>UESW01003936.1:1419146-1545978 GCA_900491605.1 Calamus simplicifolius | reverse complement strand
ATTCGCATCTTCACCTATTTCACCTTCTTGCTGAATAATTGACCCCAAATACTTAAATTTTTTACTCCTTGGTATCTTTTAGTTTGCAATTTTCACTCTTTCATTGTATTTCTACTTCCACTAAAATTACATTTCATGCATTCAGTTTTAGTTCTACTAATCTTGAAACCTTTAGATTCTAAAGCTTTTCTTCAAATCTTTAGCTTAGCATTTACTCCAGATTTAATTAGTTTCATCAATTAATACTATATCGTCTGCAAATAACATACACCATACGATATCATCTTGAATATGTTTGGTGAATTCATGCATAACTACTATAAAAAGATATGGACTTAAGGCAGATCCTTGATGTAAACCTACAGTAATTAAAAACTCACTAGTTTCTCCTATTAATATTTTAATAATAGTTATTGCTATATCATACATATCTTTTATCAATTCTATATACCTTTTGATAACTCCTTTTTTTTTCTAAAACCCATCATATTATTTCTCTAGGTACTCTATTATATGCTATCTCTAAATCAATAAAGACCATAGAAAAGTCTTTTTTTTCTTTTTCCTATACCTCTCCATCAATGTCCTTAATAGATAAATAGCTTTTATGGTTGATCTTACAGGCATAAATCCAAATTGATTATTTGATACCAAAATTTCAGCTCTTATTCGATTTTCTATTACTCAACTCAGCTAATCTAAGCCTTTTCCCAACTACATGGGTCAGCTACATGAATCTGCTTCCTCCACTCTGCTCTATTCAAGACTAATTCGATACTCAAATTACAAATAGTTATATCTTTCTTAATTATTTCTGTCCATATTAGTTTAGGTCTACTTCTACCTCTACCAGTACCACGGACTATTAAAAGATACTCTTTCTAACTGGAACATCTAAAGGTCTTTGTTATATATGTCCAACCATTGTAATCGGTTCTCACATTTTATCTTCAAGCGGGGCTATTCCTATCATTTCTCGTATACGTTTATTTCTAATTCTATCTTTTAATGTTTTACCACATATCCCTCTTAACATGAGTATTTCTGTTATACTTAACTTATTCACATATTGCTTTAGTATTGCCCAACACTTCGTTTTATATAGCATAACTGGCCTAATAGCGGTTTTATAAAATTTTTCTTTCAATTTTAATGGAATGTGTCGACCATACAATACTCTCGAAGCACTCCTCCACTTAATCCATCCTGCTTTAACACTATAATTCACATCTTCCACTATCTCCATTACTTTACCTGTTAGTATTCCTATGTCCCAAGTTGCTACTCTAAGCTGACTATCATGGACTAACTTCTTTACTCGCACTCATCCGTATTGCAGGAACTCTTACTCATTTATCACCGCACCCGAGTACCAATGCGACGCCCCTTGCCCATTTTTCGAAATACCAGAAGATAGGTGCAACGCATCTCTTAACGGAAACATCCTAGCCCTTCGCATAATTTCATTGTATTACTCTCATAATTTTATTGTATGACTCATCAATTTAATCCTTTTATAATTTACACATCTTTGAATATCTTCTTTATTTTTGTATATGAGTATTAATAAGCTTTTTCTTTAATCATCTGGCATTCTTTTAGTTGATACAATCCTATTAAATTAATTGATTAACCACATGACTTCAATTTCTCTTAAGCCTTTCCAAACCTCAATAGGGATCGTATCTGACCATAATGCCTTTGCATTTTTCATTTTACTCAAAGCATTTTTAACCTCAAACATGCTAAATCTATGAAAAATTTATTTTCGTTTGTTACTCCTAGGTTATCATGTCCTTCTATTCTTAAATTTACTAAATTATTTTTATTTAATAATTTTTAAAATAACTTTTTCATCATTCTTTTTTCTTCTTCTTTTACTAATACTCTTTCATCTTCATCTTTAACATATTTAATATAGTCAAGACCTTTTATTTTCTTTTCTCTTAGTTTTGCTAGTTTATATACAGTCTTTTCACCTTCTTTCATATCTTATCTATTATATAAATCATCATAAGCTTTAAGTTTAGCATTACTTACCACCTTTTTAGCTTCTTTCTTTGCATCCCTATACTTTTTGAGGCTTTTTTCATCCCTAGTCTCTTGCCAAATTTTGTAATTTGTCCTTAAGCCTGATGGTAGCTTGAGTTTTCTCGTTCCACCTCCAAGTTTCTTTTCCTAATAGTCCTACCTCTTTTGATTTTTCTAGACCCTCTTTTGCTACATTTTTTATGCATTTAGGATTATTTTGATTTTCTTATTTTTAGTTTAGTTTATTAGTAAATAAAGTAGTTACACGATCTTTTAAAATAATTTTTTGGAGGCAGTGTCTTTTTACTTATTTGTTCTTCTAAATTGATATTATAAAAATTTAGAACTTCTAATAGATATGTTGCTTTAAATTATGCCACTACTTGATATTGCTAGTAGATTTATACTTGAGACTTTAAAAACTTTCAGGAAGGCTTGGAATGAATTTTTTAGAAATGCATAGCAATTTCCATGGCCTCAAACCCTATGAGATAATGTGGCCATCCGTCAAGTGCTAGCTTGTGCCCATGGGTCTTGTGACAAGTAATCAAGCTTATCGAAGGGAAAATTTTTCCATTTAGAGAGTGGCATGACAACTATTGGTTCAGCCTCGGCATAGAAAAAGTTCAGGAAAAAATGAATCAAGAATTGATATCAATGCACTGTTGCTGTATGGAATTAATTAGGGCACTCAGTCCAGGTATTTTGCAGACTGCCTGATAAAATTGCATCTAAATGAATAAAGAGACAAAAGAAAAATACAAAAGGTCTACAAAACTTGTAATCATTACCCAGTCGAAAAATCACATATTGACACTAGCAAGTACAGAAAAGTTTCTAAAAATAAGATAAAAGCTTTCTTTCAAAAGATTCAGGTAGGTAAGAAGTAAAATGACTTTCTAATTTGTTGCAGACAACCATAATATCTTTCAATAAATAACAAAGCATGATCTAAAGACCAGTTATTAGCACATGTACTAAAACAATGATCAGATAGCATCCAACTTCAGAAAGAGAAGAAAAATGTTAGTAAGTTATGCAACAAATATCTCTGTGAAGACAAAGTAATTAGAGAACATATGCACTAGGATATAATACAAAAAATGATTATAAAAACACCTAAGAAACTTAAAATAGTTGACCAGCAATAAAAGAGTAAAACATACCCACGAACAGGAATTGCAAGTCTTTTAGCAGCAAGAGTTACATCATGATATCGTGCAAGACTATCTTCAATGCTACAATTAATGTTTGACTTGGAAAAAGATTCAGAAGCTGATGCAAACACTGCAACCTCTCTTGCACCAGCTGCAACAGCAGCCTTGAAACCCTGAAAAATGTGGTACGTTGACTTTAAAATCTTTCACTGCAAAAGACAAGTCCATAATTTAGATCCAAGTTTGAACTAAGAAAACATACTTTAAGGTTAGGTGTTAATACAGGAAATCTTGCACCCTCTAGATTTCGAATTGCTTCCATGACATCCTTTGCATCTGATAGCTAAATTTTGGCAGCAAAATGGTAAATAGCATGATTCCATGGTTAGCTTTGGTCTTAAAATGTTTAAAGTTGAAAGTTCCCATCACTTCTAGAAAGATCAATAAATAGATAGATACTGAATTGACAAGCAACAAAATTAAGGAAAGGACCCAAAAAATGTTCAACATAATTATCCACAATGCTGTACCACAGTGTAAATATAAAGGCATATAAAAAGATAATATGAAGGCATAAAATTAATTATAGTGGTTGAAGGGAAATATTAAGAGAACCACAAAGTAGTGGTAATAAGAAATACGTTAGATTTGATGAATTGGTTAAACTATCCTTCGTTCCAATGGTTTTTCTGAAGTGAAGCAATAGATCACAACTTCCTGACATGTTAAATGGTGATACCATGGTATGTTGTATTGGTTGGTACACCATTGTACCAGATGTACCATACCTTACCAATATTATATTGGTGGTATGGGGGCTACAAGAACTGAGCATATTAGGCATGCCAACACTGTGTTCGAATTTTATCAATACATTCATTGGTACCAAGACAGCAAACCAATGGGCGATATAGATGATCTAAATATCCTCCACAATGAAGCTCTATTTTTAAATAGATAGAATCAACTTTAACAAAAGGCACTAGGTATCATATAAAAGTTGTCATGGAGCAATTCTAAGCTAGCCTTAAGGGGCTAATTTGTATGGGGTGATCCATCCAGAATCACTGGTGATATGAGTAAAGTGATGGGATTGGTACATTGGTTACTGTAACAGCCTCATTTATTATCCTAGCCCAAATCTTGATGCATTAATCCTAGTCCTAAAACATGTAATTTAATTAATGAGAAGGGGTATGGTTGGAAGGTACTCAAAGGCTATTTAGCAAAACGGTTAAGGGTATAAATGGAAAGGGATCCGTAAGTCATTTGGAGATTCATTAAGGGCATAAAGGAGAAAGGACACCGGATGTCATTCGCAAAATTGACTAAGGGCAAGAAGGGAAAGAAAAGCCAAGGGCAAAAAGGCTTGGCAATGAAGCTAGCCATGTAGACTTTTTAAAATTGGTGCTTAAGGAAGGAGAGGGGCAAAAGAGAGAATTTCTAGGGCCATTTAAAACCCACTACCTCCCTTCTCTCATAACTCTACCGAATGAAAAATATCAGGGAAGGGGAGTTCAGCCACTAGAGAAGAAGAGAGGAGAGGGCAATTAGGGGATTTCCTAAGGTCTTTAAAGCCCACTACCCTAAGCCTTTCCTTCATGCCTAAGTCACCGAATCAAAGGGGGAAAGAGGGGATTTCAGCCGTGAGAAGCCAAGGCAAAAAAGAAAGAAAGAAGGGAGAGGATTTCAGCCGTGCGTGGACAAGGAAGAAGAAAGGAAGAAAGAAGAAAAGAAAAAGAAAAAGAGAAGAGGAAAAATAGAAAAAAATTGGGAGAAGGGGGAGAAAGCTTGGCAGCTTATTCATTCCTAAGGTAAAATCCTAATCTCCCTAAGTTAAGCATGATGTTATATTTTTCATGAATTAAGTGGTGATAACTATGTGTAGATTTAAGTATATGAAAGGGTGGAAGAAAATAAGGCAAGGATTGTGGTGATATCATGCAAACATGAAAAACCTAGCATTAAGACCCTACATGCATGTAAACCTAATTGAACCTATATGATGACCTAGGTCAAGAGGTCGTTCTAAGAGGGTCTTCCAAGGAGTCAACAAGAGAAATAGCAAGTGAAAAAGGGAGCTAATAGTGAAGGTGAGTGGGTTCTTATCTAGCTGTGCAATTATTTTGAAATGCTACGATAGTTTTTATAGATAAAAGACCCAGTTTACCAGCATAATAGATAGTTATAGATAGAAAGTGGGAACTGAGAACCAAGTTTTAAATGTATATTTTTTTTAGCATAAGTTTAAAGCATAAGTGGTAAAGTAATAGTTTCAAAGGATGAGCAGAAGCTCATAGCATGTTTTGAAAGCATAGGTTTCAGCATAAGTTTCAAATAAAGTTTATATTATGATATATGCCTAATTTCACAAGAATAGTTATACTTCAAAAGTATATGTAATTAAAAATACATGTTTCTGGACATGCATTATACTGAGCATAGGTCGTCTAAGGGGCTGATCACCCTGAGGGTTGTACCGTAGCATGCATTGCACACACATCCAGTGGCACCTCCTTGCGATTAAATCGTACGATGATCCTGAGGCCAGGGGTGAGAACAAGCTAGACCAAACCTAGTGGGGCAGGTTGTAAGCAGTCCGTAGGGGCAAGAATCATAGCTCAGTTGAGAGCCCAGTTATTTATAGCTGAGGGGCCACAGAGAAACCCCGAGGTCCCAGGGTCAAGGACAGTTTACATTATAGGTGAACAGCATGAGTAGTGAGGGGTACTACCAAAGTGCGGGAATCTTAACCAGTTCACACAGTCCAGCATCATGAGATTTGATAAAGCAATGCATAATTCATGAATGTCAGTATGATATTTCTGTTAAGAAGTATATTATTTGAAGAATAAGCTATGTTTTACTTTATCAGTTAGTATGTAAAATGTATATTTTGGCGTATAAATGCTGTAAGGTGTTATTATTGGGATGGTATTTCATATTCTCAAATTTTCCAAAGGTTAGATAGTTATCCAGTCACTGGAACTTTGGTCTCATCCCTCTATTGTTGAATGTTTTTCTTACAGATCAGTAAGCTAGCTGATAAATTAGGAGGTTGGCTTGGACTTGGATCTTCAGCTGCATATTTGTGATAGCTATCGGCTTGGAGAAGTTGACCTAGAAGTACATGTATTTAGAAATATATTTGTATTTTGAAATTGAATGAAGACATTTATGCATAGATGTATGTAATCATGACCTGGTGATATATTTAAACTTAAGTCTAGATGATGAAAGGGTTTATATTGTAAAATCGATTGTGAATGTGATCTTGGTAAATGCGTGGTGAATGAGAGCATTTTTTTATCTGAACAGGGTAAATTCAGTTGCAATATGATTTATGTTTGAGATATGTAAAGTAAATGAACAGGTTAAGATGTTTTAATCAGGTTATAATGTTGGTGCATGCAACTTATAGCAATTGGATAAGGTTCACTAAGGTTTTATGGTGCGCAACATAAAAGCTAGTAGAACTCTACCTGATTTCTATATGTTAGCATGATTGTCGAGAGAGGGAGCCGACAATACACCTTGGTGACCCTACATAGAGGCTGTTTGGTTAATCACCAGTAATAAGATCATCAATGATAGGATCACCAGTAATAAGACCACCAGTGATCCATCATCACCTCGTTTGGTTTTAGATTTTCACTAATCAAGATAACCGGTGATCACAAATCACTACATTTGGTATACTATGGGAATGGAGGGTCACCATGCATACAATAACAATATTACCCTTGAAAACTTATATTCTCATCTAACCTTTTCCCAACTACATGGGTCGGCTACATGAATCGACTTCCTCCACTCTACTTTATTCAGGACTAAGTCAACATTCAAATTACAAATAGTTATATCCTTTTAATTGTTTTTATTCATATTAGTTTAGGTCTACCTCTACCTCTATCCTTACCATATATTGTTAAAAGATCACTCTTCTAACTGGAGCATTTAAAAGACTTCGTTGTATATATTTAAACCACCATAATCGAATTTCTCTCGTTTTATCTTCAATTGGGGCTACTTCTATCATTTTCTTATATGTTTATTTGTAATTTTATCTTTTAAAGTTTTACTACATATCCATCTTAGCATACATATTTCTATTACACTTAATTTATTCACATGTTCAGTATTACCTAACACTCTGTTTCATATAGCGTAGCTGGCCTAATAGCGGTTTTATAGAATTTTTCTTTTAATTTTAATGGGATGCACCGATCATACAATACTCCAAAGAACTCCTCCACTTAATCCATTCTGCTTTAACTCTATGATTCACATTTTTACTTATTTCACCTTCTTGTTGGATAATTGATTCCAAATACCTAAATTTTTTGCTCCTTGGTATCTCTTGGCTTGCAATCTTCACTGTTTCTTCATTTGTATTTCTACTCATACTAAAATTACATTTCATGCATTCAGTTTTAATTCTACTAATCTTAAAATCTTTAAATTCTAAGCTCCTCTCCAAATCTTTAGTATAGCATTTACTCCAAATTTAGTTTCATCAATCAATACTATATCATCTACAAATAACACACCATGGGATATCATTTTGAAAATATTTAGTTAATTCATCCATAACTAATACAAAAAGATACATATTTAAGGCAGATCCTTAATGTAAATTTACAGTAATTGGAAACTCACTAGTTTCTCATATTGTTGCTTTAACAATAGTTATTACTCTATCATACATATCTTTTATCAAATCTTTGTACATTTTGCTAACTCATTTTTTCTCTAAAATCCACCATATCATATGCTTTTTCTAATCAATAAAGACCATATGAAGGTCTTTTTTTCTTTTCCTTATACCTCTCCATCAATCTTCTTATAAATAAATAGCTTCCATGATTGATCTTTCAGGCATAAATCCAAATTGATTATTTGACACCAAGTTTCAGCTCTTATTCGATTTTCTATTATTCTCTTCCATAATTTCATTGTATGACTCATCAGCTTAATCCATCTATAATTTGCACGATTTTGAATATCTTCTTTATTTTTGTATATGGATATTAATATGCTTTTTCTTCAATCATCCGGCATTCTTTAGTTGCTACAATCCTATTAAATAAATTGGTTAACCACATGACTCCAATTTCTTCTAAGCCTTTCCAAACCTTAATAGGGATCGCATCTGGCCCTAATGCCTTTGCATTTTTCATTTTACTCAAAGCCTTTTAACCTCAAGCATGCTAAATCTATGAAAAAATTTATGTTCATTTGTTACTCCTAGGTTATCACATTCTTCTATCCTTAAATTTACTAAATTATTTTATTTAATAATTTTTTAAAATAACTTTTTCATTGTTTTTTATCTTTTCTTTTACTAAGACTTTCATCTTCATCCTCAATACATTTAATATAGTCCAGATCTTTTATTTTCTTTTATCTTAGTTTTGCTAGTTTTATATAGTCTTTTCACCTTCTTTCATATCTAATCTATTATATAAATCATCATAGGCTTTAAGTTTAGCATTATTTACCACATTTTTAGCTTCTTTTTTGCATCCCTATACTTTTTAAGACTTTTTCATCCCTAACTTCTTGCCAAATTTTGTAGTTTGTCCTTTTTAATCTTAACGGCAGCTTGAACTTCCTCGTTTCACCATCAAGTTCCTTTCCTACTAGTCCTACTTTTGATTCTCCTAAAACTTTTTTTGCTATATTTTTATGCATGTAGTTGCTTTTTTCACATTAAATTGGGATCACTATCTATATTCATAGTCATTACTCTTACTAACTTTTCTTTAAATAATTCTAGTTTCCTCCTTTCAAATTTCACCATTTAATTTTTGGATTAATAGTTTTACATGTTACTCTAAATTTTATTTTTATCCATATATCTGCTACAATTATCCTATGTTGTGAAGTTAAACTTTCTTCTGGAATAACTTTACAGTTTTTGCATGTTATTTTATCTACTTTCCTAGTTAAGAAAAAGTCTATTTGAAACCAAAATGCCCTTCATCCAAATAAAAAATGCTTGATATTATTTTATTATTAATACAATATAATTTAATATTATAAGATTGTATTATAATATTTATAAATATATTATTATATTATAATATATAATTATAAATATTATATTATTATAATATTATATATAATGTGATATAGTATGATATTTAATATTTTAAAATATGATTATTATTATTATAGCATAATATAATATAATGTTATATCAAAATCCAATATTATAAAAATAGTATTATAATTTAATTTAAACATTATAATAATAAAAATATGAAATAATAATAATTATCATGGTACTTGGTAGTCATTTTTCAAGATACAAAGAGATTAACTAACCAAGGATAATTTTGGTATTCCGTGGTCAGTAATTCAAGATTCCTATGGTATATCAAATGTGGTGATTTAAGATCACTAGGAATCTTTAATCATTGGCATATATCGTATCAAACATATTGATCTTAGATCATCAGGAATCAGATTATCTTGGTATATAGATCACTTGTGATCTAAGATCATCATAGTGATCCTATTTAGGTTACCAAATGACCACTTATGCTTGAAGCTATTAAAGAAACCAATTTGTATAGAATATCCACTTAAAAGAGTTATTATGACTGTATTTATATTGAGAATAAGGGATGGCAAAGATGAGCATATGGAGAGCAAACAATGGCCTATGGTTTAGATCTATACAACCTTATGCCACAAGGGTGAGAACTCAGTATCCTTTGAAGTGGCCTTTGAGACACATAAAAGACAATCTCAAAATCATATAATGTAACATGCTTTATAGTTACATGCCTAGATAATAGTGTGACTATACAATGCATGCTAAATTAACCTAGTATAGAATTGAAATTGTAACATACTTGGATTAAGAAATCAGGATGCATCCGTTCAATTCCAAGTCGAGCTTCAATGTCCCTAATACATGTTAGGTCATGTCTGTAATTGGGCTTTGAGATTTGACTTGAGTCTTGGTATCGTGCTCACCACGGATCCCCATAGCATATCTATACTAGACAACCATGATAATAGCACTACTCTTTCGAATATAATCGCAGAAATCCAAAAAAAGATGAGTGAAGTATGATCCATATTTTGATTGAGATTGGAGAGGATGATACTCAAACATCATAGAGCCAATAGGCATGCATCCTTACAGGTCATAACCTAGCACAAGAGGATATGATCAAGCATATAGGATGACGATCCCAAGTACAAGGGAGATCTTGATAGTCCAAGATTCCTACTCAATACATTACATCAGCTAGATTGATATTACATCAGCTCCTATATGCTATGGTATCCTACTTAGCCCTATGCTTGCGGTCCCTATCTTGTGTCCTATGCTCTAAGTAGGACTTGTTAACAGCATGTCACTCCCTCCTCCACTGCCTTCACCCTACCCATTTACGGGATGTAATAGAAAAAGGAAAAGGGAAGAAGGAAATACCTAGAGTGAAGGACAATTAACCTTTCCACTCTCTCCCTTTCCCCTCTCCTCTCTCTCCTCTCTCTCTCTCATACCTTGAAACAGGAGAAATGGGCATTAGATCCCTTTCTCCCCAAATTATTAAGGCCCCAAACCGGTATCAGGTTGTTATCCGGCCAAGCCACTCAGAACCTAGTGATTAAGAGCAGCTCAACCAGATAAGGATCAGTTCATGCCAGTTTTGGCAAAATCTCGTACCAAGACCACAAACCACCCAATTTGTGGCTAATATATCAATCAAATCAAATGGTATAGTTCAGTATTGCATTCCTTGATCACCCCTACCTCCGAACAACGTTTCTTCCTTGTATTTAGCTAAAAACTATTCCTAGCATCTAAAATGCAGGTACAGAGAAGGAAAAATACACAACAGATATCCCACTTAGAAAATATATATATATAGTTTATTCAAGTTCTCATGATTTTCTAGATTTAAAGATTTGCTCCTAGTCCTTTTTTAGGAGAATGGAGGCTGGGGGTGGATGCAAAATAATGGGTAAAACTATACAAGCCATGTTCAAAACTAGTCAAGCAACCATAAAGGTCAAGCAGAACCTATTATCATGGCAAAGCTTGATGTCCATGATATTCTCTCAAAGATTTGACAAAAAGATGCTAAGAAGTTACTATGATAATCTAGTTAGAGAGATAGGGCTATTCAGGTAGCTAGGGCCAATCATGGTGGTGGGCCTAGTTGAGCCACCCAATAGAACGAAGTAGACAGGGACATCCAAGACAAAAAGTGGTTTCCTATTAGCAAGAAAGGAAAAGGAAAGAGAAATGTTAATCCATTAAACAAAGTAGACAAAAGGCTTGTTGACTCAAATTTTGAGACCATCAAGCCCTTAGATAATCAGTTACCAGGTCATCTTGCAATACTAGTGATGATAATGACAGTTTGAGTGATGATGCATCATATGGCTAGGGAGGTAGCAGCGAACAAAGCACGCATGCATGTAACTCAGTCCTATAGTCTTGACCAATTCATCAAATATGCTAGTTCACTCATGCCATACAAGATACGAACCACGAAACAAGACAGAGTTTGAAGGATACGGCTGCATATAGGAGAGGGTGGTTCCAGACATTGCTCTCCTACAATAGATGATCTAACATGCGTCCTTAAGATGTATTTGGATCCCAATTAAAAGCCAAATCCTACTCCACACTGCCAAGGTATAACCCATATAGATATCTTTCATCTAAAGCATCATATGTGAGTGGATACTATCCTCCACACCCTTAGCCAAATTACGGATCAGATTTCATTGCATCAATCTTCTCTTAATTGGGATCACCAACCCAATATTAGACATTAAATCAGTAGTAGGATGACAATCCAAGTAGAAGTGATTATGGGATGTAGAGATGAGTACATTATCTAGGTTGTTGTTAGATCCTAGGCACAGACTATAATCAAGATCCCAATATCTATGAATGGCATAGACATTCTACGAGAAGTTAGATGTTGTTATACATTTTTTATTACATTCATTTTAATATATGCATTTTCAATATGTACTCATGCATTCTCTATTGCATTCATATCAATATGCATCATCCATTGCATTCATTAATTGATCATATAGCCACAAAAATTAAAAATAGCATAGAAATCATAATTCAAAACACATCAATCATTAAAGCAATCCCTCAAAATTGACAAAAAAAAAAAGACAAAAAAATGAAGAAACAAAAAAGGTGCATCGATGCCAAACTAATAGACCACAACATACCATCTATTGGGGAACGGCTATTTGGCCCGCATTTTCTACTGAGGAGCCCCCCAATTTTCTTTTTTTTTTACTCCGTAGCCCTCCAATATGCTGAGGAGCCCCCCTATTTTTATAAAAATCCTAAACTACCCCTCCTTCCAGCAGCCCCCCTAAGATTGCTATTGGGCCCCCCTTCCCCCGCGTCCGACCCTTCCCGTGTTGCTCGCGCTCACCTCTCGCTCACGGCTCCCCGGCGGCAGCTTCACCGGCAGCGAATCGCTCTCTCCGGCAGGTAAGGTAAGTCTTCATCCTCCCTCCTTCCCTCCCTTCCTCTCCCTCCCTCCCTCCCTCCCTCCCTCGATCTGTCCCAAGATTTTTTTTTTTTTTGCCAAGATCCCAAGATCCCTCCCTCCCCGGCATCTATGTGTTCGACGGCTCCGCCCCCTCTCCGCCACATCTCCCCCTTCGTCCCCTCATTTTTCTTTTTTTTTTAGCCTTCATTCTCTGTTCGGCCCTGGTTGGCCGAACAGAGAGTCTCTGTTCGGCCAACCAGGGCCGAACAACAGGAATTCTGTTCGGCTCTTCTGGGCCGAACAAAACAATTTTCTTCTGTTCGACCCCTTGTGGCCGAACAGAAGAAAACTGTTCGGCCAACCAGGGCCGAACATGTTGAGGTTGTTTGGCCTTGTGTGGCCGAACAGAATTTACATGTTCGGCCACATAGGGCCGAACAACGCATGAACCGAAAAAAAAAAAACGACGGGGAGGGGGAAGGGGTTGGCAACAACGCATGAATCGAAAAAAAAAAAGACGATGGGGAGGGAAGGGGCTGGCGAAGGGAGTGGGGACGCACGAACGGAAAGAAAAAAAAAACCAACGGAAGGAAGGGAGGGCTGTTGAATAAGGAGGGTTTGTTTTGGTCCAAAAGTTTTGAGGGTAATTATGACTTTTTTTTTAAGTGGCGCAGGGGGCTCCTCAGTTAAAAACGCGGGCCAAATAGAATGACCCCATCTATTGGTACCAATTTGATGAACCTTGGTTCAATATGAACCAAACCAATCTTTGACAATCTGAACAAAGTGGAACCAACCCATACCCTCCAATACTGCCTCACAATCTGAACAAAGTGGAACCAACCCATACCCTCCAATACTGCCTCATACTACCTAATTTAAGATAATGATTTAAATCTTAGTGGGACCCAGACCAAGACAAGCAACATGTTTAATCCTAGAAAGATTCTAAAACCAATCTCGATAGTCCCCTCCTGTCTCAACTATAATATATTATAGTATCAATTTTAAACATATCTAATTTATCATAAAGATATAATTTTTAAAGTTCAAATATATTTAAAAATTAAATAAAATACTAAACTTCTCAAGTAATTTTTTAAAGAAAAAAGCATCCTAAGCAAGTATTGGGATACTTGATCGGGTCAGGGATCGAGACAAGATGAGTCATGGGGCATCTTGTTCCATAGAAAAATCGGAACCTCTTTCCACCAAATTTAAGACCTTGGTTTTAGATAGTACTATGATTGGGAGAAAGAAAAATTTTAGGAGCCTGCATCATTATATAGGTACTAAACCAATATCATGCTAACATAGTTTTAATCCTGATTTTATGGACCTTGCAAGGAAGTTAAACATATATATTAATTCTTTAATAAATTGCTTCTAAATCAACATTTTTTATCGTATGGTCCTCTTGACAACAAAAGGAAAATGAATGTTACCTGTGGTACCCATTTTGGAGAGACAAAACTAGTGGCCTCAACAACAAGCAATCCAGAAGAAACCAACCTTTGTATCAACTCGATTTTTATAGATGTAGGCACAATGTTTTTCTCATTTTGTAATCCATCTCTTGGTCCAACTTCAACTATCTTTACAAACTTTGGAAGGTCTCTGAGAAGCTGCAACAATCAAAAGAATTTTTGGTTCATGCAAGTCCCTTGTGCAAAAGACAAGATCATGAATAGAACATAACGGCCATTCAAAAGCGAAAAAAACAGTTAACAGGAAATAGGAAAGATGCACAAAAATGTAGAAAATATCTGTATCAGGGACAAGATAATAGTTAGAATTCTGCATTATGTTCATTGCAACATGTTTTCTAACTAGTTTGGATGACATATCATTTCTTTGAGGTACATTTAATGACATCCTATCCATTCCATGCCTGCAATAATCAGTCAGATTTTTCTTAATTGTATGATAATTACTATCATAAAGTTTTTCTTTTCATCAATCACTCCAATACATAAATCTCATATCTTGTATGATAAGCAATACAAACAACTAATATGTATGAACAGAACTTCTTGGATTCATGGACATTTTGTATCTTGATTCCTGACCAAAGTCTTTCACTATGTGGGCTTGCTTCAGGGATCAAGGTGTGATCTGCTGAAGTCTAAAGACATCACATGGTTGGCTTGATATGTGATGATAAATCTCTGAGTTGGTGTCATGCTCTTTCTATGGCAACCTTTCAGCCAGCCAAGGACCTAATATGAAATTTAAAAAGTTCAGGAGGCAGGTAGGCAGACCCATCTATGTAAGGCTCCCAACTTTACGTTCGTAAAAACTGGTCAAACCTAAAATTCCATTGACATGGAAACAGTCTAGACAGAGGGAAAGACTTCAATAATGAAATTTCAGTTTACCTTTAAGCACATATTAGAAGCCAGAACCATACTGAAACATAATCCTGACTCTGGGCCTCTTACAATGTAGTGCATATTTTATTAAATATACTAGTTAGATGAAGTTAAATCTAGCTATTTTGAATCTTCAATTCTTTGTGAACATGCTCAACTCTTTAGACAAGCTTCTCATGTTAACAATCTTGTTGAAAGTTCTTTGTCACATTATAACCATTGAACAGAATACACAAATGGTAGGATTAGATAGACCAGAGTACATGATATTTGATACCCTTATCAAAGATAACAAACTCATAAACTATCCTTTTTATTTGAATTTTGAGTAGCAATCAGCTATCCATTATATTTCACTTGGGAGTATATAGGCCAAACCAAGGTTTTAAATCTCGTGGAATAGAGATATCCTTGTTTTTCCATGGAAAGAGATGCCCTATGTCCCAACCTATCTCAATCCCTGACCTGGTCAAGCATCCTGCTACTTGTTTGGAATGCTTTTTTCCTAAAAAGCACTAAAAAGAGGCTTTAGTGTTTATTCAATTATTAAATATTTTTGAACTTCAAAAGTTATATCTTTATAATAAAATAAATCGATTTAAAAGTGACACTATAATGTATTATGGCCTAAATAGGATGGGACAAAATGGCCGAGATCGATCCTGGAATCTCTCTAGGAGACGTCTCGACCATCGCGAACCCCATCCCACCGAGACTTAAATCATTAAGGCCAAACCCTGCATCAAAGAAGGTACACATACCACAGAAGGTTACAGACTACTATAAGTAGCAGCAACACTTAACCTCCAATGTGAGTCAACTAAGATAATAATTGTTTAATTTGTCATGTTGTTTCCTCAAATCAATTTTTAGATTGTATATGTGATATAAAAGTAAAGGTACATCTACAAAAAGATGTTGACTGATCGGCCAACATATTGCACATGTGGAGCTATCCTGCTCACTCATGTATGGCATCATATAGTGCTTAAGCATGACACAATGCACAAGCAGATGGGATGTATTTATGAAACAAAGTAGAAGGTACATCTAGAACCTAAATAATAATTTCTATGCAAGTATCTAAAGTAGAGAATCAAGGTCCATGACCTCAGTACCCGACCTTGTAATAGAACCATATTGGTATGATGTGGGTACAACTAGTGTGGGGTTTGTTCAGTGTACCAGCACTTGATGCACCCCCTGTACCATGTATCAATTTAGAACCAGTATGTATGGTACAGTATGCCTAAGCAACATGCAGCAGTACTGCAAACCTTGTATAGAATGTCCATACAAAAAGCCAGCCATGTCTTGTTTGTGCATGCCTGCTTCATTGGTCCTCCACCATAAGTTATATTTAAGGTGAGTTTATATAATAGAAGCTTCCTCACATTCAAATCCCCATCCAATAATTATGACTTTAGATGCCACCATGTTGCCACATCATTTTATAAAGGCTTGACATAACCCAACATCCCTAAACCTAAACAAACTCTCTTAGCATTTAAATTGAGAATAAAATTAGGGAACTAGTTAAATTTCACTGCATGATAAGGATTTTATAGAAGCTTCAAATACATATAGTTCATCCTTAAATGGACACAAATCATATTAACTGTTAGTCGACACAAAGGATGCCTACTATCAATCACTACATTGTACCAAAGCTTCATCCATCTCATCCAAGCAAATTCTACACACTAATTATATTGATAAAGATCAGTCTACACCATTTGTACCACATCACTCTTCAACCATAGTGTTGCTATACCAACCATACCAACTGTGTCGTACTATAACATTAAGGTACTAGTATGGTATTAAATTTTGATTCGGTATGAAACAAACTGGTCTAATCAAACCTATACCATCCACAATGCAGGAAGGTTAAGAGTGAAAAAAAGAATGGCACCCTATCTTGGTACGGGGTGCATATAGTGTTGTCAAAGGCGCACATAAGGTACAAGGTATAAGGCACCAAGAGTTAGGCACTTCTTATGTCCTAAGTTGCCTGAGGTGCAAGGCGCGCTTAAAACAGGTTAAGCGCTTCTTATATCTTAAGCGAGATGATTTTATCTTAATGCACATAAGATGAAAAAAAAAGTACATTTTTAATCTATTTTTAGATGCAAGAAATGTGCACCTTTGTAAGCTTATTTGTAATATTTTTTTAAAATCTATCATATTTATTAGATTATGTTAATTTTATGATGTACCATCTCATACACAATTATTTTTCTTGCCCCATAAAAAAAGCTAAAAATTGGAAGACAAAGGATGGAATATTAAAAATTACGCTATCATATGAGAAAGAGAGAAAAAAATATTAAGGGATTACAAATTTTAGCTGAAAAAAAAGAGGCTTTTCATTAAGCTAATAGGCTAAATGTATTTTTATTATAATTTTTTTTCAATTAAGTGTTATAAATCTTGCTTATCTAAATTATTTTATTTATATTAAAAAATGTGTCTCACTTTGTTCAGGCACATACCTATGCTTTGCGCCTTGCACCTAAGCTTTAAGAGCCCTTTGTGCTTAGGTACGCCTAGCGCTTCTAAGAATACTGGGTGCATACCATATCATACTAAACCAGTAATATACCAACACAAGTCTTGTTACAGTTTTATGGACCTACTGTTGTATTTGATGGCATGAGTAAAAAAACCAATGCATACCAGCATTATGCAACATACTGGCAAAGGGCATCAGCCAGCACAACTGGGACAGGCCAGCACACCTGTGACATAGCCATTTTTGGCTAAAAATGACTTTTCCCCTTTTTTGTTTCTATTGTTCTTGTGATATTTCAGACTAGGTGCAAGGATTTAAATATTAGTGTTGATACTTATGATGATCGCCAAACAGCCTGGCATGTGTCACAGTACATGTAATACCAACACAGCACACCAGCTGGCATCATGGTGGCAACCAGCACACCCTGTTCTACAGCCATTTTGGATAGAAATTAATTTTTATTTGTTTAGTTCTTATTTTTCACTAATTTTCTTACTAGGTAGGTCAGATCATAAATATTATTTTAAAACAGAATTTGGGTTGGATCAATAAAATGCATGTGCATGCATCTTAATGTATATGCAAGATGCATGTTGATAGAACTGCAATGTCAAGCATTACTTTAAAACACGTCTTCATTGGAAATCAATAAATTGTTCCGATTGACACCAATTCCGCTCTGATCTCACCTCATTACTGCACCGAGTGCCTACTGGTCTGTGCTATTAGAGTGATATATAGGCATGCTACTCCTCATGGTGCTTAAAACCTTGGTTGTTGTTATTCTTGTTGTTGTTAAGGAGCTTGTAAAAGTTAATACTACCATAAAAAGTATGGCCTATGTTAGTTTGATGGACTTATGCTTTATGGATGTTTTATATATGCATACACATGCATTTGTGTGTATGTATATGCGTACAAAAGTACATTCCATTTTACATAATACGTCAATGTATCCTAGCGATATCATATTTTTTTTCCAAAATTTATCATATCAGCATAATGTTGTATCTATATCTTCTATCCATGTCCGCACTTCACAGCAACTCAAAAGATATTAAGATATCTTTGATTCCCAAAATTGTTGAAATTTAACAGGCAAAAGAAGAAAGATTAGCTTCTCTATGAGAAAGAAATAGGAAATGAAATGAAACATTTTTCAATATAATACACAAGCATATTGACCCATACCAGTAACGCACTGACATGGCACCGAGTTTCAATTCGGCACAAACCGAGTTGATCTAAACTGAGCCAAACTGCCTAGTACCAACCAGTACCAACTAATACTAAGTTTTTATTATAGTTAAGTGAGAAAAACAAGGGCATTCTATATCTGTACAGGATGTGTACCAACCCATCCGGTATCAAACCAATAACGAACGGTATGGATCTTGGTACTGATCTGTGGACCTTAGAAGAGATCACTATAGCCCTAAAACATTTAGGAGATATAATTAGTGAACATAAAAAATGATATCAAATTGACTTAATTACCATAGTAATGTATGGACTTCTAAATGCAGCATGAGCTAACATGAGCACAGTAAATATGGAAATATGATACTAAAAATGAAAACCTTCTAGTACAAGCTAGCAATTTAGAAATTTAACTTTATTGAATTCTATTTGCACTAAAAAAAAAAAAAGTCTTGTAAAGTAGAAAAGAAAAGCTGACTTCCCTGATTAAGGTTTTTTGTCGAACAAAAAAGGTTTTTCTTTTGCATCTATAAGATGCACATACTTTCAACATACCTAGGCAAAAGGCAACAACTGCTAAAAACCACACAATTTGAAGTATTCAACAACTTTTAATCACCTCATTTTTTGGATCTGTTATTCCCCTGTCACTGCAAGATGGGCTATAGCAGCGGCCTTGCAAACACCATGAACCACATGGACCATCATAAACTCTTTGATTCCTGACAAGAGATGAGGCCCTTAAAATAAAGGACTTCAGCAAAATCTTCTCCCAGGGTTGTCTCCCCATGTATATCCTTCACTGCAGAAAAAGAACAAAACAGAATATGGAAAATAATAAACAGAAATTGAATCAGGCATGCATATATGTAACCTTCTAATAATACGGAAAATAATAAACAGAAATTGAATCAGGCATTGTATATCTTAAAAAATAATGGTATTGAAAGAGCAATGAGTGACTAATGATAAAAAAATAATTCTAAGTTTGCAAATTTCAACAGGAGCTGTCTTTTTCTTTTTTTTTTTTGGAGATTGTGCAGTGCCAACTATGGTAGAATTCAGACAAAAGCTTGCTTTGAAACTGAATACATCTTAGCAATTTCAGGCATTGAAGTGCTGCATCAATAATCAGAAACAAGACTCTTAAGCAGATTCATAATCTTCTAGTCTACTTCAAGGTTCAAAGGCTTAAGATTTGATTTGCCAACAGGCCGTTCGCTCATATCCTCTATATCAATCACCATTTCTGTTACCATAGAGTTGGTCAAATGATAACAAGCATAGTGAAGAAACTGAACGAAGTTATTTCTAGTCTTCTTATGTAGAGTGTCAGATTTATTCATTTGGCCTTCTTCTGGATCAAAGAAGGCTTTCTTCTTATTACCTAGAGTGTCAGATTGATTCATTTGGCCTTCTTCTGGTTCAAAGAAGGTTTTGCTTGAATTGCACTTAAAAAGATTGATTACCGTAATTGTACTCAAATCTTCAGTAGGAAATCTCTATTTAGTACATTATTGATGCTTTGTAAGCCTGTGGTGAATAGTCCAAATGATTCATGTTTATAACTTGTTAGGGCCTTTAGGTTCGTCAATCAAATTTATTTGTTTAAAGGAGAAGCAACATGTAACGCATTGAGGGAACCAAAACTACTGCCACAAAATTGATAGATCATTTTTTTTTATCTAGTCAACTTTTGCAACAAGTTTTCAATTCTTTGCTCCAGCTATATCAGAATGCGCTGCATAGTGGTTTCCCTTTCCATCATGGTGCTACGCAGATTTGATTAATCAACCATAAAAACCCTCATAAGTTGTGAACATCAACCAGTTGAAGCATCAACAAAAGACTTGAAAACATTAATAATAACATAAAGGAGCATTTCAATAACAGAACTGAGTACCAATATAGCGGCCCATAATTTTAAAGTCAAGAGATTTAAGCAAAAGCCGTAATAACTACTGATCTGAATCCATCAAAT
This sequence comes from Calamus simplicifolius, assembly GCA_900491605.1. Lineage (NCBI taxonomy): Eukaryota > Viridiplantae > Streptophyta > Magnoliopsida > Arecales > Arecaceae > Calamus > Calamus simplicifolius. Next base: position 1,525,222 of record UESW01003936.1, on the reverse strand, counting down.
CATGTGATGTCATGATATCAATTTCCTAATTATTGCCCATTTTAGAAAGTAAATTGCTCGAAAATATCAATCTAAATAATAATATAAGACAACTTCATCAAGTTCTCAGGTTTTACTTGGAATGAAAATAGTAAGGCTGGAGTCCAGCATTTTCAATGCAATGCCAAATACCAAGACCATGACGGAAGAATCATTCAAAAACTAAATTTGAAATCTTTTTTATCAATATTAGCATTTGCAAGAGGCATGACATGAACATTCCAATGTGCATTTGCTTCTAGAATTTAATTTTGAAACTTCTTGCAGCTGTAAATCAGAATCAGTGAAGAGTTTGACAGAAATCATGAAATAATGTGTTTGATGGAAATTACAGAATAACTTATCACATTGATTGTATTATACAATCTAAATCACACCAAATGGAAGATGCAATTTTTAGTATAAATCTATGTGGTGCTTTTTTTAATGGTCATAATCAAATGATAGATAGTAGTTTACTAAAAAATTATGACTAGCAAGAATGCAAGTTAACACCTTTAACATAATTCATGGACCAAGGATTTAGGTGCTACCCATGCTAATCCTTGCCAATTAGCACATACCATTCAAAGCCAATAACAGCACCCAGCAGGGTTCACACAAGAACCTATTAACCATCTTATGAATTTTTTTTTTGGCTTTTTTTTGGGCCATGATTTGGAGCATGTGCTGAAGCATAACAAGATTGCAAGCCAAGAGATACAATGAGTGAAAATTTAGGTATTTGGATCAACTATCCAGTAAGAAGGTGAATTAGGTAAAGATATGAATCATAAGTTAAAGAAGGATGCATTAAGTGGAGGAGTGCTTTGGGAGTATTGTATGATCGGCGCATCATTAAAATTGAAAGAAAAATTTATAAAACCGCTATTAGGCCAGCTATGCTATATGGAATAGAGTGTTGGGCAATATTAAAACAATATGTGAATAAATTAAGTATAACAGAAATGCGTATGTTAATATGGATATGTGGTAAAACTTTAAAAGATAGAATTAGAAATAAACATATAAGAGAAATGATAGGAGTAGCCCCAATTGAAGATAAAATGAGAGAAAATGATTACGGTGGTTTGGACATATACAACGAAGACCTTTATGCTCTAGTTAGAAAGAGTGATCTTTTAACAATCCATGTAAGGATAAGGTAGAGNCCCCAACTGAAGATAAAATGAGAGAAAATTGATTACGATGTTTGGACATATACAACAAAGACCTTTAGATGCTTCTGTTAAAAGAGTGATCTTTTAACAATCCATGTTAAAGATAGAGGTTGAGGTAGACCTAAACTAGTATGGATAGAAATAATTAAAAAAGATATAACTAATTATAATTTGAATATCGATTTAATTCTGAATAGAGCAGAGTGGAGGAAGCTGATTCATGTAGCCGATCCCATGTAGTTGGGAAAGGGCTTAGATGAGTTGAGTTAAGTTGAGTTTAGTATAATGCTACAAGATAGGAATCTTTAGATGTAAGTCATCATCAATAGTATTGAACAATTGATATTGAAAATGTATATGTGAGTTGCTCTGCTTATTTATATGCTTAAGTTAATTTTTTCACTACTTTAGTGAACATCTAGTACTTTATAATATTTACTAAAGTAAAATAGGATTATTTATGTCAAATTAGGAGCAATATAAACCTAGGAATTCCAATGAATTACCTCATACCTGAAACTACTCAAATATGAGAATCACGGTTAGCCAAACCATCCCGCATCGAACTAGCTCGAAACTGGAAGAGCTTGGGCTTAGTTTGGTATAGAGGGCGAATCACTATGAACTACTCATACGAACTCTGTACTGGCATATTGAGCTGAACTGAACCACCTAATTCGGCCTGATTTGGGGCAATCATGGGTTAGAGCCTCCTAGTCCCTGCCACCAATTCAATATGGTATGTTTCATATCAAATTGTACTAGTCTAGTACCGATTTTTAGTATGGCGAGCAGCAAACCTAAAATAGATGTATGCATAGTGAAAGAACAAATACCAGCCCTCTAGTCTAGAATACACTAACCTCAAATAGATGTAGGCTTCGTCGAAGCCTTAACCCTAATCAGCTTAGCTTTGAATGTCAGCTCTTCAAAACTGTGGATTGAAGGAAGAGAGAGAGTAGGACGGGCGCTCATGATATGTCTCTCCTCACTCTCCCTCTCCTCTCTCTTCTTCTTCCTTTTTGTCTCTCTTTCTTTGGCCTAGTTGCTGTTGCTGCCCTTCCTCAATTTGCCATGGCTCGGCATGATATGTATCGAACCAACCACTGAACAGCATGTGCTACTGGTACGGTTTGGTGGACCTTGGTTTCTTGTATGTGCCACTATTTTCTTTATATTTGGTTTGCTTGTTCAAGACTTTGCTAACACATTGTCCATGTTTGTTTTAATTCTTTTTTAAAGTTCTTTTGTATCTTAGGACAATATTCATAATGCATATTATTTTTCTCGGTAAAAAAAATTAGCTAAATCGTAACTGTTCATAAAACATACCTTTATCATATTATTTTAGTTATCTAGCTACAACTTGCATGGTCATGGATTTCTGTTATAGATTGGTAAGACAATTTTTCCAGCAACCTGTTGTTATGCAGTTGTATTTTTCATATTTCCAGCACTTACGATCTAATGCTTCGAGATCTTTCATTGATGATTTACACATTGGAAGCAGGTTGGGATTGTTGGCATTTCACCTGGCACTAGTAGAACATCCTCAAGATGCTTTAGTAGTTTGGACACTCTCCTCTGTCTTGTGCCATGGAACAAGGAGTAACGCCACAGAGTTTGCTAGACAAAATGTTAGAGGTGATGTTCAGTTTGTTCCTGAAATTCTAGAACCTTCTGCAAATAAATCAGATGAGCAACTCCTGGAAGAAACCCGTCATCTAGCATCATTGGTTATATCTTCTTTAAATGTCTTAGTCAGAATGGATTCTCTTCAGCAATCCTTGGCCAGATATGTGGAGCCTTTACCATGTTTGGGACCAGTAAGTGCAGATCTTCATGCTGCTTTGCATTCTTTTGAAAAATCTTGTCCATATGAGTTTTGTTGCTGAATGCACTAAATGTTATCTTTCCATATGCATTCTGTAGTTTCTATTGTCATTGTGTTTAACTATAAATATATATTAATTTGGTGTTGTCCTTCATAACATATATATACTCTCTATTGGGTGATGATGGTAATTTATAATATTATTCATTCACATCTTATATCCCAATAAATATATTATTATCATGTGGCACATCACTGGAATATTGTATGGTTGTTTAGAGAACTGGGAATTCAACATCTTCTTTGTTCAGGATTTTGCTTTGATTGGGATATGCACACCCAGTAGTTATATTGCACATGCTTATGAATGTTTATCCAATGAAAGCACTGATTCATGAAGTAGCAACACTAAAATAGATAATATAAAGGAAACATGAAGAATAGAAAGGATAAATTAACTGTTGTCTTCTCAAATCCTAATTAAAAAACAATGTATTTGAATGAATATAGATTTTCTGCAAATCCATTTACAAGTTATCACCTTCCAGTAATGATTAGTTGTGGATACTTTGGGCTGTCTTCAATAGTTTGTAGGTCATTTCTTTACCTGTACTGTGATAAGTGAATCTTCGGTGGAGTTAATTACCATGAACATTCCCTGAGTCGCCCTCTTAGTTCATAATGCCAATGTGCATGAGGTATTATTTCTCATTCAATAAAGAGAATGAACCTATTTAATGCATGGTGATAAGTTGGGTAATGCTTCAACATGTACTAATAGATGTTGTGTAATTACTAAGGAACACCAATGAAATCTATTGTTATGATTTGTTTTAGACATACAAGGAAAGAGAAAAGGGGTAGAAAGCGAATTTAATTGTATTTAGCTTGTAGAGTCTACTAGATTGCTAAAAAGGAGAAGATTCTTAAAGGAAGCAGCTATTTAGATGAGGATAGAGTCTGCTGGAATGCGAAAAGGGAGAAATTCTGCACGGAAGTAGTCAGTTGAAGGATCGTTTAGGTGTGCAGTCATGAGGAAAAAATACCGGCATGCATATGTGCACACTCTTATACATATATATGAATGTATGTATGTATATGTATATGTGTGTATATATATATGGCTATGTATATGCATATGCAGGCATGCACACACACAATCACACATGTGCGCATGCGTGCATAAACATATATAGATATATATGTATGTACACACATACATACATACGTATATATATATATATATATACGTACATATACATATATTTGCGTATACATATATGTATGCATATACATACATATCTATGTGTGTGTGTTTGTAGAGTTGGACTTGTGTGTAGCCAAGCCCAAATTTTGTCACCTTCCTCACCCTTAAATTCGTATGGATTTTGAAGCAAATAAAGTCATTTGTTAACCATTTTTTTGTTGCATCCATTCCGTCTCCATTAATGTGCCTTGTTTTTTGCAATGTAGTACATGTAAAATAGTTTCTGTTATACTGAAGAATAAGGATATAAGCTATATTCCTATTTTATTATGTATGTACTTCTTGACTGAAAAATAGGGATATGAGCTATATCCCTCTTCTTGCACTCTTATACTTTACAAAGATAATAGGATATAAGTTTTAAATGTCTCTCTATTTTTTTTTAAGTAGAAGATGATGGTTAACAAGTGGCTTTTTGGTTTCAAGATTTGTGCAAATCTAATGGCGGAGGAAGCGATCAGATTTGAGTGGCTATATACAAATTAAATAGGTCTACATGCATGCATGCGCGCGCATAGGCATATATATGATATAATATGATATGATATGAGGTTTATTGAATCTAAGAGCCTGGAGATTTATGTTGGGCTTCTTATTTCCTGACTCTAGTTGATCTTCTTAAACTGTCCTTGCTGGTTTTGATAAATTCTGGTAGAATATTTTATATGGGTTAATTGATTGTTGCCAAGCTTGTGTTTAGTTAGATTCTGATTCTGCCTAAGGAGTGTCAAAGATATCAGGAAAGAGGGATGTTATATGTCAAAGATATCAGGTAGATGACGGCAACTTGGCAAGGTACGGGCTTTTGCCATGGTTAGAGGATTGAAAACAAATAAGGAAAGGAACCCTTACTTGTAACAGGTAAGGATGTCGTGGCATCAAGACTCTGGGTAATAGAAGGAAGAGTTATATTGAGCAGAAGAAAATAGAATCTCACTATAAGGTAAAGTCTTGAAACATTCAAAAATTTAGATGGTTGAGTTAAAACATAAAAGGACAAAGTGGTTCTGTTTATCAGCATGTTTAGACATCTTGTACAAAAACTCATACAATATATCAAAATCCAATCCTCTGGTAATTAAAAAGTTATTGTTGATTGATGGAACAAGCCTGAAATCTAAGTATTTTGATGTCAAAGAAGTGATGACTAATAAAAATATTTCACTTGATACCTGAACTAAAGAGCACTAGGATTCACTCACCCCTCAAGGTATCTAATTTGAGTGGGGCATGCAGATGGTGGGCCAGAGCATGTAAGTCTTGAATTTTTGAATCCCAACAACATATTCAGTGATCTCAGTCTGAGTGGAAGATGTTGAAGGAAGTGATAGGGCTCGATTGTGTAGGGGCTTGACCTGTTTGCATTGAATGGCGATTATGACAGGTGGGAAGGGAAGATCTGCACATGAGGAGACAAGTAAATGTAGAGAAAGAGTAGATATAAATTATAGAATAATGGGGAATTTTTAGCAATCTGTCTTCCAACCTTGTTATGGAACCAACCAAGTTTACCAATGCAAGGTGGAGAAGGAAGGGGTTAAGAAGCCATGAGTTATCTAATGCTGATATGCTAATCTCAGAAGGAAAATTGTTGTCATGAGCATAGTTTCATGACATGAAAATATTTTTCTTTTTGAGATTTTTAGAGTATGGATAAAGGAGCGTTGCGGTAAGATGATGACTAGCATAAAATTTTATTCACATCCTATGAGCATGAATCAAATAGAGAAAATCGATAAAGTTAGGACGTTCCCTAAAAGTGACATGCAGCATCAGACCCCAGATATAGTGAAAATGGCAAGGGTAATTAAGGTGGTCCCCGAAAGCGACGTATCACATCAGCACTCGGGTGTGATGAAAAATAAGCAAGGATTCTCACACCTTCATGAATGAGTGTTGGCAAAGAAATTAGTACACAAAAACAAAAATAAAAAATAAAAATAAAAATAAAAGAAAACAAAATAGGTTTAACAAATTAGAATATAGGGTCATTAATAGAAAAGTTAATACAACTAATACATACAAGGACTAAAAGAAGAGTTAATGTAGCTTGCTTGTAGGGGACCAAGTGGATAGGTGAAAAAGCCAAAAGAAGTTATGGTTTTAAGCTTTGGTATACATGCAAAGATAGAAATAAAAATGGAGTAAAAATTATTATAGATAAAGGCTTAAAAAATAAAGTTATAGACATTAAGCGTATAGGAGATAGAATAATTTTAATTAAATTAGTGATAGATGAGGAGTCAATAAATATCATTAGTGCTTATGCTTCTCAAATAGGTTTAGATAGTGTGACAGAGCAAAATTTTTTGGAGGATATGGATGGACTAATTTAAGAGATTTCTATTAAAGAAAAAATATTTATTGAAGGAGATTTGAATGGATATATCAAAAAGTATAATATAGGTTTTGAAAGAGTATATGAAGGTTATGGATTTAGAGATAGAAATGATGAGAAAAATATCATTTTAGAGTTTGCGATGGCATATAATTTAGTATTAGCCAATACATATTTTAAAAAGAGGAACTCTCATTTGATAACTTTAAAAGTGGATATAATACTAGTCAAATAGACTTCTTTACTGTAAAGATTGTCGAGTGTTCTGTAGAGATTGTAAGATTATATCAGGTGATGGTCTAATTACACAACATAAATTAATGATTATAAATATATGTATTCAAAAATGGAGAAAGACTATAAGGTATAATAATCGAAGGATTAGATGGTAAAATTTAAAAGAAGAAAAATTAAAAATTTTTAAAGATAGAGTGATGAAGAAAAATACCATATGTGAAGAGATGGCTAATAGTATTAGAAAAGTAGCTATAAAGGTATTAAGAGAGTCAAAAAAAAAAGACAATATGATAAGAAAACATGATAGTGGAATGAGAATGTTTAATTAGTAGTTAGGTCTAAAAGAGAGTGCTATAAAAAACTATCTAAATGTAAGAATAAAAAAGCATATGCAAATTATAAGATGGTTAAGAAAAAAGTTAAAAAGATAGTACGAAATGCTAGATGTAAGGTATATAAGGAATTATATTACAGGTTAGAAACTAAAAATGAAGAGAAAAATATACGTAGAATTGTAAGATTTAAAGATAGAAAAACTAGAGATATGTTTTAAGTTAAATGCATTAAAGATGATAATAAAAAAATTGGTTAAGGAGAAAGTGATTAAAGAAAGAGAAGCTATTTTAATAAATAATTAAATAAAAATTATGCAGATAATTTAGGATAATCTATTAGTTTCATTAAGGATAAAGTTATGGTGTATACTTGTAGAATTAGGACATTTGAAGTAAATAAGGCTATAGAATAATAAAAATAAAAAAAGTTGTGGGACCTAATAAGATTGGTATAGAAGTTTGAAAATGTTTAGATGATGCTGGAGTTAAATGAATGATAAATTTATTTAATAGGATTTTAGAAACTAAAAAGATTCCTAAGGAATGGAGGTAGACCATTATAGTACCAATTTATAAGAATAAAGAAGATATTCAGAACTGCTCTAATTATTATGGTATTAAATTCATAAGTCTTACTATAAAACTTTAGGACAGAGTAATTGAACATAGGTTGAGATATAATACAAAAATATCATAAAACCAATTTGATTTTATGCTTAGAGGTCAACCATAGAAGCTATTTTTCTCAGGAGGTTAATGGAGGTGTATAGAATAAAGAAATAAGATTTTCATATGGTTTTTATTGATTTAGAAAAAGTATATGATAGGGATCCTAGAAAAATCTTATGGTGGTTGATAGAAAAGAAAGAAATACCTGTTAGGCATATTAACATAATAAAAGAAATGTATGATGGTGTAGTTACTAATATAAGAACCGCTGGTAGTAATACTAACAAATTTCCTATTATAGTAAGCTTATATTAGGGATATGCTCTTACTCTCTATCTTTTTACTTTAGTTATAGATGAGCTTACTAGACATATTTAGAATGATATTATATAGTGCATGTTATTTGCAGATGATATAGTATTAGTAGATGAAATTAAGGCTGGAGTTAATTGTAAGTTATAACTATGACTAGATACATTAGAATCTGAAGGTTTTAGGTTAAGTAAGACAAAGACAAAGACAAAGAATCCATGAAATATAATTTTAATATAATTAAAAATAAAAATGAATATATAGTACAAATTGAAAATCATGAAGTAACTAAAAATGATCATTTTTGGTATTTAGGATCGATTATTCATAAGAAAGGAGAGATTGAGGATGGTGTTGTCTATAGAATTAAAGCAGGTCGAATAAAATGTAGAACTATAATTGAAATATTATTTGATCATAAAATACTTGCCAAGTTGAAAAAAAGTTTTATAGGATAGTCATAAGAGCATCTATGCTTTATGACATGGAATGTTGGATGGTTGAAAAAATATACGTATATAAGATGAATATAGCAAAAATAATAATGTCAGAGGGATGTATAGTAATATAAGAAAATATAGAATAAAAAATGAAACTATTCATAAAAAATAGAGGTAGCTTCAATCAAGAATAAATTAAGGAAATGACAGCTTAGATGGTTTGGACATGTGCAATACAAACTTAAAGATGCACCTGTGCAAAAGAGTGACTTGATACATATAGAGAAAAAAAGAGGTAGAGATAGACCAAAAATCATATAGAAGGTAGTGATAAAGAAAGATTTATAATTTTTGCATTTTACAAAAAATATGACTTAGACCATAGTTGCATGAAAAAAAATGATTCATGTAACCAACTATAACTAGTTTGGGATTGAGGGTTAATTGTTGTTGTTTTTTCGATCAATACAGTATATTTAGAGAAGAGCAAGCTATGTGGAATCACTAAAACTAGTTTTTCTGTATGAGAGAATAGGGACCATTTTTGGAACGTAAGTGCAAACAATTGGTAATTATTCCTTTGATGTGTGTGCTTGTGTGCAAAAAAGCACAAATAAGTTTACATCTGATAGTAATCATTGCTTTTGAATCTTATTAACTCGATCATAGCTATCCACATCCCTTGAACCTTATTATTTTAACTAGCATTGGCTTAGTTATGATCATCGTAACTTCATATTGCAAAGAAAGTTGGACTTAGAATTCCTTAATTTGGCACCAGATCTCCACTTGGTTAGATAATTCAGCATCTTACTTAAACCAGACTCCCCTTGAAAGAACCGAAGATAAGGGACATACCGCAATCTTGGCAGCAGCGGAAGCAATAGATCGTCTATCGTCGGGGGCTACCAGAGTCCCCTGTATGTCCACGCCCCTAAGCCGCAGCACCAGTGAGGGAGAGGAGGAAGAGCCCTTCAGTGACCCTCGGACACGTCTCTCACTCAGAAGACCTCACGAAGACACCTTCGGTCTTCTATTTAAAGAAGGCTATCATCAGCGGATAAGCCAGAGGGTTAACTTACGAAGCGTCCCTCAGAATCCGAAGAGTCTCCAGGGACTCTTGGGATATCGTGTGGATGAATTAATGACACCCAGGCCAACAATCTCCCACTTGTCCACACAGGAACATTATAACCTCTACTCTCTCAACTTACAGTGCGGTGGGGTGTGCGATCCGATGAAAACTCATACACAGTGACACATAGTGGATATACTACATTACTGCATTAAGTTAATAAATATCGCAGCGAACAAGAATATAATCTAATCCCGTTTGTGTCCCAGATAATCCAATCACACCTGATCAAGCACTCTCAATCATTAATGGCACCCAGGCCAACACCCCTGATTTTGCCTTTTACACTTCAGATTTGTTTCATCATCTCTTAAAGTTCAGATCTATGGTAAAATAAGATTCCCATGTCAGGCCCCTGTTTTATTGATGCACACAGTCTCTTTGCTTGTTTTTATTCATTTGTCATCCTCCCTCTTACACAATCAAATTTAAGTGGCATGCACCCAATTCAAAGATGGACATGGGCAATGGTTTGAATTTTACTGAGTAGATAGATCTCTGCTTTCTGGACTCTGCACTTGACAGCCATCTTCACGTAAACTTTTGTTACCGGAGATGCCAGAGATAATGAATTTTTCCATTGGGTAAATGGAACAGAGCATCAAGTGCTTTTCAAAAAATAGTACACGCACAGTGAGGTTTTGTGGCTAATATGGTGGTTGGATCATGGATGGAATCTAGGCCAGAGTTGCTGAGTTGTAGATAATGAGTTAACCACCTCCACCACCACCACCACCACCACTGCCATGACCATCATCATCAGCCATTAATGTTACTGTTGCTAGTAGCATCACTATCATCATCATCATCATGATTGTTATAATGAGAAGAAAGCATTGAAATTAGATCAATTTTTTATCCTCTCTCGTATCTGTGCTCTGCTTCTTTGCAAAGTCATCTTGATAGGATAAACAGAAGCTTGATAAACAGTATTTGTGGTGCCTTAACATGATACCAACCTGTAACAATTCACAATGTGGATGGCTCGAATAAAATATTAATATAATTCGAATAAATTTTTATAATAAAATTATACGAAATTATATTCACACTTTTATACATATACTGCTACTATTGTTATGTAGGGGCATGCATGCATCAATATGTACTTGTATATCACCTGTCGTGGGTTTGCACATCCTTAGTGATGCACACCATGGTTATGTTGTCTGTCTATGGTCTCTCTAATGCCAAAGGCAACCTTCATATATGTGCCTGAAGACATTGACATTTTTTTCTAAGATGGTGTCTTATTAAATTTTGCTATTTTACCACTCCCCTCCAACCCAAGCCAACCACCCCTGAATCTCCTTTCCTTTTGGTTATCAGACAGTTAATCCATTCTCTCTCGAATTCTCTGAGCATTGAACTAACATCAACCAGCATTCAGCTAACCGAGCACTCTTGAACATGTTGGATTCCAGGTATTTGTCTCCAAGAACATGAAGAAGAAGATAGCCAATCTCTTTCATGTCATGGATGAGGATATACCATTTGACCACAAGAAGAAAGAGACAGATGACGTTGATTATATGCTGCTAAAGGCTGGAGATCCAAGCGAAACAAGATTTGTGATTGGAAAAGTAATCATGGATACAATGGCTCAGCACAGGTGATGCCAGCATGCACATCACAGGATGCGGCAGAAGGTTCGACATTGATCGAAAATTGCAAACTTTGTTCATGTACAAAGTCAGAATGTAGCTCCAGCAGAAAGAAACCATGTTCCGATGTCTTATTTATCCATCCAGAAGAGAAGTCCATACCCTCTTTTGTTAGCCTTTAAAACAAATATTTTTTTCTTCATAGATATTGTAGACCTTATGGATGACATACAATAGCTTAGCTTTTGATTTTGCAACTCTAACCATTGATCATGACAATGGGTGAAAAAAGTCCCCCTTTTTATCCCTATAAAGACTTTCTTGCCAAAGGTATCTAAGTTGCCCCAAAATCAAAGCATTTGATCATGGCATTAAACTTAATTAATTTAAGGAGTCTCTAAGTTTTATCTGATCTAAAGTTTCGATGAGCTATGGCCTTTATCGGATTAAATCCATCCCTTTTTCTCTTCTTTCCCTTCTATCACTATGCATTTCACTCTCGGCTCAATATTTACGATGGTGCTGTGGTAATTGAACCTAAATCGGTCCCGACTGGGTCTGAGTCGACTCAGACCAAGACCAAGTTGGGAAGCCGCATCTCCTTTCCTTCTGCCGCTAAGAAGCCCGCCTCCCGGGCGGTTGCGGCGCGGAAGGCATCACCGCCGTCTCGGCCTTCCTTGGCTGACGCGCTTGCCGTCGCAGCTGGATCCTCACCTTTGGGGCCACCGCCAACCACTATAGGTCGCCGATGCTTGATGCTTGAGAAGACCAAGGTTCGATACCTTCTTTTTATCCCCTAAAAATTATCCCCTAAAAAATTAGATAATCCATCCTCTCTTGAATTCTTTGAATCTTGAACCAACAAGAACCAGCATTCAGCTAACTACGCACTTTGGAACATCTTGGATTCCAGGTACTTGTCTCTAAGAAAATGAAGAAGGACATAACATCCTGGAGAAGGACGTAACATCTGATCACAGGAAGAGAGGGACATGTGACATTAATTATGAGCTTCAAAAGGTGAAACAAGATTTGCGATCATGGATACAATGGCTGGTCCCATGGTATGGCAGAGGGTTCGACATTGACCGAAAATTGCAAAGTTTGTTCGTGTACAAAGTCAGAACATAGCTCCAGCAGCAAGAAGCCCATGGTCTGCTGTCTTATTTATCCATCCACAGGAGAAGTTGATACCCTCTTTTTGTTTGGATGTATGAGACTGAATCTGTTAAGCTGCTCTTAGAGTTTCGAATTATTGCAGCTGAGGCCTACTGATTTTGCGATCATTTTGGTCTCAAGTCAGTAATCATCATTTTTATTTCTTTTTTAAGCCTCCGTAACATACAATTGTTTTATGCAAATATTATAGACCTTATGAATGGCTTAAAATGTTTTAGATTTTTATTTTGCAACTCTGACCATTGATTTCGACAGTGGGTGCAAAGTCCTTTTTGTACGTGAAATGTGAAGATGCTTGCATGTTAAGGCTTCTTGCCAAAGGTATCAAATTGCCCCAAAAATTAAAGCAATGTGTCCTGCCATTAAACTGATTAATTAGGATTATTGATACAAAGGTTCTCTAAACTTTATCTGATCTAAAATTTCAAGGAGCTGTGGCCATTATTGGATTAAATTCATCTCCTTTCCTCCTCTTCTTCCTCTCTTGAGTTCATGATCTCTTGCGGGTCTCTCTCTCTCTCTCCCTCCTCTATTGTACTTTTGTTAACAATATTCAGTGGTGAATCATATCTTGAAAAATTAATGAACCTACATTAGCATGTGATAAATATGTGATGACTCTTAATAAATATTTCAAAAAATAAAATTATTCCAAAATAAATTAGGAGGGATTTGTTGTTATGAGCAAAACTTAAACTTAGAGAGGTGAAAATGAATTTAAGCCAATCATATGTCATAAAGTATAAGTGCTTTTAGAATTATTATACATATTTTTTCTTTAATTTGATAGATATCTTATTATCACGTAATATCCTAATTGCACATTCTAACTAATTTTAATCTTATGATTAAAATTCTCTTTAATATCTTCATAAATAATTAATACTAAATATTGAAGATGATATATTAGGAAGAACTTTCATTTTATCTTCATCTCCATTTCTAATATTATTAAAATTATATTTCTTCTTCTTGAATTTACTTAATTAATGATCCTTGTATTTTTACTTAGTCCAATTTTTACTTCTAGCTAGCCTTATACTCCTACTTTGATCTCATGTAGCTAAGAAATTCTATAGGAACCCTTACCAGCATTAGTGTAGCATGTCAATTGTTGAAATAATGACATGATAAGTACAATGTTGTGTTGTGCCATGCTTACCATGATTTAAATCCATAACCCACAACCTTAATAATCAATCTTAGTTCAAATGAATTCATAACATTCATAGGAAAAAAGACAAATTTAATTATAAAGCAATTAAAACTAAATGTGACCATGTTAAAATGGCAATGAATTATAAAAATAAACAAACTAAATGTGATAATGTTAAAATGGTGATCCGGCGGCTGAGCTTCTCCAGCCGCTGATTGTACTCGTCGAGCCGTCGCTCAGCTCGATGGGCTATTCTGCCGTCAAAGGACCCTCCCTTGAGGAATCCGAGGAGGGGGAAGAGCGGCGGCGATGCTGACGAAGGCGCTCCGCTTCCTTCCCATATCGCCGCTTGGGAGATGCACTAGCGCGTGAGAGGGCGACCGAGGCCTCTTGGAGGCCTCGCAGCGGTGAGGCTTGGGTGAGGCGTGATGGTGGCAAGCTTCTCGAGCAGGAGACCTCCTCCGAAAGGAATGCTGGCTGGGCTGGATGGCTCCTGGCACTGACGGGAGGGAACTCGGTTGCTGTGCAGCCACCGCTTGGTGTTGCAGGCCTTGGACCGCCGTTGCCAAAGATTGGACTTGCGTGGCGAGGGCGGCAAGCCGGTCTTCTTGAAGCTGCTGTGGTGGAGGTGCAAGAACGTCAGCTAGGGAGCAAAGGGGCCAACCGCTAGCGGGTCAGCCCCTTGAAGCTGCCCCCAGGACGACTGGTGGAGACCTCTCGCACACGGATCGTCACCATTGCTTGCGAGCTCAGGGAAAGAGGAGTTGTCGCTGACAGGCTCGAAGCTTTCTCTTCTTTTCCCCCCTACCTGGCGCGCCAATCTGTTAACACCGAGTCACCCTCCTTGAACGCCAGGAAAACGGAGGTCCTCCTCGCCAGACTCCTGCAAGAAAAGTCCTCAGAGACCGGATGCTCTGGTGGGGACCCTTCGACGCTCAAGTCAGTCATTTGGGAACAGACAGAGGTTTAGCTAACAGAAGGAAGCTAGAGAGTTAGGGTTCAGAATCCTTTCCTTCTTGTAAGTGCGGGCTTTTATACCTGTTCAATGATCTCCTCCTTCCTTCTGCTTCCAAAAGATTTTCCATCTCCAGATATCCCCGTCCGATAATGAACAAAAAGGAGTGGCTGACAATGATAGGTCGTATCGTTACTGTGTGTTGGGGGCGTCCTATTCGATTTTTTACCCGCCAGTACGGTATCATGCATGTCGGGTGGCTATGGTTGCACCAGGCGTGCATCGTTATGAGGCATGGCCGCATGCAGTCACAAGCAAGCGGTGGATCGTACTCCATAACGGGATATGACCATACGTGGTTGCAGGCGAGTGATGGGCTACGTACCGTAACGGGGTATGGCCATGCATCGTTACGGGTGCATGGTGGGCCATACGTCTTAATGGGACATGGTGATGCACTATAGAAGGTGAGTAACGGGCCACGTGGGCATGCCAAGTGGCTCATAGATATAAGCTGACCTCGGGGGTTGGCATCGGAGGTTGGCTTCGGAGGTGGGCCTCGGAGGTTAGCCTCGGAGGTGTGCTTCGGAGGTTGGCCTCGGAGGTTAGCCTCGGAGGTGGGCTTCAGAGGTAAGCCCCGGAGGTTGGCCTCGGAGGTTGGCCTCGAAGGTTAGCTTCGGAGGTAAGCCTCGGAGGTGGGCCTCGGAGGTAAGCCTCGGAGGTTGGCCTCGGAGGTTGGCTTCAGAGGTAAGCCTCGGAGGTTGGCCTCGAAGGTTAGCTTTGGAGGTAAGCCTCGGAGGTTGGCTTCGGAAGTTGGCTTCGGAGGTAAGCCTCGGAGGTTGAAGTGAGATGCCATCAGTCCCCTTACCGTTAACCCTGACGGTGCTGGATCAGCCACATCATGCAGTAAGGGAAAATTAACTTCAAAGAAGGATTTAATGGTACCAATATCCTTTCGGTAATCATTGAAAAGATATGCCTTAATGAAGAACTCTTTTGCAGATGGAGGAATTATCTCAGATCCAAAGTTATTTGCAATAGGAAACCTCTATCTAATCTTAGAAGATTTAGAAGTATCTCCTTCTTGAATATATAGACTCCCATAGAAGCAATATTTTTTTTTTTACCTCAGCTTGTGACAACCCCAATATAGTAGTGTCCACTTCCATTACTTTCACATCTGCTCCTTTTGGCTTTTCACTGAATGAGATGACCCTTCCTTTTTGCACTCCCAAACTTATTTCTTGTTGTGCATGGGGTGTGATAAAAAAATTCCGTACTCCTACCTCTCAAATTTTTTTTTCAAACTCTTATAACCATGAGGTAATGATCAACTAAGTTTCCTTAAAAGGTAAAGATATATGTATATAAGTTTAAAAGGATAGGAATCATATGGGTTAAATAAGAAAAAATTTAAAAGACCAAAATATAAATTTTAAAGGCTTAAATGGGTGACTAAAGATAAAATGAAAAAAGGTTAGACTTTTAGGCTCAACCAATCCAAAGATGGCTTATATCCTTTCCTTGGTGAAACTTTACCTAGGATTTTGCCTCAAGTAATTCTCAAGCAAGTTCTAGAGTAGTTGAGACCATAAACATTTACAAAGTTTTCATAAAATGTCACTAGGCATGAAAATAATTAATGATCATGATACACATCTAATGAATAAAGAGAAAATCATACTAAGTAAAAATAATTTAAGTATTAACTAATCCACCCAATCACTTAGAATTCTTCTTAAAAATCATAACTTATTTCAACCATTATCATCATTGGCTCTATAAAAATAAATAAACAAACTATTTATTATTATTATATATTTATTTTATTTTATTTTATTTTTTATATTTTTATAACTTTTTAAACAACATAAATAAACAAACTAAATATATTTAAAATAGAGAATACGTAACCCATGACATGCAAACTAACATAAATTAATCAAAGTAATCAAACAAATAATTAGACCTATTATGCAACCCTCCCTCAAACTTAAATCTTGCATTGTCCTCAATGGAAGAGAAAGAAAAGAGAATAATAAAAATAAAGCAAGAAAAGTAAAGTGATACTCCCCTAGTGTCAATAAATGTCATCTTGAAGTGGACCACTAGGAGAGACTCCTCCGTCAATATTTGGGGTTGTCAAGGTCGATGGAGACTTTTTGTTTGTAAAAATCTCCATCGATGTATGGTTTAAGGCGTTGCCCATTCACTTTAAATGTTCCCTTGATCTCATGTTATACTTCAATTCTCCATAAGGATAGACTTTAGTTACCACAAACGGTCCTAACCATCGAGATCATAGCTTTCCTGGAAAAAGTCAAAGTCTTGAGTTAAATAATAGAACTTTTTGCCCAACTTCGAATTCCTTTCTTAAAATATGCTTATCATGTCATCTCTTGGTTTTGTCTTTGTAAATTCGAGCATTCTCATAAGCATCATTGCGAAACTCATCCATCTCATTGATTTGCAATAATCTCTTCTCGCCAGCTGCTTGTAGATCAAAGTTAAGTATCCTTGTCACCCAATAAGCCCTGTGTTTTGACTCCACTGGTAGATGACATGCTTTTCCATAAACAAGCCGATATGGTGACATCCCAATTGGTGTTTTGGATGCTGTTCTATAGGCCCATAAAGCATCATCTAACTTTCTAGCCCAGTCTGTACGAGAGATATTCACGGTCTTTTCCAATATATGCTTCAACTCTCGGTTAGATATCTCGACTTATCCGCTCATTTGAGGATGATATGGTATCACCACGTGATGTGTAACTCCATACTTAGTCAGTAGTGCTTCAAATTGATGATTGCAAAAATGCTTTCCACCATCACTGATTATTGCCCTTGGAGTGTCGAATCGGGAGAAGATGTTCTTGCATAGAAAATTCACCATAACTCTCGCATAATTAGTCGGTGAGGCTACTGCTTCCATCCATTTGGAGACACAATCTTTCTTGTTCTTAATTTTCAAGTCAAATTCTTGTAGAAGCAAAATCCATCGAAGCAATCTTGGTTTAGCATCCTTCTTTGTAAGCAAGTACTTTAGAGCAGAATGATCGGCGTAGACAATCACCTTCGAACCTATCAAGTAAGAACGAAATTTATCAAAAGCAAAAACAACTGATAATAATTCTTTTTCAGTAGTGGCATAGTTCAGTTTAGTTTTTATTAAGGTTCTACTTGCATAATAAATAACATAAAAATTTTTATCTTTTTTCTGCCCTAAAACAGCCACTATAGCATAGTCACTGGCATCACACATTAATTCAAATGGTAAATTCTAATCTGGTGACACAATTATAGGTGCTAAAATTAATTTCTTTTTCAGTGTTTTAAAAGCATGCAAGCATTCATCAGAAAATTCAAATCGAGTATCTTTAATTACCAAATTACAAAGAGGTTTAGTAATTTTAGAAAAAACCTTAATAAACCATCGATAAAATCTAGCGTGTCCCAAGAAACTTCTAACGCCCTTCACATTGGTTGGTGGTGGGAGTTTTTTAATCACTTCTACTTTTGTTCTCTCGACTTCAATTTTCTTAAAGAAAATTCGGTGGCCCAGCACTATCGTCTCCTCTATCATAAAGTGGCATTTTTTTTAGTTCAAAACTAAATTTTTCTCCTTGCATCTCTGCAAAACCAAAGATAAGTTAGACAAATAATTATCAAAAGAATATCCAAAGATAGAGAAGTCATCCATGAAGACTTCTAAAACATTTTCCATCATGTCCGAGAAGATGACATCAAGCATCTTTGAAATGTGGCTGGCGCATTACAAAGATCAATAGGCATCTTCTTATATGCAAATGTTCCATATGGACAAGTAAAAGTGGTCTTCTCTTGATCTTTAGGTGCGATGGATATTTGATTATAGCCAGAATACCCATCTAGAAAAAAGTAGTAAGCATGTCCTGCAAGTCTTTATAGCATTTGATCAATAAAAGGTAAGGAAAAATGATCTTTTCAAGTTCATCATTAAGTCTTCTATAATCTATGCATACTCTCCATCCTATGACCGTCCTTGTTGGTATAAGTTCATTGTTATCATTCTTGATTACAATTATTTTATCTTTCTTTGGTACAACTTGTATTGGACGTACCCATGCGCTGTCCAAAAAAGGATAACTAATTTCAGCATCTAATAACTTCAGCACTTCTTTATGCACCACTTCTTGCATTGAAGGATTTAGTCTTCTTTGGGATTGAACAATCGGCTTATATTTATCTTTCATCAAAATCTTGTGTGTGCAAATTGAAGGACTAATTCTTTTGATGTCAAAGATGATCCAACCCAAAGCCAATTTATGTTCCCTTAAGATTCTAAATAATTTTTTCTCCTCTATATCATTCAAAGAATTATTAATAATAACTAAAAAAGTAGAGTTTTGGCCTAAGAAAGCATACCTTAAATTTGATGAAAGCTATTTGAGCTCAAGTTTAAGTGGTTTCTTTGGTGAAGATATTGGCTGATATGATTTTAAGTATTTTACTTTTGGCTGCATTGAAGGAGGATAGAGTGGTGTAGCCTCCAAATATCTTTCACACTCTTTAACTTCTTCATCATCAAGTTCAATAGATGTAGAGTAAGTAAGACATACCTCAAGTGGTAGCTTTAGACAATTATCTATATAAGTCTCGTCAGCCATGATTCCGTCTTGGTCACTTATTTAAAAACAGGAATGTGTCTCAGAAGAAAATTTTATAGGCTTAAGTACATCAAAAGTGACCTCATCTTTTCCGACCCTTAAAACAAGTTTTCCCTGCTAGACATCAATTAAGGTTCTTCCCGTCGCAAGAAAAGGTCAACCCAATATTAAAGGGATCTCCTCATCCTCTTCCATATCAAGAACAATGAAGTTAGCCGAGAAGATGAACTTGTCAACTTTCACCAATACGTCCTCAATGACTTCTCTCGAGTATTTTATAGATTTGTCTGCCAATTGTAAAGAGATGGTGGTTGGATTTACTTTTCCTAGACCCAATTTCTTAAAAACAAAGAGCAGCAATAGATTAATACTTGCTCCTAAGTCACATAAAGCTCTATCAAAATAACTAGAATTTTCTATAGTGCAAGGAATAGTGAAACTCCCAGGATCTTTCAGCTTAGGTGGCAGTTTTTTTTGTAAGATTGCACTACTCTCTTCTGTTAGCATTACTGTTTCATGCTCCTCCAATTTTCTCTTCTTTGATATAATGTCTTTTAAAAATTTAGCATATTTAGGCATTTATTCTAAAGCTTCAATGAGAGGAATATTAATATGCAATTGCTTAAATATACTTAAAAATTTAGAAAACTATTCATCCATATTATTTTTTTTAATCTTTGTGGAAAAGAAATTGGTGGGTCATATATTGAAGGAGAATAAGTCTTAAAAGTAACTTCCCTAATTTTTTTTATTTTGAAAATTTTTCATTCTCCTTAGTCTTCTCAGCTTGCTCCACTTCTTTCATCTCTAACTTAGCTTCCTTCATCTTGGACTCCTTATTATCCACAATTTCATCTTGTTTGGCATTTGTTACTTGTTGTTCCCTACATGTTCGTCAACTTCTCAGTGATATTGCCTTTGCATGTCTTTGGGATTAGTGACAGTGTTGCTTGGTAAAGTCTAATAGTCCTCTTTATGAGTAAGTTTGAGAGCTGACCGATTTGCACCTCAAGATTACGAATTAAGGCTAAGTTATTTTGGATCGCCACATCTGTTTTCTGCATGTACTGCATAAATATGTCCTCAAGTGTTGGCTTTTTCTCTTGCTATGAAAATTGCTGAGGTGGTTTAGCTTGGCCTTGGTTATTGATCTATGAGAAATTG
Organism: Calamus simplicifolius; assembly: GCA_900491605.1. NCBI lineage: Eukaryota > Viridiplantae > Streptophyta > Magnoliopsida > Arecales > Arecaceae > Calamus > Calamus simplicifolius. Next base: position 1,504,752 of record UESW01003936.1, on the reverse strand, counting down.
GGGTGATTCCTCCATCCAGAATTGTACGTATTCGAATATGGATTCTTTTGACGTTGAAAAGTTGACACGTAATTTGCTTGTCCATAACTCGATTGGGCAAAAGGATTTCCCACTTGGCAGTCGATACTTAAATGATTTCCTCCACAATGATCACAAACATCATTAGTTTGAATAGCATTAACATTTATCTTACCTAATTGTTGAGATAAATTTATCATTTGTGCTGCCAATGAAGTTATAGAATCACGTTCTAAAACTCTAGCTATCTTTCTTGGCATTACTCTTTCTGCAGGCCATTGATAGTTGTTGGATGCTAATTCTTCTAGAAGTTCATATGCTGCCTCATGAGTTTTACTCATTAAAGCTCCACTAGCTTCTGCATCAACCATAGACTTATTTGTAGCTCCTAGATCATTATAGAATGTTTGCACTTGAAGCCATGCTGGAAGGTCATGATGAGGCATCTTTTCAATAAATCTTTGTACCTTTCCCATGCTTCATATAACGATTCATCCTCAAATTGTATGAATGTAGTGATGTCATTTCTTAGCCTTGCTATTTTTGTAGGAGAAAAATATTTTGCTAAGAACCTTTGTGCTAACTCTTCCGAGATAGTGATGATGCGAGGCAGCAAAGAATTCAGCCATGCCTTTGCTTTATCCCTAAGTGAGAAGGAAAAAAGCCTTAATCGAATCGCATCATCTGTCACTCCATTATGTTTGAAAGTATCACAAATTTTTAAGAAATTTGCAATATGAACGTTAGGATCCTCTTGTGCTAACCCCCCAAACTAGGCAGTTTGTTGTATCATTTGAATGATGGCCGGCTTGATCTTAAACTTATTGGCTTATATGGCTGGCCTCCTTATGCTTCATGTAGCCCCATTGACCAAGGGCATAGCATAGTATTGTAATGCCTTGTGCTCCTAATCAGCCATATTAGGTAAAGATATGTTTTCTTCTTTCTTCTTCTTTTTATCTTTCTTTTTCTTGAGTTTAGATTGGGGCATGCATTTTTAAGTCCTAAAAAGAAGGATGGCTGGCATCAACTTGCTAGAGAAGTACCTGGGCATTCACTCTTTTGTTACCAACACCCTCTTTCTTGGGATAAATAAAATCTTTTTTTACTTTTCTTTTCCACTCATGTATCTTAAGAATTCACGATTCTTTCTTGGTAACGCTCCTCCAATCTTCCGTGCGAGATCACATCCTTATTCCACAGAAGCGAGGCTTGGTCCTTATTCCACGGAAGCGAGGCTTGGTTGGGATTTTGGAAATCACAGAAGTGATTGAAGAAGGAATTCCAGGAAAGAAAAATAAACAAGTAAATAAATTATTTTAATAATAAAATAATATCCAAAGTAGTAAATATCTAGCTAGTATCAATATCAATAACAAATAATTAATCCCCGGCAATGGTGCCAAAAACTTATTCATGTAAAATAATCTGTAAGTGCACAGAATCGTAACAAGTAGTAAAATGGTTTTAGAAAAGGATGTCGAACCCACAGAGATTAATTATGTTATTGAATACCAAAATTTACTAAATTAATTACTATTAGTAAAATCAAATATAAATAGAACATTCTACTGTAAAATTATTTAATTTAAAAATTAACAAAACGTAAAAATTTAAACGTGTAAAAATATGATAAGAATAAATCTAGAGCGATTGATTTCACCTAACAAATCCCACACAATTTATTTTTCTTAATTATTAAATTCCAATAATCCCATATTGATGATTAAAAATTCCTTAATTATCCAATATCTTCTCTCGAACGATATTAAAAATATCTCCAACTAACAACTCCATATCTCTATGTGAATTTAATTAATTGGAGACTCATTATGTACTTTAAATTTTCTAAAAATTACATTAATCGCAGTAAAGTATCTCTATTTTCACTCAACTAATAGTATTTAATTCTAGATCTAAAATAATAAATCACCTCTCGGTCTCATTGTAATTCAATTGATCAAACAATAAATTGTAAGAATTAATCATAAGAAATAACAAATCACCTCTTGGTCTCATTGTAATTTAATTAATCAAATAATAAATTATAAACATTAATCATAAGAATTAAACACTTAATCATGAAAATATTAAAAATAAAATAAATTATGTGTTCATTGATAGATTACATCAATGCTCTAGAAAAAGAAATTAGTTCATAATAAAAGCAAAAATAAAACTAATAGAACTTATGTTTTTCATTGGAAGCAATTGATGAACATGCAGCTCTCGCCTCTATTCTTAAGATCATCCTTTGTTAAAAAATTCTAAACGTCTACATTTCTATCTTGGATGCAAACCACTGCCTCCTTTTTATAGTTAGAAAGCCGATACTATACCGTGTTGAATACGATGAAAAAATCAGCGTCTAAGAGTCCTTTCTCAAATAACTACCGCGTTGCCAACTGGGTCTCATCCATTGAAATACGGCGTTGCCAACTCATCAATGTGTGATCCTCTCCTCTTTAAAAGTATGGCATTGGAGTCCTCACCGCCCGTGAGCCTTCACGCCACCAGCTTATCACGTGAAGGAGTCTCCACAAACTACCTCATCAACTCGTCTTTACGTAGAGCCCCTTGGCCATTGCTTTTTTTTTTATTCCCCTTCAAAATAAAATGAAAAGTAAATAAATATAAATAAATATAATTCAAAATAAATTAAAAATTAGCTAATGTTGTTATGAAAGTATATGAATTAAATGGTCAAATTTACGCTTATCAGGGAGAATGGAGGAATGTGGAGGAATGTAGAGGTTAAGGACTTGGGAGTTGTTAGGGTGTGCTTTTTCTTCTGGGAGGATAGGGTGTAGTGGTTAGAAGAGATTTAAATTAATGTTAGGTTTTTATTTTTTATCTTTGGAGTATATATTTATATATATATAAGTAATATAATCTTAAAAAATATAGATGAGGCTACGCTAAAATGTAGCAATCTCGATCTAGGCCCCTTTTTTTGATAGGGGGCTTAAAAACTAAGGCCTGGATTAGCTTGCTGAAAGCCTTAAACCAAGCTTTTCAACAACTAGACCAAATAGGCCAACTTTGCACAAGCCTAGTATAGTATAAATGACTTAATACTCTCTTGACTCTATAAAATAAGGAAGAGCGAAGATTAAATAAGTTTGAAGTTTATTTATTATGTGCATATTTTTGGCAAGTTTGTGGGGCAAATTTGAGATTTGTGAGAATTGAAAAAATAGGCCATAATAGTAACATTTACATCTCAGCCCCATTATGAATAAAAGAAAGCTAACCAGGATATCAATTAAACCATAGATGAAAGAGGAATCAAAAAACAAAATTGAAACTTTATTCATGAGGACTCACATAGGAGTGTCCATTCCTATATTGGGTGTGTGGTGCTGTTTTGGGTACTTATACAAGTCGAGGACCTTAATTAATATTTTTGGCTATCTCATTTTGGTTGAGGTTCTAAGTCATTGCAATTGGTGTTACAGCTGACCTTGCCCATGGCTCATGTGCCTAAGGGATAGAGCTTTTTTAGACTAACCATGAGCCAGTTCTGTGCTTGTTATTAAAATATTTGTTTGGCAAAGACACAAAGTCTTAAATAGGGCAAGTTTGTGAGGATTTATACATGCTATATTCTTTCATTTTGAGTATGTATTTGATGGGAAAGAATCCGTGTACGAGCAAATACTAGCAGACCGTAATACGCAGCGGAATAATAAATAAAAATGCGCAAACCACACAATCACAGAAACACCAAGATTTACGTGGAAAATCCCTTCAAGATAAAGGAAAAAAAACCACGGGCAAGCCAGAGAAGAAGATCCACTATAAAATAATAAATATCCAAGTCTCAAAGTCCCTTGCTAGAACTTGAGAAACAATCACAAGAGAATAATAGGGATATAAGGATTACATCACCGAAAAATACGGTCTCCTGCGTTACCTCCTTATTTTCTTCCCTTCTCTTCTTCTTCTTCTCTTGTTTTTCTTCTGCAGCACCTTCACGTGATTCCTGGAGTGGAAGTCCTCCCACGTAGTTAAGCACCAAGCAGCAGCCCTTCCTTCTCTTCCCCTAGCAATCCATGCTCCTAGAAAAAAGAAATACCTGCTACATGCTTCTCCTCTCTTTTTTCTTCAGACGGCTGCTCCTTAAAAAAGAGAAAACCAAAAAAGGAAGGCGGCTACTCCTTTTATAAAAGAGAGAGAATAAACCCTAGTGGAAAAAGGAGTAGCGCTCCCTTTTGCCCTAATGGGCTGAATAGGTGGGCCATGGGCCCAACAACCTCCCCCTTCAGCCCATAAGGGAGGCTGTCTCATGCTTCCTTAGTGTGAAATCATGCCGACCAGCTGTCGGCATATCTCTTGCCTTTCTTTTGATAAGGTCTTTGTCAACATGTCTGCCCCATTTTCATCTGTGTGAATTTTCTGAAGCTGTAACTGCTTCTCTTCAAACACATTTCGAATCCAGTGGTATCTCACATCTATATGCTTTGACTTGAAATGAAAAGTTGGGTTCTTGCACAAGTGGATGGCGCTCTGGCTGTCACAATGTACCACATAATTTTTCTGTTTCAATCCCAATTCATGTAAGAATTCTTTCATCCACAACATCTCCTTACAGACCTCGGTAGCAGTAATATATTCTGCCTCTGTGGTAGAGAGAGCTATACACCTTTGCAATCTGGATTGCCATGACACAGCTCCCCCTGCAAAAGTAAGTATGAAACCTGATGTGGACTTCCTTGTATCAATATCTCTCGCCATATCTGCATCTGTGTAACCAATCAGCACAGCTGGACCACCCCTAAAGCTTAAACAAACTTTGGAGCTTCCTCTGAGATATCTGAAGATCCACTTCACTGCTGCCCAATGCTCTTTCCCTGGATTTGCAAGAAATCTGCTAGCAACACCCACTGCATATGCGATGTCTGGCCTCGTACATACCATCGCGTACATCAAACTTCCGACTGCTGAAGCATAAGGAACCTTCTTCATTTTCTCCTTCTCCTCATCACTTGAAGGACTTTGCTCTGAGCACAACCTAAAGTGACCTGCAAGAGGAGAACCAACTGGCTTTGCATTGATCATACTGAACCTATCCAATACCTTCTCAATGTACTTTTCCTGTGACAACCATATTTTCTTGATTCTTCTATCATGGGAAATCTGCATACCCAGTATTTGCTTTGCTGGTCCCATATCCTTCATTTCAAATGAATTGCTCAGCTCCTTCTTCAACCTGTCAATCATAGACATATCTTTCCTAAGAATAAGCATGTCATCAACATAAAGTAGGAGTATGACAAAATCCTCACTAAACCATTTGATATACACACAATGATCTGAAGCCATTCTTTTGTATCCATTTTTAGCCATAAATGAATCAAATTTCTTGTACCACTACCTTGGAGCTTGCTTCAGCCCATATAAGCTTTTTTTCAATCTGCAGACAAGATTTTCTTTACCTTTGACTTTGAAGCCTTCTGGTTGCTCCATATAGATTTCTCCTCCAAATCACCATGAAGAAAAGCTGTCTTCACATCTAACTGCTCAACCTCCAAGTCTAGACTAGCAGCAATACCTAGAGCAACACGAATTGAAGACATTTTAACAACAGGAGAAAAAATCTCTTCAAAGTCAATACCTTTCTTTTGACCAAAGCCTTTCACAACCAATCTGGCCTTGTACTTTGGTTGAGAACAATGTTGTTGAGTCTTTAACCTGAAAACCCACTTGTTCTTTAAAGCCTTCCTTCCTCTTGGTAGTTCCACTAAATCATATGTGTGGTTCTTCTGTAAGGCATCCATTTCTTCCAGCATACCTACTAACCACTCCTTTTTCTGCTCACTTTCAACTGCCTCCTGGTAACATTCTGGTTCACCTGCATCAGTAAGCATTATATATTCATCTGTAGAATACCTTTTGGAAGGTTGACGTTGTCTGATAGATCTTCTCAGCTGAGGCTCTGTAGGAGGTTGCTCCTGATCTCCTTCCTGCTCAACATGTCCTACAGGTGAGTTAATACCTGCTCCTGCACTATTTTCTTGCACATCTCCCCTATCACCCTGATTTACTAGAGGAGTAACTGGATCACAGTCTGTTGATCCTCCTGCAGACTTGACTGACACCTCCTTCTTGAAGTCTTGAAGGGTTTGATCTTCAAAAAATACCACATCTCTGCTTCTGAATACCTTCTGCTTTTCTGGATCCCAAAGTCTATAACCAAACTCATCATGTGAGTAACCAAGCAAAGCACATTCTTTTGTCTTACCATCCAGCTTGGACCTCTCAATGTCTGGAACATGTGCAAATGCACGACAACCAAACACTCTCAAGTGCTTATAAGAGACATCTTTTCCTGACCATACACCTCTGCAACATCACCATCTAGAGCTGTACATGGTGATAAGTTTATTACATCAACCGCTGTCTTCAATGCCTCATCCCAAAATCTTTTAGGTAACTTGGACTGTGAAAGCATACATCTGATCTTTTCCATGATGGTGCGGTTCATTCTCTCTGCAATTGCATTATGCTGAGGAGTACCAGGAACTGTCATCTCATGTTGAATGCCATGTGATCTGCAATAATTATCAAATAACCCTGTGTACTCACCACCATTATCTGACCTTATACATTTCAGTTTCTTTCCTATCTCTCTTTCAACTCTGGCATGAAACTCTTTGAAGACATTAATAACCTGATCTTTAGTCTTCAAACCATAGACCCAAACTTTTCTGGAAAAATCATCTATAAAAGTGACAAAATAAAGTGCACCACTGATGCCTGGAATATTAACTGATCCACTAGGAGTTTTTGTCCTCAGAGGACCACAAACATCTGTATAGATACGATCCAAAACATGCATTTTTCTAGATAAAGTAGGACTAGCAAAAGAAACTCTATGTTGCTTGCCAACCAAACAATCAACACATGGGTTCAGATGTACACCTTTGAAGTCTGGTAGAACTTCTTCCTTGGAAAGAACTTGCAGCCCCTTTTCACTCATGTGTCCCAGTCGTTTATGCCACAACTCCATGCTGAAGTTGTTCTCTGTAACATTCAACTGTTCACCATAAGCTTTAGCCTGCAACCTGTATAAAGTGTGACATTTCTTCCCACTGGCTACAACAAGTGAACCTTTACTGAGCTTCCATTGCCCTTTATGAAATCTGCTATCAAAATCTTCATCATCAAGTCTTCCAACTGAGATTAAATTTAGCCTCAAGTCAGCTACATGCCTTACATCCTTGAGCACCAACTTACAGCCAAGATTGGTCTTCATGTGGATGTCACCCATGCCAATGATATCTGCTGTGCCTTGATTTCCCATCTTGACAACACCAAAATTTCCAGTCTTATATGTAGAAAAAAACTCCCTCCGTGGTGTAGCATGATAAGAAGCACCTGTGTCAATCATCCACTCATGATTCTGACACTCACATGAGAAGATACCATCAGAAGTAGACAAAATCAAATAATCATCACTCTGCACAGTAGCTGTGATATTCTCCTTTGACTCTGTATCCTCCACTTCTTTTCCCTTTTTCTTACTCTTCTTAGGCTTCTTACACTGATTCTTGTAGTGCCCTTTCTCACCACAGTTATAGCAAGTAATATCTTTTCTTGACCATGATTTGCTTCTACCCTTGTATGAATTGTCTCTATTTCTAAACTTTGACCGTCCTCTATTCTCTGAGACAAGTGCCTGTGAATCAATCTGAGAAGTTGCTGAATTTTTTCTTCTTAACTCCTCATTCAACAAACTGCCTGTTACTTGACTCATGGTGATAACACCGTCTGGTGCAGAATTACTGAGGGAAACTACCAGTGTCTCCCAACTTTCTGGCAATGAACTGAGAAGTAACAATGTCTGCAACTCATCATCAAGAGACATTTTCATAGAGGATAACTGGTTATTAATACTCTGCATTTCATTCAAATGCTCAGCAATAGAAGCACCCTCTTTATATTTCAGATTCACTAGTTTTCTGATCAAGAAAGCCTTGTTGCCAGCTGTTTTTCTCTCATATAGACTTTCTAACTTTTTTCAAAGAGAGTTTGCAGAAGTCTCAGTGGAAACATGGTGAAAGACACTATCATCCAACCATTGCAGAATAAAACCGACTGCCTTCCGATCTAACATGATCCAAGCATCGTCTGTCACTGTAGCGGGCTTTGCTTTGACCCCTTCTAAAGGTCCATATAGATCCTTGCAATATAAGAGGTCCTCCATCCTTGGTTTCCATATCATCCAATTGTTTCCGTTCAGACTGATCATGCAGGAAACATTACCGGCCTCCATGCTCGCACACACAAAAAAATTCACAGGCTCTGATACCAGTTGATGGGAAAGAATCCGTGTACGAGCAAATACTAGCAGACCGTAATACGCAGTAGAATAATAAATAAAAATGCGCAAACCACACAATCACAGAAACATCAAGATTTACGTGGAAAATCCCTTCAAGATAAAGGAAAAAAACCACGGGCAAGCCAGAGAAGAAGATCCACTATAAAATAATAAATATCCAAGTCTCAAAGTCCCTTGCCAGAACTTGAGAAACAATCACAAGAGAATAATAGGGATATAAGGATTACATCACCGAAAAATATGGTCTCCTGCGTTACCTCCTTATTTTCTTCCCTTCTCTTCTTCTTCTTCTCTTGTTTTTCTTCTGCAGCACCTTCACGTGATTCCTGGAGTGGAAGTCCTCCCACGTAATTAAGCACCAAGCAGCAGCCCTTCCTTCTCTTCCCCTAGCAATCCATGCTCCTAGAAAAAAGAAATACCTGCTACATGCTTCCCCTCTCTTTTTTTCTTTAGACGGCTGCTCCTTAAAAAAGAGAAAACCAAAAAAGGAAGGCGGCTACTCCTTTTATAAAAGAGAGAGAATAAACCCTAGTGAAAAAAGGAGTAGCGCTCCCTTTTGCCCTAATGGGCTGAATAGGTGGGCCATGGGCCCAACAGTATTTAGGTTGTCTTGAGTACTTAAGCTAGTCAAAGACCATAATTAATATTTATTCTAGCCCATCTGGGTGACCGACCTTCTAGGATTTTAACTTTTATATTATTAGATAAAAATTAATATGCATAAAATCCTATTTAAGTTGGGATAAGGTTAACTTTTCTTACGTCAGCAAGACTTGAATGGCCTAGTGGTGCTTAAATAGCATACTCTCCTTTCCTTCGAGCTTAAGGAAAAAGAAATATAAATCAAGAGAGAGGAGAGGCAAGGAGACGGTCGAAGGTGGGAAGAGTGCTTTGATATGGCAGGCTGTGAAGAGCAAGGTAGGATACTAAAGCCCTAAGCCCTTTTTTCCTATTCTATATCATTTTTTTGATTTAGGGTTCTCTCCCTTGTGTTCCATCTTCATCGACTAGAATTTAGGCTCAAGATTTTTTCCTTTTATTTTCTTTCCCTTTCTTTTCTTTATGAGCGAGATATGGGAAAAAAGAATTTTTTTTTCTTATGTAAAATGTGAGATTCGCCAATTGAGCTGTCCATGGTTTTAAATGTGTGTCACTAATTGGGATGTTATATTCTCATGGGAACATGGAAAAAAAAAACTAGTTTTTGCAATGCATGAATAGAATTGGTGTGAAACATGATCAATTGGTATATTTTTTTTGTTCCTTACAAAAAGATTGATATTTGGATAGATGGAAGCATGATTTCAAGTCTCTATGAGATGCTCCCTAGGATGCTGGGATCAATTACCATCTCAAGTGTCGGGATGTGACTTTTTTGCCATCATCTTGGCATTTCAATCGATACATTTTGGAGCATCTCTTTTCCCAAGTGTTGAGACGGGCACGAAAACAAAGCAACTCATTCCATGAAGAAATCAAGATGGCCACATCCTATGGATTTAAAATCTTGGATAAAAGACCATCCATAGGAATGCTTTTCTTGTTTTAAAGAGGGGAATAAAAGAAAAGGACATCCCTTTTGAGTTTTCTTTCTTTCTTTGATAACCAACTTTCTTCCCTATTTTCATTACCATATTCAATTTATCTCATCTAGTGGACTTCGTTGGCTAGTTTTTGTTGTACTGATGGCCTTTTTCATTACCTTTCCTTTTGAGGAGGATGGTGACAAAAATAGCATGGAGGATGGTGACAAAAATAGCATGCTTTTGATGGCCATAGTATTTTTTTTTTTTTTGATTTTTAAGCATATTTGGATTTCAAAGGTTATAATTTTATGATAAACTAGATCTATTTAATATCAATATTATAATGTATTAGAGATGAGATGAGATGAGATGAGATGATGAGACAGAACGATTGAGACTGATCCCGGAATCTCTCTAGGATAGGATGGGACAGCAGAGAAGGCCCCCATCCTATAGATATTTAAATCATTGGTTCATGTACTAAAATAACACAACATTGAGACACCCATAGGATTGGGTTTGCCTGTTTCACGTCTATTCTGAACCCAACTAAATTGGTTGGGCTAGGTAATAGTTTTTGAATTGATAATTTGATTAAGAGCCGATCTGAGTAACCCAATTGAATAGTCGGACCATACTTGAGTTTGGGAAGATTTGGCAGATAATAATTCAACTAAAAAGACTTATATTAAAATCAAATGAGTATTTTGTTTATTTAGCCTATGTACTTTCATTGACGGTCCAACTTTAGATCTTTATCTAATGGTTGAACCTTATGGGGCTTAATATGGTCAGGCAAGAATGTCAGAAATTCTTGAGTTGGTAGTGTTTTAGTTCAGATATCCCCTCTTCACCATGCTGTCTTTGGGTTGCTTCTTCACAGACCTGTTGAGGTGGATTGTTTGTTCATAATTCAGATCAGGTTTGAAATAGCTCTCATCTCTCATCTGACCAGACTGTTTCAGGCTTTTCATATTTCTGATGAGGTTCAGTTCCCCTTTTCAGAATCTGACTTGTCAAGAAGCTATAAGAGTATAATATAAGAAAAAATAAAGCTTACTTCTGAGAAGATACTTTATTATTCTATTACACATAAGAAAAAAGGTATTTTTGGTGTAGAACATGGGAATTGGGTAAACAAAAAAAAAGTTGATAAGCTAGTAACGAACAACAGAGAACACTTCTTATTACTTAAATTTACATATTGCATGATTGTTTATCTTGGCTCATGTTTTATTTAATTAATTTATTTTTTTCTCTTACTCCATGGAATTAGGTTTCTTTAATCCTTCAACTTGGGATTCAAGGAGTCTGGGTATTCAAAAGTCAGATATATCTCATTCCGCTTTGAAGGTTCTGAGTAAACTTCGAAGAAGTGGTGCGCATGTCTCTTTAAGTTTCCATTGTGCAGATTAAATCTTTTAAGTTTGATATTATAGCACCTTGACTGTGTAAGGATCTGTATTTGAAAACTGATATCAATTGCTCTTTTGCATATTCTGTCTCTTTTGCTTTTGCTTGATAATGCTGAATTAGTGAGAAATGATAATAGGGCATTTTTGATGTCTAAGAATCAAATTCGAGTCAATGTTGGTGCATGTTCTATAAAACTAATTTCAAAATGATGGAACTAGCTAATATTGTAAGAGTACCTCCATCTTTTTATCTCTCAACCTGGAGATCATGAACATAACTGCATAAGTTCTTATGATTGGTGGAAAAAAAAGCTGAATTGGCAAATATACATATGTATGCAAGTAATTATGTACATATGCACTCTTTCATCCTATAATTGCCTTGTGTTATATATGTAAGCCACTTGTAGAAATTTATTTTCTGAGGTAAAACCCCTTTGAAACTGGAAATCACAAGGTAGTTTGATGTTATCATTTTTGTTTTTTGCATTTCATAAAATTAAGAGAACATCCATTAAAGATTAATGGGAAGGGACTCAAAGGAGTCTACTTAATGAATACTAGCTGCATGTAACCATCAAGTTTTTACAAAGACCTTGATTTAATCACCCCCAAAAAATGTATGTGACCAATAGTTGCTTAGCAAATAATAATATCAATAATAATAACAACAAAGCTTTAATCCCAAATTAGTTAGGGTCGGTGACTTATAGGGCTGAAATTGGGCTGAACTAGGTTTGAGTAATGGGCTAGGTTGTGCCATGCCTTTATCTGTCCCAACTCAAAATTTTTTGAGGTTTTGGGCTAGGCTTAGGCCTGAAATTTTTTTTTTTAAATGTAGGCCTGGGCCCGACCAAAGCTAAAGCCTAGTGCTAGCTCAAAATCCAATCGGGCCAACCCATAGCATTCTGTTTGGGCTAAAGATTGGTTGGAGTTAATTTTCATTTATCAAGTATCAAGTATCAGTATAAAAACAAGTAACACATAAATAATTACACAAAATAACTCAAGGACAAGATAAAATATCGAATTAGTTGATTCTCAAACAAAAGAAAATTTGCTATGATATGAAGAGCTAATCTCACATGGTAGACATGAAATCCGGTATAAATTTAAAAGGTCCATCACTTTTTAAGATTTGAGGACTGAATATGGGGTGGATTTGGATCTAATTAAGGCTAGTTACCTTGGACCATCTTCGAGCTCAGGCTTTGAGCTGGGTTCAAGATAGGTCAAGTAATTATAGCTTGAGCTTAACCCTAAATTGTTTTGGATTATAACTTTACAGTCAATCCCGACCGAACTTAGCTTGGACCTAGCCCATGGTCCAACACAAAATTGAGTCGGCCTGATAAACAGTGGGCTAATCCGAGCCCACTTCAATCCCTAGGTACTTGAATCTATTCTACTTGGTTTAGGACCATAACTGTTGTACGATGTAAAGATATCAAGTCTTTCTTTATTGCTTCCTCCCATGTAATTTTTGGATGACCTCTACCCCTCTTTTCTTTTACATATTTTAAATTACTTCTTTGTGTTGATGTGTCCCTTAGCCTTTGTTGTATATGTCCAAATCAATTTAGTTTTCGCTCTCTCATCTCATCATAGGTTGGTAACTCCACCTTTCTATAAATAGTTTCATTTTTTATTTTGCTTTTTCTGTATTATTATGCATCCATTTCAACATTCTCATTTTGGCCATTCTCATCTTATATAAATATTTTTTAATTGGCCAATATTCTATATTAAGCATAGCTAGATCTTATCACCATTGTATAAATTTTTTCTTTTAGCTTGTCAGGTACTTTATGATCACATAATATCCTATTTATACTTTTCATTTTATTAAGCTTGCATTGAACCTATGGATAACATCCTTTTCAATTTTTCTCTCCTTATGAATAATCAATCTTAAATATTGAAAATGGTCACTCTTTACCTTAATTTTCACTCTACTTTCATCTCTAGTTCCAATTTTACTAAAATTGAACTTCATATATTCACCCTAGCTAGTTTGTGATTAGAGCTTTGTTGTTGTTGTTGTTGGTTCTATTTAACCTAGAATCTAGGATTCTAATATACTTCTTCATAATCTCAACTTATAAATAATACTACCTTAGTTTCATCCACTAACACTATATCATTCATTCACAAACAATATGCATCAAGGAATATCATCTTGAATGTACTTAGGTGGCTCATACATAACTAATATAAAAAGGAAAGGACTTGGAGCAAATTCTTGATATAAATATATTATAATTGGAAATCTATTGATATTACCATCAATAGTCTCTAAATTAGTAACCACTTCATTATATATATGTCCTTAATTGCATTAATATATTTAATAGATACTCATTGTGCTTTAACATTTACTGTGAGACTTTTCTAAGATTCTATCTTAAGCTTTCTTTAAATCAATAATAATTAATTGAAAATTTTATCCTTATATTTATTAATTAACTTTCTATGGAGAAAAATAACATCCATAGTTGACCATCTTATTATAAAATCAAATTGGCTCTCCAATATTTTTGTATCACATCTGAATCAAAATTTATCTATTTATCATAACTCACAAACAGTGATTTTATTATAAATCCCTGGTACTAATTTTCAAAAATCAAAGTCATATATTTGTTATTTGCTAAACAATGGACTCAGAACTTAATCTAGAAGACTATCTTTTTTCTCTAAAGAAACTAAATTAACCTATATAAAATTCACTGACAACATTATTGAAGACCCAAACATGCTGGAAGTAGAACTTCATGCTTGTAGGATCCCCGCTTGCATCTTATGTTTCAGGTTGAAGGATGTCTAATATTTTGGACCATTGTACCTTTTTGAACAATAATATGAGTAACTTAAGATGCTTTGAAATGCAATTTGGTCCTTTTCTGTAAGACTGACCCTATTTATATAGTATGCAAAATGTGCAGTTAATGTGTAAACATAGTTTTGAGTTTCTATATGGCATCAAAGAATCTTGCACTATTTTGTGTCGTTAATATTTAAAAATATTATATGTCTAATATTAGCTTGCATTATAAATTACTTGAAAGTTTGCAATGCTCATGCAAAACAGAAATCATGATGGTTGTCATTTTAGATTAATTGAAAACCATTTTTAGTTGTTTGAAAGATATTTATATTCTGGGACCAGCAGTTAAAATCCTGTCTGCATTAGAAAATGACTGAAGCAGTCTATTTAGATTGTTTTTTGTGAATCTTGTTATAGTCTTGCATATCTCTCCCAGCTAGTGTGCATCAAATCCTTATTTTAGCCACAGAGTTTATAAACATGTTGAAAAAAATCTACAAATTCCATGAATTAAAAAGCAAGGAACAGCTTGAAAGAATTATGAATTATACCTTTCTGAAAGTGATCCCATTTATGAAATGGCCTTCATTGAGGTGCTCACACATGCAAGTTTGTGAAGATGCCATCGTTTATTAATTGTCAATGACTGTTGGATAAATGAGCAAAGATTTGAATAAATTGGTTCTTAATCAAGATGTAGAATTAAGAATTGATCCTTTTCTTTCCTTTTCTTTATGTTGATTGATTTTTCATTTATTATTAATAATTTTTTATTCTTTTTGTATAGGAAAAAATTGTTCTTTTATTTAGTAAAAAAACCAGAGTTCACATTTGTGATGGAAAAAGAATAAAAGTAAAAATTGAAAATATACCAGAGTTTCAAAAGAACTACTAAAAGGAAAACTGTTTTGTTAGATTTGAATCTTAATATTGTTCTTATGTTGGTGTTACTTTAGTTGGGGTCATTTGGCACAGAAGCTTGGTGATGTTGCTGAAGTCACAGGATTCCTTTTCTTCAAAATGCTTCCTTCATGATCCTGCTCTGGATCTTGCAGCATTTTGAATCTTTTTAGAAACATGGGAAGAGGAGGGCAGGATGTGAAATGTGCTGATCCTGCTCTGGATCTTGCAGCATTGTCGCTAAACAATGTATGACTTTGAGGGTGTCATGAATGGGTTAACCTGCTACAAAGTGAGACAAAATGAAAAATGATTTGGGACTGAAACTAATATTCCTTCTTCATCCATCATTAACATATTGAGTACATGTATGCATTTTTTAGATTCAAAGTTCAAACCAATAAGCAATAAACTATCAGAGGTATGTTGCATGCAGGATTTGAATCATTTCTTGTTGGCGGGTGTGTGAGGGACCTGCTCATAAAGAGAACTCCTAAAGACTTTGATGTGATTACTTCTGCTAGTCTTGAACAGGTTTCCAAGCCCTTGGTTTATTTGGTGATATTGCTGATGCAATATGCTATTCTTTTTTTAAGAAAAAAGAGTTGGATCCTTACCTTTTCTTGTGCAGATTAAAGGGCTATTTAGTAAAGCTCAAATTAAAGGACGTAATTTCCCAATCTGCACTGTTCATAAGAAAAGCTCCAATATCGAGGTCGAGGTTTGTGCATCTTCTGGCATCGCAATACTTTCTTATTTTTGTGTTTTAGTACCTACTTTAGTTGCCATTTGGATTCTTGCTGTGCTAGGTTTGCAGCTTTGACACCAGGCATATAAATGTCAGAGAAAGACAAGTGTCCGCTAATTGTGTTGGGAAAGATTTGATTCGTTGGAAAAACTGCATGGAAAGAGATTTCACAATTAATGGGTAATTCATGCGATGTGCTATTAGATTATGTTGAATAAATCTGTTTTACATACTAATTTTAAGTATGGTAGATGGTTGATAACCATAGTTAAATGTTGGGTTTTCTGTTGACAGCAAAACTGATTTGCTATGATATTATTTTTTTTTAAACAGGTTACTGTTTGACCCCTTGGATCATATAATCTATGATTATGTTGGTGGAATAAGGGATTTGAAGAGATCTGC
This sequence comes from Calamus simplicifolius, assembly GCA_900491605.1. Taxonomy (NCBI): domain Eukaryota; kingdom Viridiplantae; phylum Streptophyta; class Magnoliopsida; order Arecales; family Arecaceae; genus Calamus; species Calamus simplicifolius. The sequence continues at coordinate 1,488,566 of UESW01003936.1, read as the reverse complement.
GGTGATTCTTCATGACTTATTGTATTCTGAGCAGATATGCAATAGCTATATTTAAGTTTTCAAATTTATTTGTTTGGAATAAGATTGGTCTCTTGTTCTATTTGTATACTTGTATGATCAGGTTCGCACTGTCATTCCTCCTCATTTATCATTTGAAGAGGACTGCGGTATGTTTGCCATGTGTAAATGAAAATTTTTCTTTCCTCTTAATATTCACAGCTTAGAGATAAGGACTAAATTTATTTTAATTAGAAAAGCTGATGATATCTATCAATGACAGCAAGAATTTTGCGTGGCTTGAGAATTGCTGCTCGTCTTGGGTTGCAGTTTTCTAAGGAGACAGCAGATGCAATACGGCATTATTCTTCTTTGATAGTGACACTTGATCCGGTACTTGCAAAAGGATTAGTCTTTTTCCAAGGGCTATTCCATTTATTTTTCATGTTTACATTGTTTCCTTAACATTTCATCTTTTTTTTCTTCAGACAAGACTACGGAGGGAATTAAATTTTATGTTGGCATATGGGGCTGCTGAGTCTTCCATTTGTTTGCTTCAGGAGTTCGAAATTCTTAAAATCTTGCTTCCTTTCCAAGTGAGTGGAAATGCAATTAGGTCAAAATTTACTCAGTGTTGTATTCTGTCTATAAAATTTTCAGTTATAACAAAAATTTATTTGGGCTTCAGGCAGCATATCTTTTGGATCAAACCAAGAAGCAATCTAATGAAAGCTCTGTTATGTTGATGGTAAGATGCTCTATCCTAGGCAATATTACCAAACTGAAGGTTTCTTGTCTCAATTATATTTGTCTTGTCACGAGTTTAATGATTTAGTCCTAGCCCTTTAATATTCTGGATTACGATTTGGAGTTTCGACCAAGGTCTACTGCACCAAATTATACCAACCTGTACCATACCTGTAAGGTACCGATATGGCTTGGAGGTTTGATTCTTTATGAACTAAACTGCTCCAAACCGTGTGGAACCTATAGATTCATATTGCCAGGTTTTTAGTGGCACTATTGTTGAAAGTGAGAAAATATATTTAAGTCCTATCTCAATTTAGGTTGCGTACCATACTATACCAGACCTTTAATGTGTTGATATGGTTTTCAGTACTGATATTGTTCTCAATGCAGTAAAAGTATGATACAAACATTGACTGTATGAACTGAATCTAGCATATTTCAAATACTCCCCCATTTAAGCCTTAATGTTTTCGCCAACTAAGGGTCCAATTCAAATCCAACCAATCTAATCACAATTACAAACTCCACTGTTGGCCCACGGTCAATCCTAAAAGGGCTCATCTGTAATATCATCTAGTCCACATGGACCATGAGCTAAGTCAATTCTAGTATTATTTGTAACAATTCAAAATCTCACAAAAGGGCTAACCAATAAGGTATTATTTGGATTTTTGATCATGTATAAGGATCCAAAATCAATCTAGAATATAGCCAATGTGGGATTAAACATTTGCTAACATGGGCTCTCATATCTTCCTTGTTCTACTTCTCACTAGTTTCTTCATAACTGTAGCCTTAATTCTACTTCCTCTACTCTAGGGTTGCTAGGACAACAAAAGGGTAGAAAGATGGCTGATGTCCTTTTTATTAAATGTTTAAATGGGTTAAGTGTATAGCCACTATAACAAACAACCAGTTGTCTTGCTTACCATGAAAGCATGAGGTGGTAGGTAATGAGAAGCATGAGGTAGGTGCAAGTTGGAGATTGTATTTGAGCATAAGGTGGCAGATGTTTACATGAAGCATGAGATTACAACTCCTTGAATATTTGCAGCCTTGAGCTTTTTAATATCATACATAAAGGCCCATTAGCAATTTCTTTTTATTGCTTGATGTCTATTAAGTATTTACAAGGATATCCAACCCAAAACTCTTGATTTCCAAATGAATCACATTCATGCACATTGCTAAATTTTACAACATATGATTGGTTTGATATGCTTAGTCTTGATAAGAAATAAAATAGTAAAAGAAATCCTGTTAGGTTTAGTCTTGACATATCTTGCCAGTACCCTACTGTCCTATTGGTCAAACTATGATATGTTAAACCATTCCAAACCGAACAGTTTGGGTTGAACCGAACTGGCATGGAATCAGGATAGTTCGGTTTTTCACTTTGGTACAGGGGGAGAACCGATTGAATTGATCCTGAATTGACTATATTGATCTGAACTACCCAATTTGGCCAAATTTAGGGTGTTCATAGCTTGAGGCTCCTTAGTCTACTTGACTAGTATGCCACTAGTTTGGTATACTATGTAGGAAACAAAAAAATAATCACACAAATAAAATTTTATTATTAAACTAGAATTCATCAGAGTACCTCTCAATAGGCTAAACAAAAAATCTTTGCCCTCATATGCTTCACCCTATTAAAACCATAGCACAACCACACATTTATAGACTAATAAAACCAAAACTTGATAGAAGACCAATTCCTAAACGAACACTAGCAAGTATTTTGAATAACCAATCAAAAGCAATCCTAATCAAATAAGGACTTGGACTCCAATTAAAAATAGTCCAAATTAAATAAATATTAGGATTCCATGCTTTGTTTAATTTTCAATAGCCCCCCTTAAACGAAACTTATCAAACATTATCATGCCCATCATTCTCTTAAGCTTTAGAAACAAATCACCTTTAAGTGGGTTTGTAAAAATATCTGCAACTTAATCTTCTGATGAACAAAACTTGACCGCATTCTCTATATTTGACCAACTCACGAATGCAGTGATATTTGATGCACAATGTCAAATAACAAGTACCTCAGAAAAGACTAGCTTAAATATAAAATAACTTCCAAACATACACATACACCAAGTGAAATAAATAGGTGCCTAAGAAAATACCATCTTAAATATAGAAGAAGTTTCAAGTTTTAATGGAAAAGACACACATAAATGCTAAGATATAATTCCTATCTTTTAGAATTTGTGCTTAAAATAAGTTCTTCTAAAAGCTTTGATTGGACTTCCATCACCAACACATATTTTGGACAAGGGGGACCCCTTGACCCCTTGTTGGTCTCTTTTGTCATTGCTTAAACCATGCAAGGGACTCAGATTTGGAGGGAAAGAGAAAGGAACTTAGATCCACACTAACACCATACATGATGAACCTTACCAATAACTCAAAAACCATGTTTAAGGAACTTAAATTTTTAAATGATACAAGTTAAAACAATTTGGAAAACAAAACAGATTTATTTATATATTTATTTATTTTTAAAAGGCATCTTGAAATGGTCCTAAGATGCTAGACTATCCCAAGAGTTGGAAAGGTAGAGTCCTAATACCTTAATGACCTGGGATCGAACTAGGATGGCAGCCAGCATTGTGATCTAAACCCTTGGACACGATGGATTCATTCATTATGCTTGCCAGTTATTTTTTTAAAAAATTTTGTTTCGTGTTTATTTTTTCTTGGTATTTTCCTTGGCATATATTTGATGAACTATATATAACTTGTGTATCAAAAGATCTTTTGGATTGGAGTTTTATGCAACTTCATTATCATAAGGAATAATGTGCTTGTTAGATCTCTCTAATGCTATGGATTTTATGTTCCACAGAAATTATTTTCCAATATCGATAAATTACTTGCAGTTGATCGGCCTGGAAGTGACTCCTTATGGTGAGAAGCTTTTAACTTATGGATTATGCGACATTGAATGTATATATGTTACATGGCCTTTTCTTTTCTTTGTTTGTTGGTTTGTTGGATTTGGCTAGTGAGGAGGATGGAATGGGGAATGTAGATTGGATCACATTCATGTCAATTCCATTTTTAATTTTGGTTATTACTCCAATTATTTTATTTTAGCTACCATGACAATGACTATGCAATGTGCCACTTATATCTCAAAACTTAATTTGAGAAAATTATGCCCTAGTAAACACAAACACATTTTCTTCATGGACGTACTTAATAAAAGCTTTCCTTGCTAAGGTATCATTAATAAGAACTTAATTTTATTTGTTATGTACCGACTAATCAATTTTCTTGCTTAGTTTAAGTATTTTGCTTGATATTTTTTGTGCTTCATAGTGATTTTTTTGTACCTCTTTAGCCTTATAATGCATTCAAAGATGTTAATTATTAATGGAACCATGTGATATTCCAGTTTTTTATGGTGAGAAACTTTCATTTAGATTTTTAGTTGATATTTAGATTGCTTGAAAGATCAAAGTAAGTAATTGATATATGGCTAACTAATTTATTTAACAGGATTGTAGTAACTAAAAGAATATCGGATGATTAAAGAAAAAGTATATTAATACCCATATATAAAAATAAAGGAGATATTTCAAACCATGCAAATTATAGAGGGATTAAGCTGATGAGTCATACAATAAAATTAGGGGAGAGAGTGATAGAAAATCGAATAAGAGCTAAAACTTATGTGTCAAATAATCAATTTGAATTTATGCCTAGAATATCGACTATGAAAGCTATTTATTTATTAAGAAGATTGATGGAGAGGTATAAGAAAAAGAAAAAAAGACCTTCATATGGTCCTTATTGATTTAGAGAAAGCATATGATAGAGTACCTAGAGAAATAATAGGTTGGTTTTATAGAAAAAAGGAGTTACCAAAAGGTACATAGAATTGATAAAAGATATGTATGATAGAGCAATAAATATTGTTAAAATAACAATAGGAGAAACTAGTGAGTTTCTAATTACTGTAGATTTATATCAAGGATTTGCCTTAAGTTCGTATCTTTTTGTATTAGTTATGAATGAATTAATTAAATATTTAAAATGATATTCTATGGTGTATATTATTTGCAGATGATATAGTATTGATTGATGAAACTAAATCTGGGATAAATGTTAAGCTAGAGATTTAGAGAGAGGTTTTAGAATCTTAAGGTTTTAAAATTAGTAGAATTAAAACTGAATGTATAAAATATAATTTTAGTTAAAGTAGAAATACAAATAAAGAAACAGTAAAGATTGCAAGCCAAGAGATACCAAGGAGTAAAAAATTTAGGTATTTGGGATCAATTATCCAGCAAGAAGGTGAAATAGATGAAGATGTGAATCATAGAGTTAAAGCAGGATGGATTAAGTGAAGGAGTGCTTCAGGAGTATTTTATGATTGGCGTATCCCATTAAAATTGAAAGAAAAATTTTATAAAACCGCTATTAGGCTAGCTATGCTATATGAAACAGAGTGTTGGACAATACTAAAACAACATATGAATAAATTAAGTGTAATAGAAATGCACATGTTAAGATGGATATATGGTAAAACTTTAAAAGATAGAATTAAAAATAAACATATAAGAGAAATGATAGGAGTAGCCCCAACTGAAGATAAAATGAGAGAAAATTGATTACGATGTTTGGACATATACAACAAAGACCTTTAGATGCTTCTGTTAAAAGAGTGATCTTTTAACAATCCATGTTAAAGATAGAGGTTGAGGTAGACCTAAACTAGTATGGATAGAAATAATTAAAAAAGATATAACTAATTATAATTTGAATATCGATTTAATTCTGAATAGAGCAGAGTGGAGGAAGCTGATTCATGTAGCCGATCCCATGTAGTTGGGAAAGGGCTTAGATGAGTTGAGTTAAGTTGAGTTTAGTATAATGCTACAAGATAGGAATCTTTAGATGTAAGTCATCATCAATAGTATTGAACAATTGATATTGAAAATGTATATGTGAGTTGCTCTGCTTATTTATATGCTTAAGTTAATTTTTTCACTACTTTAGTGAACATCTAGTACTTTATAATATTTACTAAAGTAAAATAGGATTATTTATGTCAAATTAGGAGCAATATAAACCTAGGAATTCCAATGAATTACCTCATACCTGAAACTACTCAAATATGAGAATCACGGTTAGCCAAACCATCCCGCATCGAACTAGCTCGAAACTGGAAGAGCTTGGGCTTAGTTTGGTATAGAGGGCGAATCACTATGAACTACTCATACGAACTCTGTACTGGCATATTGAGCTGAACTGAACCACCTAATTCGGCCTGATTTGGGGCAATCATGGGTTAGAGCCTCCTAGTCCCTGCCACCAATTCAATATGGTATGTTTCATATCAAATTGTACTAGTCTAGTACCGATTTTTAGTATGGCGAGCAGCAAACCTAAAATAGATGTATGCATAGTGAAAGAACAAATACCAGCCCTCTAGTCTAGAATACACTAACCTCAAATAGATGTAGGCTTCGTCGAAGCCTTAACCCTAATCAGCTTAGCTTTGAATGTCAGCTCTTCAAAACTGTGGATTGAAGGAAGAGAGAGAGTAGGACGGGCGCTCATGATATGTCTCTCCTCACTCTCCCTCTCCTCTCTCTTCTTCTTCCTTTTTGTCTCTCTTTCTTTGGCCTAGTTGCTGTTGCTGCCCTTCCTCAATTTGCCATGGCTCGGCATGATATGTATCGAACCAACCACTGAACAGCATGTGCTACTGGTACGGTTTGGTGGACCTTGGTTTCTTGTATGTGCCACTATTTTCTTTATATTTGGTTTGCTTGTTCAAGACTTTGCTAAACACATTGTCCATGTTTGTTTTAATTCTTTTTTAAAGTTCTTTTGTATCTTAGGACAATATTCATAATGCATATTATTTTTCTCGGTAAAAAAAATTAGCTAAATCGTAACTGTTCATAAAACATACCTTTATCATATTATTTTAGTTATCTAGCTACAACTTGCATGGTCATGGATTTCTGTTATAGATTGGTAAGACAATTTTTCCAGCAACCTGTTGTTATGCAGTTGTATTTTTCATATTTCCAGCACTTACGATCTAATGCTTCGAGATCTTTCATTGATGATTTACACATTGGAAGCAGGTTGGGATTGTTGGCATTTCACCTGGCACTAGTAGAACATCCTCAAGATGCTTTAGTAGTTTGGACACTCTCCTCTGTCTTGTGCCATGGAACAAGGAGTAACGCCACAGAGTTTGCTAGACAAAATGTTAGAGGTGATGTTCAGTTTGTTCCTGAAATTCTAGAACCTTCTGCAAATAAATCAGATGAGCAACTCCTGGAAGAAACCCGTCATCTAGCATCATTGGTTATATCTTCTTTAAATGTCTTAGTCAGAATGGATTCTCTTCAGCAATCCTTGGCCAGATATGTGGAGCCTTTACCATGTTTGGGACCAGTAAGTGCAGATCTTCATGCTGCTTTGCATTCTTTTGAAAAATCTTGTCCATATGAGTTTTGTTGCTGAATGCACTAAATGTTATCTTTCCATATGCATTCTGTAGTTTCTATTGTCATTGTGTTTAACTATAAATATATATTAATTTGGTGTTGTCCTTCATAACATATATATACTCTCTATTGGGTGATGATGGTAATTTATAATATTATTCATTCACATCTTATATCCCAATAAATATATTATTATCATGTGGCACATCACTGGAATATTGTATGGTTGTTTAGAGAACTGGGAATTCAACATCTTCTTTGTTCAGGATTTTGCTTTGATTGGGATATGCACACCCAGTAGTTATATTGCACATGCTTATGAATGTTTATCCAATGAAAGCACTGATTCATGAAGTAGCAACACTAAAATAGATAATATAAAGGAAACATGAAGAATAGAAAGGATAAATTAACTGTTGTCTTCTCAAATCCTAATTAAAAAACAATGTATTTGAATGAATATAGATTTTCTGCAAATCCATTTACAAGTTATCACCTTCCAGTAATGATTAGTTGTGGATACTTTGGGCTGTCTTCAATAGTTTGTAGGTCATTTCTTTACCTGTACTGTGATAAGTGAATCTTCGGTGGAGTTAATTACCATGAACATTCCCTGAGTCGCCCTCTTAGTTCATAATGCCAATGTGCATGAGGTATTATTTCTCATTCAATAAAGAGAATGAACCTATTTAATGCATGGTGATAAGTTGGGTAATGCTTCAACATGTACTAATAGATGTTGTGTAATTACTAAGGAACACCAATGAAATCTATTGTTATGATTTGTTTTAGACATACAAGGAAAGAGAAAAGGGGTAGAAAGCGAATTTAATTGTATTTAGCTTGTAGAGTCTACTAGATTGCTAAAAAGGAGAAGATTCTTAAAGGAAGCAGCTATTTAGATGAGGATAGAGTCTGCTGGAATGCGAAAAGGGAGAAATTCTGCACGGAAGTAGTCAGTTGAAGGATCGTTTAGGTGTGCAGTCATGAGGAAAAAATACCGGCATGCATATGTGCACACTCTTATACATATATATGAATGTATGTATGTATATGTATATGTGTGTATATATATATGGCTATGTATATGCATATGCAGGCATGCACACACACAATCACACATGTGCGCATGCGTGCATAAACATATATAGATATATATGTATGTACACACATACATACATACGTATATATATATATATATATATATATATATATATATTTATATATATACATATGTATGCATATACATACATATCTATGTGTGTGTGTTTGTAGAGTTGGACTTGTGTGTAGCCAAGCCCAAATTTTGTCACCTTCCTCACCCTTAAATTCGTATGGATTTTGAAGCAAATAAAGTCATTTGTTAACCATTTTTTTGTTGCATCCATTCCGTCTCCATTAATGTGCCTTGTTTTTTGCAATGTAGTACATGTAAAATAGTTTCTGTTATACTGAAGAATAAGGATATAAGCTATATTCCTATTTTATTATGTATGTACTTCTTGACTGAAAAATAGGGATATGAGCTATATCCCTCTTCTTGCACTCTTATACTTTACAAAGATAATAGGATATAAGTTTTAAATGTCTCTCTATTTTTTTTTAAGTAGAAGATGATGGTTAACAAGTGGCTTTTTGGTTTCAAGATTTGTGCAAATCTAATGGCGGAGGAAGCGATCAGATTTGAGTGGCTATATACAAATTAAATAGGTCTACATGCATGCATGCGCGCATAGGCATATATATGATATAATATGATATGATATGAGGTTTATTGAATCTAAGAGCCTGGAGATTTATGTTGGGCTTCTTATTTCCTGACTCTAGTTGATCTTCTTAAACTGTCCTTGCTGGTTTTGATAAATTCTGGTAGAATATTTTATATGGGTTAATTGATTGTTGCCAAGCTTGTGTTTAGTTAGATTCTGATTCTGCCTAAGGAGTGTCAAAGATATCAGGAAAGAGGGATGTTATATGTCAAAGATATCAGGTAGATGACGGCAACTTGGCAAGGTACGGGCTTTTGCCATGGTTAGAGGATTGAAAACAAATAAGGAAAGGAACCCTTACTTGTAACAGGTAAGGATGTCGTGGCATCAAGACTCTGGGTAATAGAAGGAAGAGTTATATTGAGCAGAAGAAAATAGAATCTCACTATAAGGTAAAGTCTTGAAACATTCAAAAATTTAGATGGTTGAGTTAAAACATAAAAGGACAAAGTGGTTCTGTTTATCAGCATGTTTAGACATCTTGTACAAAAACTCATACAATATATCAAAATCCAATCCTCTGGTAATTAAAAAGTTATTGTTGATTGATGGAACAAGCCTGAAATCTAAGTATTTTGATGTCAAAGAAGTGATGACTAATAAAAATATTTCACTTGATACCTGAACTAAAGAGCACTAGGATTCACTCACCCCTCAAGGTATCTAATTTGAGTGGGGCATGCAGATGGTGGGCCAGAGCATGTAAGTCTTGAATTTTTGAATCCCAACAACATATTCAGTGATCTCAGTCTGAGTGGAAGATGTTGAAGGAAGTGATAGGGCTCGATTGTGTAGGGGCTTGACCTGTTTGCATTGAATGGCGATTATGACAGGTGGGAAGGGAAGATCTGCACATGAGGAGACAAGTAAATGTAGAGAAAGAGTAGATATAAATTATAGAATAATGGGGAATTTTTAGCAATCTGTCTTCCAACCTTGTTATGGAACCAACCAAGTTTACCAATGCAAGGTGGAGAAGGAAGGGGTTAAGAAGCCATGAGTTATCTAATGCTGATATGCTAATCTCAGAAGGAAAATTGTTGTCATGAGCATAGTTTCATGACATGAAAATATTTTTCTTTTTGAGATTTTTTAGAGTATGGATAAAGGAGCGTTGCGGTAAGATGATGACTAGCATAAAATTTTATTCACATCCTATGAGCATGAATCAAATAGAGAAAATCGATAAAGTTAGGACGTTCCCTAAAAGTGACATGCAGCATCAGACCCCAGATATAGTGAAAATGGCAAGGGTAATTAAGGTGGTCCCCGAAAGCGACGTATCACATCAGCACTCGGGTGTGATGAAAAATAAGCAAGGATTCTCACACCTTCATGAATGAGTGTTGGCAAAGAAATTAGTACACAAAAACAAAAATAAAAAATAAAAATAAAAATAAAACAAAATAGGTTTAACAAATTAGAATATAGGGTCATTAATAGAAAAGTTAATACAACTAATACATACAAGGACTAAAAGAAGAGTTAATGTAGCTTGCTTGTAGGGGACCAAGTGGATAGGTGAAAAAGCCAAAAGAAGTTATTGGTTTTAAGCTTTGGTATACATGCAAAGATAGAAATAAAAATGGAGTAAAAATTATTATAGATAAAGGCTTAAAAAATAAAGTTATAGACATTAAGCGTATAGGAGATAGAATAATTTTAATTAAATTAGTGATAGATGAGGAGTCAATAAATATCATTAGTGCTTATGCTTCTCAAATAGGTTTAGATAGTGTGACAGAGCAAAATTTTTTGGAGGATATGGATGGACTAATTTAAGAGATTTCTATTAAAGAAAAAATATTTATTGAAGGAGATTTGAATGGATATATCAAAAAGTATAATATAGGTTTTGAAAGAGTATATGAAGGTTATGGATTTAGAGATAGAAATGATGAGAAAAATATCATTTTAGAGTTTGCGATGGCATATAATTTAGTATTAGCCAATACATATTTTAAAAAGAGGAACTCTCATTTGATAACTTTAAAAGTGGATATAATACTAGTCAAATAGACTTCTTTACTGTAAAGATTGTCGAGTGTTCTGTAGAGATTGTAAGATTATATCAGGTGATGGTCTAATTACACAACATAAATTAATGATTATAAATATATGTATTCAAAAATGGAGAAAGACTATAAGGTATAATAATCGAAGGATTAGATGGTAAAATTTAAAAGAAGAAAAATTAAAAATTTTTAAAGATAGAGTGATGAAGAAAAATACCATATGTGAAGAGATGGCTAATAGTATTAGAAAAGTAGCTATAAAGGTATTAAGAGAGTCAAAAAAAAAAAGACAATATGATAAGAAAACATGATAGTGGAATGAGAATGTTTAATTAGTAGTTAGGTCTAAAAGAGAGTGCTATAAAAAACTATCTAAATGTAAGAATAAAAAAGCATATGCAAATTATAAGATGGTTAAGAAAAAAGTTAAAAAGATAGTACGAAATGCTAGATGTAAGGTATATAAGGAATTATATTACAGGTTAGAAACTAAAAATGAAGAGAAAAATATACGTAGAATTGTAAGATTTAAAGATAGAAAAACTAGAGATATGTTTTAAGTTAAATGCATTAAAGATGATAATAAAAAAATTGGTTAAGGAGAAAGTGATTAAAGAAAGAGAAGCTATTTTAATAAATAATTAAATAAAAATTATGCAGATAATTTAGGATAATCTATTAGTTTCATTAAGGATAAAGTTATGGTGTATACTTGTAGAATTAGGACATTTGAAGTAAATAAGGCTATAGAATAATAAAAATAAAAAAGTTGTGGGACCTAATAAGATTGGTATAGAAGTTTGAAAATGTTTAGATGATGCTGGAGTTAAATGAATGATAAATTTATTTAATAGGATTTTAGAAACTAAAAAGATTCCTAAGGAATGGAGGTAGACCATTATAGTACCAATTTATAAGAATAAAGAAGATATTCAGAACTGCTCTAATTATTATGGTATTAAATTCATAAGTCTTACTATAAAACTTTAGGACAGAGTAATTGAACATAGGTTGAGATATAATACAAAAATATCATAAAACCAATTTGATTTTATGCTTAGAGGTCAACCATAGAAGCTATTTTTCTCAGAGGTTAATGGAGGTGTATAGAATAAAGAAATAAGATTTTCATATGGTTTTTATTGATTTAGAAAAAGTATATGATAGGGATCCTAGAAAAATCTTATGGTGGTTGATAGAAAAGAAAGAATACCTGTTAGGCATATTAACATAATAAAAGAAATGTATGATGAGTTACTAGAACCGCTCTAACAAATTTCCTATTATAGTAAGCTTATATTAGGGATGTGATAGCTTACTAGACATATTTAGAATGATATTATATAGTGCATGTTATTTGCAGATGATATAGTATTAGTAGATGAAATTAAGGCTGGAGTTAATTGTAAGTTATAACTATGACTAGATACATTAGAATCTGAAGGTTTTAGGTTAAGTAAGACAAAGATCCATGAAATATAGAATATAGATAGAAGTCATGAAGAATTATTCATATTGCTATAGAATTAAAGCAGGTCGAATAAAATGTAGAACTATAATTGAAATATTATTTGATCATAAAATACTTGCCAAGTTGAAAAAAAGTTTTATAGGATTGAGCATCTATGCTTTATGATGGACGTATATAAGATGAATATAGCAAAAATAATAATGTCAGAGGGATGTATAGTAATATAAGAAATATAGAATAAAAAATGAAACTATTCATAAAAAATAGAGGTAGCTTCAATCAAGAATAAATTAAGGAAATGACAGCTTAGATGGTTTGGACATGTGCAATACAAACTTAAAGATGCACCTGTGCAAAAGAGTGACTTGATACATATAGAGAAAAAAAGAGGTAGAGATAGACCAAAAATCATATAGAAGGTAGTGATAAAGAAAGATTTATAATTTTTGCATTTTACAAAAAATATGACTTAGACCATAGTTGCATGAAAAAAAATGATTCATGTAACCAACTATAACTAGTTTGGGATTGAGGGTTAATTGTTGTTGTTTTTTCGATCAATACAGTATATTTAGAGAAGAGCAAGCTATGTGGAATCACTAAAACTAGTTTTTCTGTATGAGAGAATAGGGACCATTTTTGGAACGTAAGTGCAAACAATTGGTAATTATTCCTTTGATGTGTGTGCTTGTGTGCAAAAAAGCACAAATAAGTTTACATCTGATAGTAATCATTGCTTTTGAATCTTATTAACTCGATCATAGCTATCCACATCCCTTGAACCTTATTATTTTAACTAGCATTGGCTTAGTTATGATCATCGTAACTTCATATTGCAAAGAAAGTTGGACTTAGAATTCCTTAATTTGGCACCAGATCTCCACTTGGTTAGATAATTCAGCATCTTACTTAAACCAGACTCCCCTTGAAAGAACCGAAGATAAGGGACATACCGCAATCTTGGCAGCAGCGGAAGCAATAGATCGTCTATCGTCGGGGGCTACCAGAGTCCCCTGTATGTCCACGCCCCTAAGCCGCAGCACCAGTGAGGGAGAGGAGGAAGAGCCCTTCAGTGACCCTCGGACACGTCTCTCACTCAGAAGACCTCACGAAGACACCTTCGGTCTTCTATTTAAAGAAGGCTATCATCAGCGGATAAGCCAGAGGGTTAACTTACGAAGCGTCCCTCAGAATCCGAAGAGTCTCCAGGGACTCTTGGGATATCGTGTGGATGAATTAATGACACCCAGGCCAACAATCTCCCACTTGTCCACACAGGAACATTATAACCTCTACTCTCTCAACTTACAGTGCGGTGGGGTGTGCGATCCGATGAAAACTCATACACAGTGACACATAGTGGATATACTACATTACTGCATTAAGTTAATAAATATCGCAGCGAACAAGAATATAATCTAATCCCGTTTGTGTCCCAGATAATCCAATCACACCTGATCAAGCACTCTCAATCATTAATGGCACCCAGGCCAACACCCCTGATTTTGCCTTTTTACACTTCAGATTTGTTTCATCATCTCTTAAAGTTCAGATCTATGGTAAAATAAGATTCCCATGTCAGGCCCCTGTTTTATTGATGCACACAGTCTCTTTGCTTGTTTTTATTCATTTGTCATCCTCCCTCTTACACAATCAAATTTAAGTGGCATGCACCCAATTCAAAGATGGACATGGGCAATGGTTTGAATTTTACTGAGTAGATAGATCTCTGCTTTCTGGACTCTGCACTTGACAGCCATCTTCACGTAAACTTTTGTTACCGGAGATGCCAGAGATAATGAATTTTTCCATTGGGTAAATGGAACAGAGCATCAAGTGCTTTTCAAAAAATAGTACACGCACAGTGAGGTTTTGTGGCTAATATGGTGGTTGGATCATGGATGGAATCTAGGCCAGAGTTGCTGAGTTGTAGATAATGAGTTAACCACCTCCACCACCACCACCACCACCACTGCCATGACCATCATCATCAGCCATTAATGTTACTGTTGCTAGTAGCATCACTATCATCATCATCATCATGATTGTTATAATGAGAAGAAAGCATTGAAATTAGATCAATTTTTTATCCTCTCTCGTATCTGTGCTCTGCTTCTTTGCAAAGTCATCTTGATAGGATAAACAGAAGCTTGATAAACAGTATTTGTGGTGCCTTAACATGATACCAACCTGTAACAATTCACAATGTGGATGGCTCGAATAAAATATTAATATAATTCGAATAAATTTTTATAATAAAATTATACGAAATTATATTCACACTTTTATACATATACTGCTACTATTGTTATGTAGGGGCATGCATGCATCAATATGTACTTGTATATCACCTGTCGTGGGTTTGCACATCCTTAGTGATGCACACCATGGTTATGTTGTCTGTCTATGGTCTCTCTAATGCCAAAGGCAACCTTCATATATGTGCCTGAAGACATTGACATTTTTTTCTAAGATGGTGTCTTATTAAATTTTGCTATTTTACCACTCCCCTCCAACCCAAGCCAACCACCCCTGAATCTCCTTTCCTTTTGGTTATCAGACAGTTAATCCATTCTCTCTCGAATTCTCTGAGCATTGAACTAACATCAACCAGCATTCAGCTAACCGAGCACTCTTGAACATGTTGGATTCCAGGTATTTGTCTCCAAGAACATGAAGAAGAAGATAGCCAATCTCTTTCATGTCATGGATGAGGATATACCATTTGACCACAAGAAGAAAGAGACAGATGACGTTGATTATATGCTGCTAAAGGCTGGAGATCCAAGCGAAACAAGATTTGTGATTGGAAAAGTAATCATGGATACAATGGCTCAGCACAGGTGATGCCAGCATGCACATCACAGGATGCGGCAGAAGGTTCGACATTGATCGAAAATTGCAAACTTTGTTCATGTACAAAGTCAGAATGTAGCTCCAGCAGAAAGAAACCATGTTCCGATGTCTTATTTATCCATCCAGAAGAGAAGTCCATACCCTCTTTTGTTAGCCTTTAAAACAAATATTTTTTTCTTCATAGATATTGTAGACCTTATGGATGACATACAATAGCTTAGCTTTTGATTTTGCAACTCTAACCATTGATCATGACAATGGGTGAAAAAAGTCCCCCTTTTTATCCCTATAAAGACTTTCTTGCCAAAGGTATCTAAGTTGCCCCAAAATCAAAGCATTTGATCATGGCATTAAACTTAATTAATTTAGACTGTTGATGCGTAATCAAGGAGTCTCTAAGTTTTATCTGATCTAAAGTTTCGATGAGCTATGGCCTTTATCGGATTAAATCCATCCCTTTTTCTCTTCTTTCCCTTCTATCACTATGCATTTCACTCTCGGCTCAATATTTACGATGGTGCTGTGGTAATTGAACCTAAATCGGTCCCGACTGGGTCTGAGTCGACTCAGACCAAGACCAAGTTGGGAAGCCGCATCTCCTTTCCTTCTGCCGCTAAGAAGCCCGCCTCCCGGGCGGTTGCGGCGCGGAAGGCATCACCGCCGTCTCGGCCTTCCTTGGCTGACGCGCTTGCCGTCGCAGCTGGATCCTCACCTTTGGGGCCACCGCCAACCACTATAGGTCGCCGATGCTTGATGCTTGAGAAGACCAAGGTTCGATACCTTCTTTTTATCCCCTAAAAATTATCCCCTAAAAAATTAGATAATCCATCCTCTCTTGAATTCTTTGAATCTTGAACCAACAAGAACCAGCATTCAGCTAACTACGCACTTTGGAACATCTTGGATTCCAGGTACTTGTCTCTAAGAAAATGAAGAAGGACATAACATCCTGGAGAAGGACGTAACATCTGATCACAGGAAGAGAGGGACATGTGACATTAATTATGAGCTTCAAAAGGTGAAACAAGATTTGCGATCATGGATACAATGGCTGGTCCCATGGTATGGCAGAGGGTTCGACATTGACCGAAAATTGCAAAGTTTGTTCGTGTACAAAGTCAGAACATAGCTCCAGCAGCAAGAAGCCCATGGTCTGCTGTCTTATTTATCCATCCACAGGAGAAGTTGATACCCTCTTTTTGTTTGGATGTATGAGACTGAATCTGTTAAGCTGCTCTTAGAGTTTCGAATTATTGCAGCTGAGGCCTACTGATTTTGCGATCATTTTGGTCTCAAGTCAGTAATCATCATTTTTATTTCTTTTTTAAGCCTCCGTAACATACAATTGTTTTATGCAAATATTATAGACCTTATCAATGGCTTAAAATGTTTTAGATTTTTATTTTGCAACTCTGACCATTGATTTCGACAGTGGGTGCAAAGTCCTTTTTGTACGTGAAATGTGAAGATGCTTGCATGTTAAGGCTTCTTGCCAAAGGTATCAAATTGCCCCAAAAATTAAAGCAATGTGTCCTGCCATTAAACTGATTAATTAGGATTATTGATACAAAGGTTCTCTAAACTTTATCTGATCTAAAATTTCAAGGAGCTGTGGCCATTATTGGATTAAATTCATCTCCTTTCCTCCACTTCTTCCTCTCTTGAGTTCATGATCTCTTGTGGGTCTCTCTCTCTCTCTATTGTACTTTTGTTAACAATATTCAGTGGTGAATCATATCTTGAAAATTAATGAACCTACATTAGCATGTGATAAATATGTGATGACTCTTAATAAATATTTCAAAAAATAAAATTATTCCAAAATAAATTAAAAGGGATTGTTGTTATGAGCAAAACTTAAACTTAGAGAGGTGAAAATGAATTTAAGCCAATCATGTCATAAAGTATAAGTGCTTTTAGAATTATTATAAATAATTTTTCTTTAGTTTGATAGATATCTTATTATCACGTAATATCCTAATTGCACATTCTAACTTATTTTAATCTTATGATTAAAATTCTCTTTAATATCTTCATAAATAATTAATACTAAATATTGAAGATGATATATTAGGAAGAACTTTCATTTTATCTTCATCTCCATTTCTAATATTATTAAAATTATATTTCTTCATCTTGAATTTACTTAATTAATGATCCTTGTATTTTAAAACACTACTCCATTACGTAACTTAGAATTAACTCCAATCTTATTATCATCCATCAAGACCCTCGAATTTTGGTGCACTTCTCTAGAACTTTAACTCACAATAAACTTTATCAACCTTAGTTTTGCCTATGAAGACTATGTTATCCACATATAGACTACATTATCCATAATAATATATATCAATATAAATCATTCTAAATATGCTAAGTAAACTATTCATAATCAACAATGAAAAGATAAGGAGCATATCCTTAATATAAACAAATGGTAAATAGAAACTCATTAATATCATCACCTATAACTTTCACACTTGTAACTATATTGTACATGTACTTCTTTAAATTAATATATCTAATAGAAACTCTTTTCTTTCTCATACAACTTTTCAACAAGATTATATAATTCTTTAAATCAATAAAGAAGTATAAAAATCTTCTCTCTTTATTTTTAAAACACCTCTATCCAAAATATCTTCATAGTATTTTCCTTTCAGCCAATTAAATCCATTCTAATGATTTCTAACCAAGGCCAATAAATAAAATAAAACTAAGCCATATTTATTTGGTATTTGTGTTATTCTTTTAAAAAGAAAAATATAGAATTATTTAAAGAAAAATTAGTAAGAGTAATGACTATAAATATAAATAGTGATCCCAACTTAATATGAAAAAAAGTAACTAAATGCATAAAAAATATAGCAAAAGAAGTTCTAGAAGAATCAAAGGAGTAGAACTAGTAGGAAAGAAAACTTGATGGTGGAACAAGAAAGTTCAAGCTGCCATTAAGCTTAAAAGGATAAACTATAAATTTGACAAAAGGCTAGGGATGAAGAAAGCCTTATAGGGATGCAAAGAAAGAAACTAAAAAGTGGTAAGTAATGCCAAACTTATAGCCTATGATAATTTATATAATAGACTAAATACGAAAGAAGGTAAAAGACTATATATAAATTAGCAAAACTAAGAAAAAAAAATAAAAGATCTTGACTATATTAAATGTATTAGAATAAAGATGAAAGAGTCCTAGTAAAAGAAGAAGAGATAAAAAATGATGAAAAAAATATTTTAAAAAATATTAAATAAAAATAATTTAGTAAATTTAAGAATAAAATGATGTGATAACTTAAGAGTAACAAATGAGTATAATTTTTTTTATAGATTTAGCATTCTTGAGGTTAAAAGGGCTTTGAGTAAAATGAAAAATGCAAAGGCATTAGGACCAGATGCGATCCCTATTAAGGTTCAGAAAGGCTTTGAAGAAACTGGAGTTGTGTGGTTAACCAATTTATTTAACATGATTGTAGCAACTAAAAGAATGCCGGATTATTGAAGAAAAAGTATATTAATACTCATATACAAAAATAAAAAAATATTCAAAACTGTGCAAATTATAGAGGGATTAAGCTAATGAGTCATACAATGAAATTATGGAAGAAAGTAATAGAAAATCAAAATGAGCTGAAACTTTGGTGTCAAATAATCAATTTAGATTTATGCCTGAAAGATTTACCATGAAAGCCATTTATTTATAAGAAGATTGAAAGAGAGATATAGACCTTTATATGGTCTTTATTGATTGAGAGAGCATATGATACCTAGAGAAATAATATGATGGATTTTAGAGAAAAAAAGGAGTTACCAAAAGGTATATAGAATTGATAAAAGATATGTATAATAGAACAATAACTATTGTTAAAATAAAAATAAAAGAAACTAATGAGTTTTCAATTACTGTAGGTTTTCATCAAGGATCTGCCTTAAGTCCGTATCATTTTGTATTAGTTATGGATGAATTAATTAAACATTCAAATAATCCCAAGATATATTATTTGCAGATGATATAATGTTGATTTATGAAACTAAATCTGGAGTAAATGCTAAACTAGAGATTTGAAGAGAGACTTTAGAATCTAAAGCCTTTAAAATTAGTAGAACTAAAACTGAATACATAAAATGTAATTTTAGTAGAAGTAGAAATACAATGAAGAAACAGTGAAGATTGCAAGCTTAGAAATACCAAGGAGTAAAAACTTTAGGTATTTGGGATCAATTATCCAGCAAGAAGGTGAAATAGGTAAAGATGTGAATTATAAGTTAAAGCATGATGAATTAAGTGAAGGAGTGCTTCAGAAGTATTGTATGATCGATGCATCCCATTAAAATTGAAAGAGAAATTCTATAAAATGTTATTAAACCACCTATGCTATATAAAATACAGTGTTAGGCAATATAGAAATGGATTTGTGATAAAACTTTAAAAGATAGAATTAGAAATAAACATATAAGAGAAATGATAGGAGTAGCCCCAATTAAAGATAAATGAGAGAAAATCGATTATGGTGGTTTGGACGTATACAACGTAGACCTTTAAATGCTTCAGTTTGAAAGAGTGATCTTTTAATAATTCATGGTAAGGATAGAGGTAGAAATAAACTAAACTAACATGGACAGAAATAATTAAAAAAGATAACTATTTATAATTTGAATGTCGACTTGGTCCTGAATAGAGCAGAGTGGAGAAAACAGATTCATATAGCCAACCCCATGTAGTTGGGAAAAGGCTTAGATGAGTTGAGTGTTATTCTCTTAAAAAAAATAAATATTTTTTTCAAACAATCAAAAAAAAATGCACCACCTAAATATAATACTTCTATTTAAGAGTTATTTGAAAATAACACTATTTCACAATTACTATAATTGTTGCTATTACTTGAATATAGATAATAAGATCAATAAAATGATGAGTTAAAAATCATGGATTCAATCCAGTGGAGAAAATGTTTATGAGCCCTCTCAATGAATAAAAATCAATAACTGTTGAAATTTGAACCTTCATTTAATCTTGCAATGTCAACCAGCTTTCATCCTTCAAAAATAAATGGACACAAACAACTGCATAAATGCCTGCTGATTAAAAACACTTCTATTTGATACAACAAATGTTATGATAATGATATCCATCCAAATTTTCAGAACCACCTAACAAAATGAGATGAGAACAACATCAAAAAAATCAAAAGGAACTCATTGCATTTCTTTTCCCTCCAATCCGTCAGAAACATAAATGCTTTGGTGATAGATTATTGTTTTTATGTACATAATAGCGTTACAAAAGGTACAATGACTATGGTTGCTAAAAGAGTAAAAAGAGAATAATCATCCTAGTAAGTTGTGTGCTGATCTTCTTTGCATTCCAATAGACTGGAACTGTAGCTCAACAGCTCCACTGCACCCAAACAACACAAATGAGGCAAAATAAGACCGGTCTCTTCATGAAAATGAGAACCTTGACAAGAGAGAACTAGGCGAAGATGCAGTGTCAGAAAATGAAGGTGCCGGACTTGATGTAGCATCATTTGAGGAGTGGTATATTTGTTGGCATTTCCTAATCTGTAGAAGGAATACTTGAATTGAGAAATACAAAGTAAAAGATAATCATATTTGTAAAGCTTTAGGAGTCAATGAAATTAAAAGACAGAATCTTTTCAAGGCATTTATTTAAGAGGGAAAAGAAATTGAAGCCGATTTGTTCAAAGCTCACGAGCATCAGAAAAAGCACTTCAGAATAAACCTATTCAACCACCTTAAAAATTAATGGATAGATAAGTTGATATCACCTCTTCAGGGCTGAATTGCAGTAGTGTTCCAACCACAGGAAGTAAGGCTTCCACCTCACCTACATAACAGGAGATTTTCTTAAATCTTATAATCATTCATATCTTCATATTATCTACTAACCATAATGTACACTTTTCAGAAGACCGTGAAGTTTGTAGATGCCTGTTTCAAGTAGCTTCAATATCACATTTTTAAGATACGTCATATCTATCCCTTCTCGCTTTTGTGATCTCTCCATGTTCCGAATCTCAGTCTTTAACATTGCTTCCTGCGAGAGTTGTGCAACACCATGAAAAAAAAAATTTTAAAAATAACCAGACAATCCAGTAGATCAGTTGATTTGGGGTATCACATTTTAAGTCATGACAGAATGTTTAGAAACAAAGCATGACCATATACTAATAATCTTCTAGGAGATGGCAAATCAATACTTTCTCCTGTTATTTGGGTTTGTTTTGTCATAATCATTTTTCAGTGTCTGCTAAGTATCAAGCACGTCAACTTGCAAGAGTTACATAAACAGAATGATACCAAAACAACTTTCAGCTATTGCATAATTAAATATCATGTGGAGACCACAATAGCAAATATTTTCATACTTAACAAGGTAATTTAGAACAAAAATGTTACCAGAGAATATGAGGCACACTTGTGTCGGAGTTCTGTCTTTGAAAGAGAAAATATTTAGCAAACTAATCAAGACAACTCAATTTAACACATCCATTATATTAGCTTACCAACTGTAAAAGACAGATAATGTGTCATGCTTGGTGCAGAAATTTCCAGAGCAATAACAAAATTATATATGGTAATATAAGCAAAAGTAAATAAAATATCCTGACATGGACTTGGCACTGGTAACTGGGAATGACGAAAACTAGCCTCATTTTAACTAAAAAGAGATGCAATTGATCCTATTAGCAGTTGACCTAAAAACATCTTAACAACCGTGTGCTGCTTCTAGGATATACTGACAACATAAAATATGAAATTATCTATCTTATGAAGCAGACATCCCTAAGTTAAGCTTAAAGCTGCATTTCTTTTAACTGTTGATGGTAAGATGCTAAAGAAAACAGGACCAAATTATTCGAAATGTGTCCTTAGTATTTATTTCTGCTCAGAGGAAGGATAAAATTGATGGGAAAGAATGAGATGAACTTTATTCAAATTTCAGAATGCAAACACCCATAGCTAGACTTCTTAAATTACCACAAGTTAGGAAAGCAACACAAATAAATGCTTGACCTTTAAAACAACAGTATTGTTTTAAACTATTCAGATTGTGTTGTGAATTTTTCCTTCTAATACTAGGAGAATTAAGCTAATCTAATATGTGAAAAGATTACATGCTTATAGCTCATTCAAAAGCCACCATTTTAAAGAGCAAACACTTATTGTGCATTATGCATGCACAGGTCAAGGCATCGACACACTATGCATGTCATGTCAGCATTGACACATACTGGTATCAGAAGGTATAGATAATTAAGCTATTTTCAATACTAAGTAAATAAATGGTTATCTATTCCTCAAGCCAGCTTAAAGAAATGGGTTAAGGCATGCCCTTCCCTTTATCTATCTAACTCCTAAATTTTACTCATTTAATAAAAATTTTAGGATGAATTTTAAGTGAAATCCACAAGGTTGTAATCCATAGTAGCATAACAAAAAGAGACATCAAAGTAGGGAGTGAAAAGTCTAAAACTAAATGTTCAAAGCAAAGAAGGTAGGATGATTGGTGGTTAAAGTCATTTCATCTCCCATTGCTTAACTAATCCAGAGGATATATCTGGACCAGGATAACCCGATCCTCCAGTTGAAATTGAACTCAAAAGCCTCCTTATTCTAATATTCGAATAATAAATTGTCCCGCATGAAAACATGCATAATACACATGATGAGAAAATGATGTAGTTCTAACAATGCGAGTTTACTTCAAGAAAAGTTTAGCATCCTATTGCATAAAATAGAAGTCATCAGATAGAAGCTTATGTTGACTTCTCAGCTGCTATAAATATGTAATGACAGATGCAATGTACCGTATACACAAGCATCCATAAACGTGTTGTTATAAAGGCCAGAAATAGTTGCAGATTTCTACCTGTTGACTGTGAAGACGATTTTCACGCTCAAGCTCCTCAATCTCTTCCTGGAGAGAGAGGAGGGGGTTGGGAAGGGGGAGGAATCAGATACTGTAATTTGCAGATGGAAATCCAATAAATATCAGTGTTTGTAGCTTACCTGAAGTGCTAATATATGCCGTTGTGATTGGGCAAGTTCTTCCTCTCTTTGAGCTTGTTGCCTAGCTAGAAGCTAAAATTCAAAATGACAACCAAAATATTTAAGATATCAATTGTTTTAGCACCGTCAAACTTGTATGCTAAGACTCATATTAAGTACTTATCATAAGCAAGCAAAATCGCGTAAGGCAAAGTTTGTACAAATCAATGTTTTAAAACTCATGGGATGAAGCCATCTCGATTTTCCTATGAAATGGGATGCAGCAATATCTTGTCCCATTGTGAAACCTAGGACTGGATGTACCTGGATGCACTGATTGGAATTCTAATACAATAGAGGGTGATCCTATCCTAACGCTTGGGATGATACCCCATCATAAGGATCTATGGGACATCCCACTGAGATTTGTAACCATGCTATAAATAATGAATTACAGGTACATACAAGAGAAAGAAATAAATCAAACATGTTCTTAGATGTTATGAGTAGGACAGGTATTGTATAATTGCAAACTATCCATATAACTAACTTGATCTCATAAGATAAAAATAATGCCCCCACTTTGCCATTGCTTCTTATTTATAATGACCAAGTATGTCACCTACCATCTTCACCTATCAAAAAATTGTGATTTGAATATTGCTAGCCTATAAATCCCTTATAAATCTAATAGTAAAATTGGATGGTTTAAATAACACACACACACACACACACACACACACACACATATATATATATATATATATATATATATATATATATATTTATTTATTTATTTATTTACCGTTGGATGAATAGGCTAAGAATCTCCAAATCACATTAATTTTTAACAATAAGCAATTTAAAGATAACAGTTACATCCAATGGCTTCAATTACAAGTGTTGGAGCCTAGTCATTTTGTCAAGGCCGACCTTAATATGCCGACATACAATCATAACATACATATATATACATACATATATATATATATATGTATATATGTATATATATGTATATATATGTATATATATGTATATATATGTATATATATGTACATGGAACGCCAAGCTGAACTAAATCAGATAGTTCAAGGTGAACTAAACTGAACCAGACAGTTTGAGACGAACCAAACTAAAGCAGTTTAGCCTGATTTGGGTTGTTCATGGTTTAAGACTCTCTGATCCACTTGACTGGTACACCACCGATTCGGTATATTACGCTTCGTACTAAACTGTACCGATCCGATACTAGTTTCCATTATGACAAAACTTGATATACACACCCACATGCACTAAACATATGAAATAGACTATGCCCCTCTTTGGAAAAAAATCCATTACTAAATTTTGAGTCATGGGATTTGACTAGAACAAATTAGATTTGCTAGATTCAAGCTCCAAAGTGCCCATGTGCTCCTAATTTACAAGAGCCTGGAGACCCCATGGCTAGTTGGCTACCCAACCTACATCCCTACTTTCTCCTTCAAAGAAAAACCTCCCTCACCCCCATGCCCCCCCCCCGGGCAACCCCACAATCTCCTCTCAACTTATTAGCTCTACACAAAGCTTTGGTTGTTTCTAAACTCTCTCTCTCTCTCTCTCTCTCTCTATGCATAGAGGTAGGCTTGGCTACATTCAGATGGAGCCAAGTTCAGGATCTGGTCATCTTCTATCCTTAGATAATTAGATCATTACTGCTTGTAATCAACTCCATTAGAAATTTTAAGTGGTGAGGGGGACATGTTCAGAATGGACCTAGATCACTAAAGAAGATTTGCATAAGCTTGGCCTAGAACTTTGAGGGGTACTACCAGAAACATTCATCAAAGCCAAATTTTCTCAAGCTAGGAGAGAATCGATGCAAACTAGAGATGACCCAAGAAGGTTCAATTATTGCTAATTAGACCCTCTTGAGACCTCCCAGAGGGCATGAAATTGAGGAACGCAAAAGTCAGCTAACTAATGCCAAAAGTCAACCAACCATATGAACTGCAACATCAGAACATATTGATGGTCAGACATACATCATTACAGGAGAACCAATAATGTCAAGTCATCATTAGGAGCTGAATCTGAGTTGGATCACGAGCAGATGGAACTGCTGCAAAATTGATCGGTGCCTATGGGAACAATGGCATTGTCAACATTAGCAGGGCTTTTTCTTTACATAAGCTATTTGGGAACCATTTCTTAGTTTAGTCAACTTATGATTATTATTTTTGATTTCTGGTTAGAATCCAATGGCCTCCCATGAATTTGCTTGATGTAAGGGCTCTCAATCCTACAAATACCACCACCTATATAGTTCTTTTATCATTGAAACATTAAAAAAATTTCTCTTGAGATTTTTCTCAGCATCTTAAGCAGTAAGAGAATGCTTGTGGGGCCATAGTGTAAGACAGTGGTTTAGAAGAAGGCTTTGGTAAGAGTCCAGGGTTCTTTTTCCAAGGCACATGAAGACTAAAATACAAGGCTGAAGGTCCAGCAAGAAGGGATGCAAGACCTTAAAATTATTGTTAACATGGGTTTAAGTTCTTAATCTCCTAGCCTTCACTTTTAATTTCTAGTTCTTAGTCCTATTTTTGCTTCTAGTTCAATATTTTTACTTCTAGCTAGCCTTATACTCCTACTTTGATCTCATGTAGCTAAGAAATTCTATAGGAACCCTTACCAGCATTAGTGTAGCATGTCAATTGTTGAAATAATGACATGATAAGTACAATGTTGTGTTGTGCCATGCTTACCATGATTTAAATCCATAACCCACGACCTTGATAATCAATCTTAGTTCAAATGAATTCATAACATTCATAGGAAAAAAGACAAATTTAATTATAAAGCAATTAAAACTAAATGTGACCATGTTAAAATGGCAATGAATTATAAAAATAAACAAACTCACCAGAATTTGTTGTTCGGCTGCTTCTATGCTTAAAATTTGGGCATCCTGCTTTGGAGCAGCTGAAAACTCAAACATGTCAAAGAATGTCTAACAGCCACTATTGGACATGAACAAATCCGCGTGGATGTTAGAGTTAAAAATGTTTATATTACCTGAATTTTGTTTGTCGATATGATCAACCTGAAACCCAATACAAGATCAGACATTATGAGTCCAATATGCAGGGGCAACAAATTGGAAGAAGAAAAGAACACATTGATTCTTGTTAAAAATTACAAGTGAAGAATACAATGTTCAAGAGAAAAAGGCACAATGGTTCTATCCAACTATAATATGACACATACCATGCATTGCTCATGGTTAAAATGTTTATCATGTTTATATGCAAGAATTTAGGTCATGGTATGTGGTAGCAGTGCATACTCTCCCATATGATATTGGCATCAAACCAAGACTCGATACTAATGCATATCGAGTCTTAGAATACTGAACCAACCCACATACTAGGTGTGCCAACACAATGTGGTGCCGATACGAGGTCCGATACCGAGATGGCAGACCTTGAGTTAGGTCACTGGTCAATAACATAGAGATATTACATAGTTGACATTGCAACTATGTTACCAGTGAACATTATGTGTTCTATGGTTGAATTTTAATTTGTATAAGAGAATGAAAGCATAAGTATCATACTTGTAGAAGCCCAATACTTACAATCCAAAAGAGCATCAAGAACAAACACAATATTGCTATTAGAACTAATTAGAAACAAATATTAGAGCATAACATTTCTGGAAGTCTGAACTGGATAATTATTTTGATTTTTTTTGGGTACAAATTCTTATGATTCTTTGATGAACAAATTATATTATATTTTCCTCCACCATGTTCATACACACTCTTAAAGACTTGCATGTTTGAGTAATTTTTCCTAAAAGCAAGACTTTGTAAATTATGACAACATGAGAACTATGAATAGAATTATAGGATTAATACTTCATACACCAAACATGCTACTACTATGGTGATAACAAGGTACTTTAGGAATTGATCGAATGACAATATAGTTCTATTTTTCTTTATTTTTTTTTTTCCTTTTAACTTCCTTGCAAGCACGGATAACTCAAATTGCTTGTTATGTTGCTATTAGACACCAATCTCAGCAAAGTAGTTTTGGGATCATGATGCATTAAGTATATTATTCAAAATAAAAAGTTGCTCCCTAGATACACTTAAAATAGTTCTCCCATACCTCCAAGAATGAAAGAGAGTTTCCTTTTTATATGAATTCTAACCTTTTAACAATAGATGGTTAATTCCGGAGTTTGTAATATCGATATTATAGTAAACAGTATGGACTGAGCCCTATGAATTTAATCGATAGCTACATCATGAGTTTGTTGAATTTCATACTATTTTATAAAGCATAAATTAGAGAAGGTCAACCTTAGCACAACATTAAGGTTGTTCCATTGTGATGTGGGTAACATAGGTTTGAAACATGGAAACAACCTCTCTACATGTAAAGGTGAGGTTGCATACATCTGACCCATGGTGACAAGAATCTCATGCATTGAGACACCCATATAAAGTATGAATTGTGTTAATTTTGTAACAACTAAAGACATCACCCAAAAGGATGGCTTCAAGATTATTAATTGGGTTCCTTGGCCCTACTTAAGTACTTAAAGCACTCCCCTATGCACGACTAAGCATATATGTATGTATGTATATATGTATATATAAAGTTCCTTTCAGATTTCTAATGTCACTTAGTATTATCTGTACTAGTAATCAGCCATCTCATTTTAATTGAAAGGAATTTTATAATTTGAAAGGAAATTGAAAGAAACCATATTGCCCCTCTAAACAAAACATAATTCATTATTTCAATTTAATTATATTTATATAATTATTACATAATTTCTTGAATACTTATATTAATAATATTAATATTGTGTAATGCATTAAATTTACCATATAAAATCTTATTTTACATATTATCATTATTTGTAATAATATTCTATTACGAATTTATATTATATTTATTTCATAATAATAATAAATATTATATATAATAAATATATAATCTTATCTAACAATTATTATACTAAATATATAGTATCATTAATATTATTAAATCATTAATATTATTATTGATAATTCTTTATAATAACTAATTATTACTTAATTATATATTTTATATAATATGAATTTGTTGTAATTAAAATTCCTTTCAAATATGAATGATGATTTCATGAAATTATTTTTTAAAATTCTATATCCAAATTTCAATTTGATTATATAACTGCAATATACTCTTAACTCTTAACTCACCTGAGCCTTTTCCTAACTACATGATTATAATAATTGCAATATATAGAGAGAGACAGATGGAAATGACTTTGAAATCATTACGATAAGTGATGATTTAAAAGTAATATTTTTTATTGATGTACTAGAAAATTCAATTTAATATTATATAATTAAAAATTTTGAAATTGTTAGGTAGATAGATGATTCCAAAAATGTCAATCTAATTGATGATTTTTATAGGGCCCGTTTGGAAGTCAATTTGGATTGAATTTTTTGTTTTCGAAAATAAGAAATTCAACCCATAGCATAAAAAACATTTGGCTAGACCATTTTCGAAAATACTTTTTCAAAATGATCCTAAAAATCTAAATGAATTTGAAAAACGTCGGGCGATGTTTTTTTCGGATTCATCTCAAACGTTTTCTAGATTTTATCATTCCTTTCTTAAAATGTCCGAAACTCATGGATTCGCCTTCTTTCTTCTCCCCGCGACTTTCTCCTTGCGATTTACTACTGCCTTTCTCTGTGCAAAAACAACGACCAAACGTATTCTCGAATACTAAAAATCAATAGAATACAACTCAGATTTTTAGATACAATCCATGTTTTCGAAACAGTTTTTTGGATCACGAACCAAACAAGGCCATAGTTTTCCTTTTTTTTAACCTGGTAACTGGTTTTCAAAGTAGATTTTTTATTTTTTTAATGGATGAAATCGTCAATTATACTGATGATTTCTACACCCCCTCTCGTTGTCCAGGCTCTCCTACATGCATGCAGGTGTGGCAAAAACTATTCTACATCCATAAATAATTTTAAAACAACCCTACGTTAAAGAATACTTATTAAACATACATGTATAAATTAAAAAACCTTTATGTGGCCTGCCCAAATTGTTAAGTTGTTTTTCAGGTTGAACTATCGATAGGGATGGCAACTTTCCCCATTTGGCCGTTTACCGGCTAGTACCATTTTTAATGGATCGAGAAATTCCCGATCTAAACGGCTTAATGAGTAATGAAGATCACTTGTTAACGGCTAAACGGGTAAACGACCCGGGGACGGTATTCTTCGTTCCATCGCCGTTTACGCATCCCGTTTCCGTTAGCTTTATATAATATATTTAAATTTTAATAGCTTCGCTTAATCGCTTTCCTTTATTTTAAAGAAAGATCTCTTTAGTTTTGGTTTCTTAAAATGCCTTTAATAACATCCTTGGCTTGCTGTTACTTTCTTTAAAATTTGAATGTGTTCTTTTTTTGCAGTTGTTGCATTGAAAATCTTTATTTTCTTCCTTGTTAGTTATTTCTTTTCTCACTTTTCGTTCTCTTCTTCCTTATCCAAGAAAGAGGAGATTTTTTTTTTTTTAAATGTCATTTGTAAACTCCTTTGCTTTCATTTTGAAGACTTTATTTTTACTTCTAAAAATAAAAATAAAAAAAAACAGAGCATCAAATGTTTTAGCTTTCAATAAACTCGGCAAGTAAGATTGAGGGAGAGTTAATTCAAAGAGGAAATGAACAGTTATTAAAAGTTAATTCAAAGAGCTCCATCAGATTTTTCTATTTGTATTTTTTTATTTTTTTAATAAATTATAAATTTAATAAAATAATTTTATTTTTTATGTAAACGGCAAAATGGGTACCCAGCGGGTATCTGTTTATCCGGCCGGGTATCTCCGTCCATGCCCCGTTAACTATAACGGCTTAACGGAATGGAAACGAGAACGTTTTTCTTAACGGGGACGGGGACTGGTATAGGCCATCCCAGGCCATTCCTGGGCCGTTGCCATCCCTAACTATTGGAATGGGATTTCAGCAAAAATCCTACACTACAGAAGATTCATTTACTTATTTTTAAGAACAATAAAAACGAAATGACAATGCTTATACTTTCAGAAAAAGATAAATGCTCAGATCTCCTAAATATAGCAAGAAAATAACACAGTAAAGAGGGATTACATAAGCATGTTTAAATGAACTTACAGATGGTCTCAATTCCAAAGAGTGATGAAGATTCTTATTATCCTCAACAAGTCTGCTTATCTCCTTTTCTTTCTCTTCAATTGCTCTATCAGCAACATCATGAAATGTATAATGCTCTTCCTAAAATTTGACAAAGTCAGGAGCTAAACAAGTTAGATCAAACCAAACATCTAGCTGAAAGTCTAAGATACCTTGAGTTGTTCATATTGTAGTTTAAGATCTTCCAACTCCTGCACATTATCCCCAATATGGTTTACATTTTGAGCCTCCAATCTGTGGTATTTCACTGCAAAACATATATTTCTTACTTATATATTAGTATTAACTGACCATATGAGTTAAGACAATGCTACATGTTTTCACTTGCGTGTGTGCACAGTATACATGCATATATTTGTGCATGAGATTGTGTAGGTTTGAGACGGCTTACATCTCCAATTCTCCTCTACGCTCTCCAAGCTCTTTTGCCAGGTTTCTTTTTCAGACAAGTATTGAGAGGTAGCAGAATCAAGTTTCATAGTTATGCTTTGTATCTGTTGCTCAGCATCACTAAGAGCTGCATCCCTGAAATCAAAATTCAATTGAAGAAGATTCCATTCTATCTACCTGCTGTTACAAAAAGTTTGCAAAACAATTGCAAGCTATTAAAATATCTAACAGGACAACCTGCTGTGCTGATAAGTTCAAATTAAATTTCACAGAATAATAAAATACTTGTCACAAAAATATCAGCATTGTTAGTCTAGGAGAATACTACGTTTAACTGATAAATATATTAAGAATTGATAAATAAGATGGTATCTGATATCAGAAATGTTAGGATGAATCCTCAATCTTCCCACAAGTCACCAACTACCAAAATATGTTAGTTAACTGATTGCCAAATGATTATTTGATGATCCAATATATCCACAGTTTGATTATTATTAACTGGTTATCTCCTATATTTTAATTCTTTCTAGGTAATTCTCTTTCTTCTCAAGGATAACTAAAGTTTGGTGTACAAGGGTTTCCCCCAATGGTGTAAAATCTTCCAATTCTGGCACTGAATACATGCCCTTTGGCTGCTTCTATTTGCTGCATTACTTTTAGAATATCTTGTCATCTAGATTTACAAAAATTCATTTTGCTTAAAACACTTCTTATTCAACAACTAGAAAATTGGGAATTATGACAGCCAAGAAGCAATGCATGATATTGCTGGGTCAATGTAATAGAATTGTAGAAGTAGTAATCCTCGTGTATAAAGTGAAATTACCAGAATTGCCAATACCACAAAAAGGAGTAAAATCAAAAATTCATCACAAAATTGAAACCCAGTGAACAAGATAGCCAGAGAACTAGGAAAAAAATTACATAACACAAGAAAGAAACTATGTGCATTAGAAACAACAGTTCTCATTAAGATTAGTGAGATGACAAAGAACAAAGATACTAAATTGTTCTCTCACCTTCAAATGAGAGAGAATCCGATCAATTATTTGTATCATCCCATAATCGAGTAAACCTGCACTCCAATAGCAATGCTAATGCGGCGAATATAGCTTTAGGTGGGCATAAGTCTCATAGACTGCTCACCATGATTTCTTTTTATGAGATGACATTTTAAGAATCAACTTCCATGACAACTTAACCTAGAAACAAGGTTTGTCAAACCATGCCAGAACCAGTGCTGGCTAGGTTACCATTTTTTGTACGAACACATGATTTGCTTGACCATGCTGATCAGGTGCTGATATGCCCAGAAACATTGGTTACTTCCCGAAAATGAGATTAGCACAAAGATTAACTAAAGTAATGAAATATATAACGGTTGGCTACTTCTCGAATAGAGTCCAAGAGTTTGTAGAAGGAGATTATGTCATGGTTAGGTTAAGGCCGCTCATTAAGGCCTGAGTGCTTTCCTCCGAGAGCCGTTAGAAAGTTATTTGTTCGTGAAGCTGGTCCTTTTAGGGTGACGAAGAAAGTGGGAACCAATGCCTATGTGTTAGAGTTACCTCCTAAGTTAGGCATTAGCTCTACTTTCAATGTTTCAGACTTAATAGAGTATAGGGAACCAGCGATAATACCTAGTGAGGCTTTCGACCTAACCCTTCCTTTGAGAGCGAGCCCATCCTTGTGTGTCTACCTACTATTTGGCCTGGGCGAAAGGATAGGATTAAGCGGATTCTGGATGACCAAGCTATCTCGATCCGAAACATAGGTTACCAGCGATACTTGGTTCGTTCGCAAGGCCGGCCTGAATCTGAAGACTCATGGATTTTTAGAGATTTACAAAGCTTGGATCCGGACCTGCTAGAGGAGTACCAAAGTCAAACCGACCCTTGCTCGACGGAGTCGAGTTCCTCCTATCCTGGGAGAATTAGTGCATGAGAAAGAGTGAGAAAAAGGTTGCAGGGTTCCATTTGGATCTCTAAACCCTAGAAGTCTCGTAAATTTTTTTTCCTAGTTATCGAGTCCAGTCTGTTACTGAGTCAGTCAAGTTTGGTCGAGTCTTAAATTTTCATTTTATTTGAGTCCTGTAATAATTCAAGGAAAGTGTATTACTCTTGTTGAAACCCTGCTGAAGATATTCAGAAGAAACCCCAAATTAGGCATATTAGACAACCATCCGATCTTCTTCAACCTTATTCATACCCTACCCTTGGAGCTCTGCATGGATTGGATCCACCTACACCAGGATTGATGACGTGAAATCAATCTTCTTCCTCCATGTTGCCACCTACAAGGATTGGATCTGCCTATACCAGGATTGATGACGTGGAATCAATCTTCTCCCTCCATGTTGCCACCTACCAAATCCTAGTCTAATCCATCTCCTCTACCAAGCTCTACCAAAGAAACCCTAATCCTCATACTACCATAACCGACCACCACTCCCCTTAAATTCTAGGCATCTATACTTGGAACCCTAACCGCCGCCCTCCCTTTATCCCTAAAACCACCGTCCCTCTTTTGATTTATTTCCTAAACTGCACCCATACTTGGAAACCCTAGCCGCCCTCTCTCTTGATTTATTTTCAAAACCGTCGCCCTCTCTCTCCAAAACCACGCCCCTCTCTTGATTCATTCTCCAAAGCCACCGCCCCTCTTTTGATTCTTCTCCAAAGACGAGGAAGCCGTCTTTGCCCCTGGATCGAGATCAGAGTTGAGGAAGCCATCTTTGCCCCTGAATCAAGATCAAGGAACCCCACATAGAAGATAGTTTTCTCATCTAAAAATCCTGCCCGCTAGTGAGAAATCTTCTACTAATACTAAGAGCACATCGTCGGATAAATCCACCTTTCCCTTACTCTATAATTCTAATTCTGTAAAAGTTCATAAGCATGTTTTCTCTGGAGTTTCTCAATTCCAGACTTTCCTGGTACGCTTCTTCATGTTTCTAAAAGTTCTATTCCTGAACCGTTAATTTCTACATCACATAATCTACTCTCTTACTTTTCTCTTATTTTCGAATGAATTAGCCATCTTCTAAAATACTTAAAAATATATATATATATATATACATATATAAACAAATCAATTTTTATCAGTTCATTGATTGCATAATCACCCCTGCCCTTGTGCTGCATCACAAGATCTCTCACATAACATCCCCAAAGCAAAAAGCAATTGTAATTAGTTTTTTTGAATATGGAGTTACTTTGCAATATCCTTACACATAGTGAAGTGCCTCAATGAACATTCTCTATCATAATAAAGAAGTGATGTTTGTCAAATTTTCTCATATAGTATTTCCTCAATCACTTAGACACTAAATTCATAAATTATATTGCAATCAAGGTCTACCATATCGATCTATACTGACCACCAGACCATACTGGTAAGGTATCGATATAGTACCACATTTCAATTTAGTATGAACCGAACTGACTTATACCGTCTGGTACCAACTCATAGTGCCTTGTACCAAGTGGTTAAAAGTGAAAAAGAATGAGATTTGTCTTAGTACTATACTGATCCATATCATTATGAACCAGTAATAATGTGCTATTATAGGTTTCCATACTGATTTTGCAAACCTTGATTGCTGCCAAGGTTTACTGAACCGATACCAAAGGTCATACCAACCGAGTACCAGATCTATACAGTAACAATACATACTATATTGACCTGAGGCATAACAGAACTACAAGAAGAGGAAGAGGTAGGGAGAGAGAATGCAAGGAAGGAGGAGGAGAGAGAGAGAGAGAGAGAGAAAGAGGGGCATCTGCCATCGGCCTCATCGTGAATGCAGCAACAAGAAGCCAAAAACCCTAGCAGCAAGGGTCTTAACCTCACAAAGGATCCTGAGTGGGAGGATCATGCGAGGCAAGCATTATCATATGAGAAATCACATAAGGAGTTTAAAGATAATTGGGCCAATTTAGACCTCAAACCACTCGAAACCGAGTGGATCCAAGCAATTTCACTCAATTTGGAGCAGTTCGCACGCAATCCTTAACCAAACTATCAAACTAACACAATTATCTAGTAGTTTGATTCGATAAGCACCAAACGAAGTAGTTCAAGTTAGTTTGGCAAGCATCAATTACTACAAAACAACAATATCAATTAATTTAGCATTCAATATTTCGTATCAATCTTATATTTTTTCCACAAAAGAACCAAATAACTGACATTATCATGTCTATATAACTTAAAACAAAAATCTATACGTCCAGAAATAGCTATGATTCACCATACTAAAGCAACATGAAAATGGGGGGTATTTTGGAAGCATGCATAAAATATTAGCCATTTAATGTAAAATAATTAATTAACCACCTAGATATGTCATATATAATGTTTTAAAAGACCATAGACAACAAATAGGCAGCTAGGTAGCCACCTAGCACTTAGGTGCTAGGCAGGTGCCCAAAAGTCAGCCCAAAAATAATAAATTACAAAATCTAACAAACATGATAACTCAACTCATCTAAGCCTTTTCCCAACTACGTGGGGTCGGCATGAATCCGAACATGATAAGAAATGTAAAATAATAGTCATAAGAAAAAGAATGATATAATACATATTAAATAAGATGTAGCAAGTCAATAGGAAGTGCAACATGGCAATATTCAATGCTTATTTCTAAATCAATCTCAACTTCCATGCTCAAACTTGATGCAAAACATTAGGGTTGGCAACTTGGTAGCCAAGGAGGCAGTTTTGAGAGTGATGGTCATACATGGAAACGAGTTTACCTTGCAGAAATTTCTTTTCCATGGTTGGTCAAAGCATCTTGAAGATCTTGGATAGCTTTGTCCCTTTCTGCTAATGCCATAATTACTTCTCTCTCTGCTTCCTAAAGTAAATAAAGGACATTAAGCATAGAGGGAAACAGAAATTTCTTCAGAATGAATTCAAAGTTATCACTAGGCTGCAATAATGAAGAAAATTGCATACTCTGATTGCTTCCTCCTGAGCTTTGATTAATTCTGAGTTCTTAGCTTCAGAGAGTTCAGCATCCTTCTTTTGCAAAAGCGCATGTGCACGGAACTTGTATGCAGAAAATTCACTTTCTAAATGGTTGATCTGCAAAAAATAGTAAGTGAAACTGCTATCCACAAAAAGATGAGCATTCTCCCAGAATATAATGTTCCATCACACCTATTACATTTCCAAAAATATGAGCATTGATCCATCATACAATGGAGGCCACTGACAAACAAAAGTTTGAAAACTTTGATTCTTGAAACTGCTCACTCCATATGGGACTCAAAAACTAAATTTGAGACTACAATATTTAAAATTTAAAAAAATTTAAAACAAAACTGAGTCTAAACTAGGAATTGCAAAGTCTTAAACCTTTCATTACCACTAATTGAATAACATTTTGTACAATCTCAACATACTAATGTTCCAATCAGAGGTAGCTACTTTGTAAGGAAACATGATTTACTCTAGATGATCTAAGACGGTAGACAAATTCAAATAGAAGCCTTCCGATCCATTAGAAGTCAGAAGGACTAGAAGATAAATTAGTCAATTAAAGGGAATCTCGGCAGCGTGGTTCATTAGAGGTTGCCTGATGTTATGCATGTTAAGTAATTATGGCAGATAGGCTTGTTTCTTTTTATGAAATTCCTTCTAGCCAGTTAACATGAGCCACATTTTCTATGAAACCCATAAACCCACTTTCCTTGACCTTATCCTTCATATAGACGTCATAGTGATATAGTGGGCTAAAGGCAGCCAAAAAATGAAATTGGGCATATAGAATATGGGATATGCTTTGTTTCAACGAGACCTCTTCTTGGATGTTGAAGAAAAATTCAAAAATAATTGACCCATATTGGTGTCCATACTTGTCGATGCCAGTACCTTAATAATGTCAGGGAATTTAAGTAACATGGGTAAAAGCACGGTAAACTACTCAAAATGAACCTTTCAAATAATTTAAATGAACCAATTATGTGATACATATGTTTAGAAACAATTATATTCTTTGTTCTAAGGCTATAAAAAATTTAATTAGAAAAATAGGTCATCAAATCAAGTCCTTGTGTACGTCTAGCACATCTTTCAAATAATTTAACTAGCTTCTACATAATTGTGAGCTAATATTCGGCAGAACATAGCATATCACTTCCAAAGAAATAAATGCTTGCATGATATGCAGCACCTTGGACCATAGCTAAGAATGTACACACCAACTACACATGGCATGTATAGACGAACAAATCAGAACTCATGCAAGAGGTATCATAAATAAGCTGCTAGGAAGTTTCAATAGCATATATCATCATAATCTTTGCTTCTAGAAATTTTCCTTATTGCAAACAGAATTTCCAATATATCATCATACCACAATAAAATCAGTTTATCATATCATATCATATAAACAACATGTTTCATGAGTTAAAAGACTAAAAGTTAGTTTTTGATGCAGGAGCATCCTTTTAACATGTTCTTTTGTCTTTCTCATTTTGTGTTAGTTTTAGTTAGTAGTTATGTTTCTAGTTTTCATTAAGTAATCATATGACTAACCCATGACTCTTTTGGATGCCTAAAATGAGATGAGGCTTATTTGTAATCAAGGGCTGGGATCAGAGAGGTGCTGAAACCCTAGCATAAATACTCCATCTCAGAAGCCATCTTATTCTTATTTCAGACACTAGTGGTTTTCAAACCTTAAACTCTGTTATTGTTGTTCCAGCTTCAATCATATTAAATTTAACCTCTGTTCTGCTATTTGTTTGCCATCTTTCACTTTCTGCACTGTGCAAAGTGGTATCAAAGTAAAAAGATACTAAGGCTGCATTAGGATTTTCATTTATAAACCACAGTTGGACATGGTAGAGCATGTGGAAGAGGAAATCAAGCCCAGAAAACAGAATTGGCTGAGATGCAGTGTAAGATTGAAGATCTGTTACAGCCTGCAGAAGTTTAGCAGTGGCAAGAACCTGTGGGAGCCTATATAGAGAATCTAGAAGGTGACCACAATCCCTTAGACATACTGGAAGGCGGACTTCAAGATGAAACTGACAATGGAGAAATGAAATCTCCTTCCATTAGTTGGACCCATCAATCATGCAGTAGATGGTGGATCGGATGAGTGATTACTGCATGCCCCTCATTTAAATAGTGCTGAAATCAAGATAGAAGTTGCTAATTTTCTGGGAAAGTTGCATATAGAAGATTATTTAAAATGGAAAGCTAGCTTGAAGAATTATTTTAAATGAAAATCGATAACAGAAATAAAAAGATGCTGTTTGTAAATCTTAAATTGAAGGAAACTACACTTCAATGGTGGAAAAGGGTTGAAGAACAGTAAGCAAGACAAGGCAACCAGAAAATTTGCACTTGGAAGCACATCAAACCAAAAGTGCTAAAGCAATGTTTGCCATTTGATTATGCAATCGAGTTGCATGAGAAATTTCGTTTAGTAGAGGAATATACTTCTAAATTCAATAACGTTTCAATTAGGATTTGTTTAAACGAGACTAATGATGACTTCCTGCTGGTTTGAGTCAATTTGTTAGAGATGAGATGACAGTGGTTCATATGTTAATATTGAAGATGTCGACAACGTGACTTAATGGCCAAGAAACAAGTGTTTCTTCATGTCACAAGGAGACCGATGTTTTTTAGAACTAAGGCAGTTCGCAAAGTAATATCAACACTATTTGAGGCTATTGGAATGATCAACAAGCAAGCAGAGTGGTTAAGGGGCTGTCACAACCAACGAAGCAAGTGGGGTGAACATAGCTAACATTGATAGGAGAGATAATGAGAAAAACGTAGTACAATATAGAAAACAAAATAGTTCTAGTCCCAGTGCTTTTAAGGAAGGCAGCAGATCAGATTCAGTGTTTTATGTGTGGTGAAAAGGAGCAAAGCTCTCACACTTGTCTACAACGAAAGGTGAACCTAAATGAATTTGAAGTAGAGGTGGTGCAAGTATAACTTGTTTATGACAATTATAATGATGAGAATTTAGTTGATGTTAATCCAGTTCAAGAGAAGTATTTGGTAGTTCAAGGCAGGTATGACATCGAAATTTCAGTCTTTGATGGTGGTTAAGGTTTGCCATACCAAGAACCAGTACTATTTTGATATCAAACCGGTACGGTTAGCATGCAACATACCATCCTGTACCAGTAGCATATTGGTCGGATAGACCAGAGGACCTCAAGCCATGAACCACCCTAAATCGGGTCAAATCAAGCATTTTGGTTCAAGGCAATTCGGTTTGGTATGTCAATGTAGGGTCGGTTTAGTCAGTTTAGAGTAGTTCGCCCCTCGTATCAAACTGAGAGACTGAACCATCTCAGTTCCAAGTTGATTCAGTTTGGCTAGGCCCGAATCATCCAATTCCATACGGTTCGGCATACAACGCTTCAAACAATTGCAAGAACCTAGGGTTTCCTTTGAAAGTTTGGATTATATAATCTAATTTTAAATTCATTTGGAAATTCGAAACCAACTATTTGTTGCAAATATTTTTAGTTGTTTCTTTCCCTCAAAATTTGTTACTGTGAAAATTGGAAGTTGCATTTTGGCATGTGATGGGGAAATGCTAGGGCTGCAAATGAGTTGGGTTGGAGTGGGGCATGGGGAATGCTTGACCCCTAACTGATCAAATTTCATGTTCAGATCTGACTTTGGACCTCGACCAAGGGTTAGCAGGAGCCTTAGAAAGGATTTTAGACCCTGCAGGTTATTCAGGTTGGTCAGGCTCAAACATTATCTAGACCTAACCTGAAATATTTAAGTCTGGCTTGAAACCAAGTTGACTCCCATTTGCAGATTAAGTCAAGCATCTAGCTATTCTTTTATAGATAAAATATCACAATCCAAGGGGAGCAAGGAGCATGATAGTGAAGCAACGCACAAGGGTAGTGAGGGAACAGCAAGAAATTCCTTGTCCTCCAGAGAAGGAGGTTGTTGCCCAAGGTCAGGCTGTGAAGGCCATCATCAAGCAGCAAGGTGGGGAGGGCAAGGCATGGTGGCAAAAAAGGCTCGAAAACCTAAGGGATGGACCATGTGTGGATTAATGCCTAATGGTATTATCAATCTATAGGGCTCACAGAAGAGATATCGCCTGATATGATCCAATCCATTAATAACTGTGCCAGGTAAAAATGGATGGAATAATTCATGAGGAACCCACATGGATCATGTTTATCCATGAAAGAGATACCATGTGATCTACAAGTGGTGTTATATCCGTGTCCATCGACATTATTGGTCTACGGGGCCCATAGAAGAGATTACGTGATCTAATCCAGTCAAGCGATAACTGTGGAGGTAAAAGTAAACAGAAAAATTAATGTAGGCCCCACTTTCAAATATATTTATCCCTCCTAAAGATCTCCAGCATTGGTTCATCTCATGTTTCTTCTCATGGGTAAAATTGTCCACCCAATTATACAGCAAACAAAAACAAAAATGTCCCTCCAGAAAAGAATGATTCCAATGAAAGTGGCATCTTCCAAATTTTCACGTAATTTACTCTTTTTTAGATATTTTTCCCTTTCAAATACTAACAGCCCAGGGGAAAATTGTTGCTGAAACTACCAGAACTAAGAGTGGGCATATGATTCCGTATTTATGGTTCATTCATTTAGCAAATAGAACTGATATACCTCATCCTTAGCAGCTTTAAGTTCGGCATCTCTTGTATTCAGTAATTGATTCTGCATTGATAACTCTAATTCCAACTGATCTGTAAAATCAATAAGAGTTATGTTACGACTCTATCCTCAGACTAAATAATCACAGAAATACATATACTTGAAAATATACTTCTCATTTTAGCTGATTCAATTTCAGATCGTAGGCAGGCACTCTCGGATGCCTCCAGCTTAGTTCTAAGGGCTTGGCATGCTGCTTCCCAACTCTGTCGCTCTTTTTCCTGAAAGAAAATGCACAGAAAGAGAATGTAAATAATACAAAACTAAGCAATAAGATATATAGTTAAGAATTGCTACTCAGAACAGATATTGTAATCATGAAAACACTAGCATGGAAAGAGAGAGAATTTGCACAGGGGAATCCATTATGTGATGGAGCTCTAAACAATTAGAATAATCTAGAACCCTTAGATGGGAGAGAAAACCTGCATTATCAGTAAAAATATGGTGATACTTTTGAAAGGCTCCTGTTACATTATATTTATTGGTTGAAGGTAAGCTTTGGTACAATGGTAAGGTTGCTCCATTTTAACTTGGAGGCATGAGTTCAAAACACAAAAACAGCTGAAAAACTCCCTTTAAAAAAAAGGCTCAAAAACAGCCTTTCCACGCATGGGGTAAGGCTGTGTCCACCTAACGTCCCTAGGCCCCACAATGGCAGGAACCTCATACACTAAACTGCCCATATACATTGTGTTTATTGGTATTTTTACATGTTTCCCTCTCTGCTTTATGTCAGCCACCTATCGGACCATTTAATTATTTTTTCCCCAAAACAAAAGTTGAAAATCACCTAGATAAGTGTTTATCAAGGGGGCTGTAAAGCTGAATTAGGTCAAATGTTATAGCATCGCAAATGTCATAAAATAGCAAGTAATGGTATGGGCCTGATGTATGCAAATGTCAATCATCGAAAAATAAGTCATATTCCAACTAATACTAACAGAATTTTAATTAGGCTACTTAACGGTGGGTGAAGATGCAGATTTAACTGTGGGAGGAGGTAAAGCGCTTTACTATATCAAGATAAATGCAAAGAGACAAATTAGATCATAGATGTGGTTCCAGCCCAAGATTTCTATGTCAGTTACATGTCGAACTCTTCATCATACTTGGTACATGTTCAACTCTTTATCTTACTATCACACAAAAGTTTTGGACCAGCCAATTCAAAAGATCCAAAGAAAAATGGAATGAAAAAGAGTTAAAAATCAGTAGCATTTATGCAAACAATATATAATCAATTTGCAACTAAAGCGATTTTCCCAAGTCTACTAGTGAAGAAAAGGGTTGAGCACTGCTGCATATATTAACTTACACGATCTAGTTACTCAACTTCAAAATAATACAATTTTTAAAAATATAATAGAAGCATATCACATCTAAGTATTCTGAAATATTAACTTTTCATATTACAAACCAAAAGTTATCACATCTGTATTACATTATTTATATGTTTCATGCAGCGGTACATGATTTTTAATAAAATGAAAGAAGCAACACAAATCAAGGGCTTGCATGCCAAGTGAACTGACAAGAAATTTCAATATAGATAGGCAAGGCTTGAAATTTTTAAGGATCAGGATGCTTGATATGTGAATTGGTGATGATATCATAGACAATTCTATAGAATATGGACATGTTCCATTTCTCAGTTTTTTTAAGCTTTGCATGTCCAACACTTTTGGACACTTTGAAATTGAACAAGCACATTAAGTGGCCAGGAAACAATGTCTACTAACATCATAAGTGTTGTAAACCAGGAAGAATATGGCAGAACAAGAAGTTTGCAGCATTTACCTTTAGATTTCTAAGTCAGCATGCAAGAACCTAGGATTATTTGTCATGAAATATCAACCTTGGATATCAGCAGTTCTTTAAATAGCTACTCATGAAGTTTAAGAGTCAGAAGCCCAAAGATCAACATATACCAAGGTGATGAATGTCTTTATTGTCAACAGTTGGCAATATGCCTTATGAATTTTATCAGATTATTTCCAACCACAACAATCTACTGT
Organism: Calamus simplicifolius; assembly: GCA_900491605.1. NCBI lineage: Eukaryota > Viridiplantae > Streptophyta > Magnoliopsida > Arecales > Arecaceae > Calamus > Calamus simplicifolius. The sequence continues at coordinate 1,445,874 of UESW01003936.1, read as the reverse complement.
AACGAATCTTATCATTTTCTTCCCTTCTCACAATTCAAGGCTCTCTTAAAAAATGATACAATTTTCTCAATATGTTACCAGTAGTTAATCCCCTACCTAACCAAAAATATAAATGAATAAATGAATAGTTTTCTCATTCATACATGCTGGTCTTTGAGATGGCTAAGTTCTCCTCTCATTTCCTCCAATGCAGCTCCAAGTCTTACAGCTTCACCAGTGGAAGCTGCATCCATCTCTGCAATTTTTGAATCTTTCTCAGCTAGTAGCATCTGTGGAAAAATTAAAAACAATCAAATATAAGCCTCAGTTTGTTCTCAGCATTTATCAATGTACTTATATCTTAAAAGAAATTTCCTTCAGAATACCCAATTGTGGAAAAAATTAAACCAAGCATAAGCAAGGCCTGCATTTTCAAAGACCAAGAGCAAGTAACCTCTATGTTTTAAATAAAATCATACCACAAAGCTGAGATACTAGGACTGCTTTAGGTAGAATCAGCTCAGATTGCAAAGTAAGAGTTTAACAAACTAATTATTGCTTTATTTCATTCTTCATGTAGTTTCTGCAGTTGAAGACAAGCTACTTGTTCACATAAAAGAACCAAAAATAAAATAAAATCTGCAACTCCAGATTGACCATAAGTAAATATTTTAAGTAAAAAATGTCGATGAAATAGTCAAATTCAAAAAATTATTCAAAACACAAATTCAGTCATTAGCTTCTTACATTATTATGGTGATCATCTCAAAGCCCTTAAATGGATTCATCTCTTTTCCATTGTAAGTAGAACACATACTTCAACACATCATAATCCTACCAAGAATAGCACACTGAAATTTCAAACATATAACATTTTAATTAAATCTATGAGTGGACCTTCCATTTAATAAAATATTCAAGCTTATGTGATGTTGGTAGATGAAAATAAAGAATAATGATTTATGCATGCATAAAAACTTCAGTACATGCATGTATATGATTTTTAGGGGAAGAGAGGAGAGATAATGTGCTATAAACTTACAATCCTGGTGGTAGGAACATCTAATAGAAGCTACATACATTAAGAGTCTGCATCATGGTTTACAATCCATGCATCTTAAAACCAATGGGCCAAGTTTTAAGGAGTTTGTAAGCTACTGAGATGCTTCAGGGATCATGTGGTCACAAAATGAACAGTTCCTTAAAAACCAACATCTAGATATATCCGCAGCATGGGTCGGGTTAATTTAAATAATTTTGAGTATGTATCCACCAAAAACGTTGTTGCTAGATATATATTTTCTAAGTAACTTTTCTCAGTTTATAATGGATCAGGTGGAGTCCAGTCAGATCCTTTTCCAGGAAAAATCTGTTTGGAGGTTCGTCTTAGGAACCCAAACTGGTTCAATACGAACAGGTTACAAGCAGAAATAGAGCCAAAACTGTTCAATTACAAGGCAGATCTGGGCCCGTGCAAGTGCAATCCACACATATCACTAGTCTTAACCACATAATAACAGCTTTAATAGGGAATCATGGTTGAACTGCACAATTTTGATGGTCTGAATAACCCTGACCAGGAGACCTACAAGCTAGCACTTCAGGGTACGTAATTCACTCTTTAAGACACATAAAGCAAAGCTTCCTGGTACATCATAATACACATTCAAGAAGTGGATACTATGTAGTAGTACCTGGAGAGAAGAGATTGTTTCGGCTGCCTTGCTTCTCTCTGATAGAGCATCAGCAAGTTGTGTTTCCAAGCTTTCTAATTGCTGAAGATGAAGCAGAAGTAAATATGTAAATATGACAGAGAAATGTGTAATTACTCTTTTACCACCACACAAGATCAAACCAGGAAACAAATATAAGCAACAATATCTTTCATTCAAACAACACTTAAAAAAATGTCCTTTACCTTCTGGTGCTTAGCAGAAAGGTCTGCTATAATGCTTGCCTTTTCTCCTCTGCAGCTTGCAATGAACCCCGAATTTGCTCTAACATCTATCAAAAATTCCAAAAGAATATGACTTAAGAAGTTAGATGTATTATCATGGCTAATGTTACTGTTAAAATTAATCCATGGCATTACAACAACTGAATGTTATATATATTTGTCCAGTTTGACATATGTCCAGTCAAACCAAGGATTCTCCACAAGCTGCTCCTGCACAGTACCAATTATCACAGAATTCCAATTGATGGAAAAAGTGGCAGAGCTTAATAGTTGAGATAAGCCCAACATAAAAACAGACTCAATGTGCCTGATCGTTGATAAACCATATGCTACTTCGAGATATATTTTTTCCATGAGGTCAATACTTTCAGAAGTAGACCTACTTATGACATTTTCAAATTGACTGCAGTATGTATAAATTATTTCGTGAACATTAATATCATAATCATTGATAAGTTAGGTAATGTTTTTCAACATTTACAGACATATGGTTTCATGACATAAATGATTTATTTATGGCATTTCTTGGGGACAACTCGGGTCGATAAGGGTGACAATTGGCCAGCTTTGTGGTGGATTGGGTTCTACTTGACCATGACAGTCAACCCAAAGCCAACCCATCTAACAAATGGGTCAAAACCTTAGGTTAAATGGCAGACAGGGATATAAAACAGGTACGTAATAAAGAGAGAGAATTCTAACCATTTTGCACCTAACCTACTGAAAAAAGAGAAGTATAGAAAAATGAAAAAGAAAGGCTGTGATAGATGGAGTAGACATAGCTATCACCTCTCCCGCACGATGACAATGATCAAAAAGTTTCAAGAAGAGAAGAAGCCATCCTCTTCTTTTTTTCACAATGTTGTAGTCATCCCTTTTGCCAGATTTTTGATGTGTCTTAAAAACAGAATGATGGTGAGAAGCATCATGCCATGGAGCGAAGAGAATCTAATGAAGACAACAATGCTAAGAGGTTCAAAGAGGTGAAGATGGGGAATAATATGTACCAAAGGAGATGGAGATGATATGGACAATTCAGGAATTGGAAAGGAGCATTTGCGCAGCTCTCTCACTCTGAGAGAGAAGTAATTGGAGTAGGACATGAATAATGGTAAAGCATGCAGTGATCTGAGTAAAAGCTTACAGTGATCCCCTTTGTTTCAATGTTTTAAATTGCTCTCTAGGTTTTTAATGTTTGTTTGGGTCATAAATCAAAATCAAGTAAGTTTTTGATGTTTTTCATTTGTTTTGATTTTTTAATTAGTATTTTTCTTTGATTTTCTTGAAGGTTTTAAATATCAATGACATAACAGGGTGTCCATCCAAAAGAGGCACCATCTTGAGTGTTAGAACAGGAGGAGCTAGGAAATGGACAGAGACAGGATAGAACATCTACCATCCGAAATGCCAAGATGGGTTAAGTCAATCATCAATCCAATTGGAGTCCAATCGGAGATACCCAATATGGATTAGCATCAGCAGGGTTTAGATGGATTACATTAATGGGTAAAATTTGGTGACATGATGATAAGCAAGTTAATGGTGCATCACATTGCAATGATGGATTTAAGTGCTGAACAGCAAGGCATGATGCCAACAATAGGAACTAGGTTAATGCATTATGGCACGTCGTAACAACACAATAATACTGATTATGCGCAGGTACTAAGCATCCAATTGTGCTGGCATGTGTCAAACCCTATCACAAAACAACAAAACATTGCACAGTATTTCCAATGCCAATGCTAAGCCAATACACCATCAGCACAAAATACAGTTCCATTATTGGTTCAACAAAAGAACAGGATACCACATTATTCAATGTTGTCACAACAAACGGGATGCTATATTAGTGATGCATCAATGATGTTGCAACAAAAGCATTATGATAGGAATCATATGGTTTGAGCGAAGATATTAAACAGCATCAAGTATAGAGCAGTAAAAATGTAACAAGAAGTACCTCCTCTTTCTCTAACAAGGACTGCTGTAAGCCTTCAAGGGCATGCACCTTGGCTTCCAACGAACTTCGCATTTCCTCAATGTTATCACGAAGTCTGAAAATTGCTAATATTAATAGAAGCATAAAAGGATATTATAACTTAAAGGCTATAAACAGAAGCCAAAGCCAGGGTCAATCAAACCATCCCTAATTGGATGGTTTGGACCAAATTGGACAGTTTGGACCAACCCAAAACTACAACAACTCAGCCACCTGGTTTGGTAATTAGAGGGGAGCAAACCGTCCCCATACCAGCATACCAAGCTATACTAAATCGTCCCATATCAAACCGAACCACTTGGGTTCAACTTGGTATAGTGGCAAACGTATATGGGAGCTTCCTGATCCACTAAATCGGTAAGCTGCTAGTTTGGTACGATATGCACCATAGAACCATACCAGCCCAGTACTAATATCTGGTATGGCAGACCTTGGCTGAAACAATTATAAAAAATAAAAGAAGAGAGATGGTCCTGCATAAAGACAGCATTAGTCTGCACCAACATATTTTGTGGCCAAGATTAAAAATATATGTGTCGCAGGATGCCATTTAGATTTAAAGGCTATAATACGAAGCGAATCAACGGTAAAACAGTAACACACCATGTGCTAAAAATCAGCTCAGACATGTCATCAAAATGATACATCACAGTTCACAGAACATACAGATTATATTACAACTTTAGTCCTGTGTCAATCTGATGAAAATGAAACAACTCAAAAGGAACAAAACAAGTAAACACATTAATAATACTGAACATGAAATTCTTTTAACATTAATGGAACTGCTGAAATAATTATGGCCAATATTAGACAATTCAAAAGGCTTGATGCAATAATAGTCCATTTGAGGGCTAGGAGCAGAAAGGATAAGCTCATTTAATCCATGCCTAATAGCCATCAAATCAACTGGTTTATTGGCTACTCTATAACTATGCAATTTAGCCTTACCACAATCAACTTGAACCCACATCAATCCAGCGAGTCTGCAATCAGTGTTCCAGCACCTTTCTTTTAGGCAAGTTTTTCTCTCTAGCAAAGGCAAGCTAATACAAAGTAAGTTCTGCTATCAGAAGCACCTGTGTTCAATGCAGTGCTTCCTTCAACAAGGTTTATGCCACTGGCAAATTATACATTTTCCATCCAGATAAAAAGTAAACCACCATGGTTATAGGAAAACTCTTCACAGATGATCCCACAAAAAGTTCAATATTGTTACACTTAATTTATTTACATGTTGTTTCAATATTGCCCAACACTTTGTTCCATATAACATAGCTGGGCTAATATAGCATCATTATCTATTATACAAAAACATTAAGCGTTTATTTGTTTTCATATTATCCCACTTGCAACATCTCAATCTTCAACAAGATTCATCTAGTGGAAGACAATAATAGTCACTACATCAATTTTTAATAAATAGGGTCAACTATGTTATGCTTTTGGTTGAAACTGATTAGCAAAGAATATTGAATTGGGTTGATATGTTATTTCTTCCCTCTAACTTCTAAGCTTTGCTAGAGTAACCATATTTAAGGTTTTTCTTTTATTTTTTTTAGTTATCTTAACACTAATCTTTTGCTTTACTAATCAGTTTTGGCAGAAACTCCTTAATTCCTAAACAAAGATATATTGTTTCCATCCAGCATGTCTTGAAATAACCAAAAATGAACTTGGGCGTTGCATTCTATGAGTCTCAAAAGTTACTTTCAATAACAAAGTACTACAGATGGCATAATTATTTTGTTCAGATTAAAATAACATGCTAATAAAGAGAGATTACTTATTGTTTGCCGTCCGTAATTGTTGCCTTTCGGCATCCATTGAACGCAATGCTTCATTGGCTTGTTGACGAGTGCGTTCCAATTCTTGTTGTGCTAATGCTTGCTGAGATGAAGCTTGCTCAGTCTTCATATTAACATCATTGAAACGAGCTTCTAGGTCATCTTTTTCCTGAAAAAAAAACTTTGATATGGGACACCATCCTACTTTTAAAGAAATTACAATTATAAAAAAAGGCACATTCCTCACAAGATCCAGATGGCTTGTATATACATATTTGATAATAAAAAAATTAAAACCAATCATGAAGGGTGATGAAAATTTTGAACCTATGAACGTGTACATCCAGATGGTGAAGCACTTTCTTTTGTTTGGTCAATTACACTGGAATGACAAAGTTAGGACCATGCAGCAGCCAACTCATTTGTTACAGGAAATAAGTTTGATTTAAGTAATTGTTTTTTATATGCATATAAAATAAAAATTTGCAAGGTATTATGCTACTTGTTTGTCTAAGCCATTAAACTCTCATTTGCTTTTTGCAAACAACATATAATTATAAAAGCTAAAATTTGTGGAGCTTAAGCATATATTTAACACACAAATTCTCCCTTAGTTTTGCAAATGGCATAGCCACATTCACAAAATCTAACATGAGGTGATTGAGCATAATAAAAAAGTGTTATAATTTGGTTAGACAAACAATAGGACCATGTCTAAGCATACAATCCACAATTCGTGCCTAGAAGCCAAACTCTAAAAGAAAAAAATCATGTCTGCTCAAAGTTGGAGCCTGCCCAAATGAATGGTAAGCAGGTTTGCATGTAATAGCACATTAAACAGAAGAATGTTTAGCAGCCTCAAAGGTGGCAGAGTCTGATTTTCTTGTGAAATAGGTGGGGGATCCTTCTTGGAAGAATTTAATGCGCCATAGCAGACTATTTGCCAATGAAACAAAGCTTCTTCTGATAATAATGACAGTATAATTTTGGGAATAGTTGTTGGAAACCTTATATAACCAAACAAAGGCAATTATGAAATTAGCAATCCTCATATCATGCATACGTACTTCATTGCACAAGCTGCCAGACTACTCATAATTTTGCATGTCATGGTCCAAGATCTGATATAAAATTGAACCAATGGTGATAGGAGTATATATAGTCTCAGAAGTGTTTCAATGACATAAAATTGATTGCTAAGTGTCTTATTATTCTTAAAGATATTGACTGCCAGATTGGTCTTGTTCCCTTTTTGAAGGGCATATTGTCTGACATAAATTTGTTCAAAGGTGACCCTTTATAACTTGATCTGAGACCTGAACTTATTAGAATCTTGAGGTGCACTTGTTATACTCTATCAAGCACGATGCAAAGGTGGCATTAATATGGAACCATCCTTAAACAAACCATATGAACACATAGATCATAATTGAACTGTATTACAAATCAGATCATAAAGGAAGTCAATAAACTTGAACATGGTCTAGAATACATAATATTAAACCTTCAAAAATTATAAAATTATAAAACAACATTACACTAAGACACTATATTGCTTGTGTCACTTCAACAATCAGTAAAGCCGAAAGCAGCTTTAGAACATGAAATCCTCTTCCATTGCAAAAGTCCACCATAGCCCTCACTAATTACTCTAAAAAAATTATAATAGATGAAGTGAGCAACACAGCCCCCCCCAAAAAAATCATGGTAAAAAAATCTAAGTTCCCACAGAAAGCAGAACACACAAATCAAATTGTCATAAAGTTTTGCCAAAAACATTTTCATCACAAAAATGTCAAATGTCAAAGTCTTCTCATACAGAATGAAATATTGCAGATATTTTAAATTTTAGAAAAGCTCTGACATTTCATGTAGCATTACATTTTCTTACTAAAGGGTCGCTTGCATACTTGCAAGTTAATGCAGATGAGGTTAGATCAAGCCTCAAAGGTAAACTAAATGAAGCAACATAAATCATCAGAGCTAATGCAACTAAGGCCACATATAAACTTAAGATCCACACATTTTCTAGTGAAGAGTCCACACATGTTATTATTAACAATTCGAGCAAGGCCACATATACCATCCACAAAATTGGCCCACATATCTCTTTATTATAATTCAAAAGAGGAAAATATACAACCCAGCTAGAGGTTCACATATAATTTAGAATTACATTATTATAGAAAATGCATTAATGCCATGATAAAAACTTTGAATGAAAATTCACAAATGTAGAAGATGTTTCAATGTATACGGAATTTCATATGTAAACACATGCATACAGGTTTAAAACAATCATTTTTGAAAACTTGTGATTCAGAATTGTCAAGTAGAAGTCAAAACATGAACTAAATAGTAGCAAATTTCCAATGAAAGATAAAATAAATATCTTTGCAACTATGCTTATATTTTAAAATTCGAAGAAGCTTTAAAATTAAATCCGATTGCAGCATTGGAAATTTTAGAATAAACCCTGCTTTGAATGTGGCCTAAAGTTGAGAACACTACAAAACTTAAATAAAAAAAAAAAGTTAAAGATGCACAAAAAGGTTACAAAGAAAATCATATGTCTCTGAAAGGAAGTTAGGGTTTAGAAGTAATATTAATTTTGAAGTGTTTAAAAGACTGAAAAATAGAAAAAGAAAGCTAAATTCAAAAGGCATTGCCAAATTACTTGCAAAAAAAAAAAAAACAAACAAAAGATTGGCTTTTGGAAATTAGGTTTAGAGTTTATAGGAATACACTCAAAAACACACAGGATTTAAATTCAAGAGACCATGTATGGAGCCAACCAAATCCACATCCTATTTCAAGCTTCCCTCCTCCTCCTCCTCCTCCTCCTCTCTCTCTCTCTCTCTCTCTCTCTCTCTCTCACACACACACACACACAAAAGGTTTAAGCACTCTTTCTTCCTTTTGTTTCCTGTCGGTTCTAATCTATTGGCAAAGTAGGTCAGTCACTCAGTCCAAGCAGGTTGGTAACTAGGCTAGGTTGACAATCAATGTGACACCCTGCACATTTCTAAATTTGATACTATGTTTTTTTTTATTTTATTTATATGTATCTTTGCGTGGATGTATTTAATTTTGTGTTCATTAAAGTTGCTAAGGACTAGTGGCATTAGACTAGAACTTAAGGTTTAGTAGTACATGCTGCGGATTTGACCCAGCAAGCTTTGGTCAACTATGACCCAAAAAACCTGTAGAATTTTAAGTGAAACTAAATTTGCATGAAAGTAGACTTCATGAGCTTCGAAACAGCTACTAATTTTGGTATACTTAGACTTAAATGATTTAATTTTTGAAGTCAGACCCACTGTGAAGACCCGTTATAGCATTTTATAACAGGTTAGCAGATTGTCATCGATCCAAACCTGAATTTTTTAATACTTTGCACAAGAAACCCTAGGAAACCTTATTTTTCATTGTGCTGCATTGAAAAAGAAAAAAGGGGTGGAATAAGGGATCGAATGCTTAGCCATTTATATAAGAAAAAAAGAAGAAACAAGGGTTGCAAAAGATTTGGCAGAAAGGACAAATCTTGGTTTTCAGAGGCAGAAAATCTTGCAGAGATCTTTGCTGAACAAGATATGCATCATTATAAAACTTATTGAGTAGATTATTCCTCAAAATATTTTCTAGAAAAAAAGGAGGGGTTCAGTCAAAAGAATTCTCAAAGTAGAAATTAGATTAATATATATTGTAGGCAGTGGTGAATGTATTCGTGAATGTATTTGATTGAACCATTGTGTTGATTGACCTAGAATTTGATTTTCACCATGACTTTTTTATACATTTGTTCAACACAAGGATAGCTGAACCAACCTGAACCGGCTGGTTTGAGGCAAAGCGAATCAGGCCGATCAGGAACCGGATCAGTTCAACAGTTCTAATCAATATGCAGGTTCTAGGTTCGAATGGCTACGAGTTGCAAGTTCAGAACTGTTTGAACCATTTATTAAATATAAAAGGGCCCATCGATTCACCCCTTCGTCTCTCCCACGTGATCAAAACCTTAATTCTATTTCCTAGCACTCACTTGTCCTCTTCGCTTGTCATAGCCCTCGCTGCCATTTGTCTCTTTGTTAGTCACCATATTCGCTTGTTGCTTACTCATCACATGCTCGTTGCTAAAATCTTCACCCATCGCTCTTATAGTCCTGATTTTTCTAGCGATAATAATGAAGAATAACCTTTAGTATGAACTACAATAATTTCTATGATGAAATTTTGGTTCAAATTTGAAGGGAGAGATGTATGATCTGAAATATGTTCAGATCACATGTATTATTTCTTTGAGGCCAACTCCTTGACCTCTAGTGGTCAATCTCAACCTAACACTCAAAGAACTAGGTAGGAGATTGTAACAACCCGGGCTTCGGGCCCGTTTCGTTACAAGAAAGCAAGAAGGATAAGGTACCAATTAGATCCCTTTTGGGCTGTGGTGGCCCAGATTGGTGTGAACCTTATCCGTCTTGCTTTCTTGTAACAAATTGTGAGGCCCTCCTTAAAGATCCCACATTGGGTAGAGGGTTCCTAGAGGCAATGGTCAAGGAACATCGCTGCCACCCACGCCTTTGGCAACGAGGACGTCACCTCTTTAAGGGGATAGATTGTGAGGCCCTCCTTAAAGATCTCATATCGGAAAATTTGGAGTTGGTTGAGTGGTGTTTATGTTGTAACGCAAGAAGGACAAGACACCAATTGGATCCCTTTTGGGGCTGTGATGGCCCAAGTTGGTGTGGACCTTGTTCATCTTGCTTTCTTGTAACGAAACGAGTTCATGGGTGTTGCAAGCCCGAGGCCTGGGTCATTACAAAATGGTATCAGAGCCACGCACCAGCCGGAAGTGCAGGATCTAAGTGTCACACAGGGCAAAGTGCTACATCCATGGGAGATGGGAGACGGGAGCCACCTCTTAACCTATGGAGGCCATCTCTAGATCCCTGCCTGCCTGGTGGTTGCCTCTGGCGACGAGGATGTCGCCTCTTTAAGGAGGGTAGATTGTGAGGCCTTCCTTAAAGATCCCACATCGGGTAGAGGGTTCTCGGAGGCAGCAGCCAGGGAACATCGCGGCCACCCATGCCTCTGGCGACGAGGACGTCGCCTCTTTAAGGGGAGTAGATTGTGAGGCCCTCCTTAAAGATCCCACATCGAAAAATTGGGAGTTGGTTGAGTGGCGTATATGTTGTAAAGCAGGAAGGATAAAGCACCAATTGGATCCCTTTTGGGTTGTGGTGGCCCAAGTTGGTGTGGACCTTATCCGTCTTGCTTTCTTGTAACGAAACGGGTTCGTGGGTGTTGTAGGCCCGAGGCCCGGGTCATTACTGTGATAAAAAAGATGAAGAACATAGGCAGAAAAAAATTATACACTTCAATTGTTGCCTATATAATGAAACAATAACACCAAAAAGTTCCTCTTTGATGGTGCTAACTTCAGTGTTTCATCACCTAGAGAGAGGGATCTTCTTAAAAGTTTTTCTAAAAGAAATGATACATAAGAAAGTCATACTTCTTGAAGCGATTCATGATTTCCCCTCTAGGTGCCTAGTGGTTGAGAAAGGGAAAAAAAATGTTACTCAAAACAACCCTTGGTGACCACATAGATGCCTACAGATTCCCTTGTGCATGCAAGAGAACTTTTATGTACACAAGATAAAAGAGGAGACAAGAACAAATAATAAAACTGAAAAACAAATAAGAATTGGTTTGGACTGCTCACCTTTGTAACTCTTGTATACGTTGTTTTGCACGTTTGTGAAGTCTTCCAAACTTGGAGTCTAGTTCTACATACTTTTCATCACGCTCTTTTATTTCCTTTTCCATCTTCTGTTGAGCTACAAAAATGAAACTATATAATGGTTTAAGATTTCAAAAGGAGTCTAATAAAAAAAGTGATAGGCCATGCCCTATGAATGCTCTCACAACTACAAATAAAGTAGCATGTTTTCAATAATAAAACCATAACAAAGCAGATCTTGTGAATACATATTCATAATGATTAACTCAGATTTAACATTGGCTAGCACAAGGCACAATTGTTGACCATTAGCAGCTGAATACCTTTGAATACATATTCATAATGATTAACTCAGATTTAACATTGGCTAGCACAAGGCACAATTGTTGACCATTAGCAGCTGAATACCTTGAGATATTAATGGCACCTCCACCACTAAAAGATTCTTTGCAGTGTGAGATCTTATAGACATGAATGGCAGGATTCTTTTCTGATAATCTTATCCCAGAGCAAAATGACCAAAAATTAATAGTTGTCCCCCAAAAATCTAGCTGTTTTCAATTTCACTACTTCCTCTGATTCCATGTTGAAGCCCAAGGATCAGAGACAGCTCGAGAAGAGTTTGTGATGAATGTCAGGGCTTCAAGTGAGGTTTATGTACCAATTCTGTAGAAACTCTTATTCTCAGATCCCAAATTGAGCATTGCAACCAACAGACTACAGTTTTCAACAGTTACATAGCAAAGTTGTCAAAGAGAGGTTCTTACTGCCGTTCAGAAATTTCTGGATGTAGCTTTGCTATTAGTTGTTGTAATAATAATGAGAACAAGTCAAATATACATGTCATCTTTTAGGTTCATGTGAGATACAAAAAGAAACTGATATCATGTAACTTTACATGAGAAATAAAAGTAAGAAGTAGCAAAGAACAATTTTCACAAAGTAGGCTGCAAGCACGCATGCACGGGTGCATGCGCACGCGCGCACACACACACATAGAGAGAGAGAGAGAGAGAGAGAGAGAGAGAGAGAGAGAGAAACAGACAGGTAGAGAGAGAGATGGACTCATGGTACCAGAGTGTTAACATTTAAGATGTCAAACAAGTAACTGAATCAGAGGTAAATGAAGAAAAAAAAAAACCAGAACAAGATAAGCAGTTTGAGAATTTTTTATTAAGAAGAAACAACTGACCTTCGATGAGCTTTGCAGTAAACTCTTGAACTTTCCATCAGCCTCAGAATATGACATTCTGAGATGCTCCAGAGCATTTTCTGCTGCCTTTTGGGTCTCTTTGTGCTCTTGAATTTCCTTATTCAAACACTTTATCTGTTCATGCAGGCTGTTCACTTGTTCAGAGGCCCCCATATCTTCACCATTATCACTGTTTTGCTTACAAGCATTGTTTGATACAAGAAGATCAGACTCAAGGTCTCCAAATTGAGCCTTCAAGTACTCATTCTGTAAGCTGAGCTCGATAACCATTTGTGTGAGCTTGCTATGGGTTTCATCAGAGCCAGCATGGTCTTCATGAACACCATTTTCCATATTGAAATTTGCAACAGAACCAGCTATCTTCTGGTTTGCATCATCCAATTGCTCTGATGCTTTTTCAGCATCCTCCCCCTGACATTCCACTCTTTCATTATTCCTCTCTTCTTTACTTGAGATGGCTGTGTTCTCCCCAGCATCCATTATGGATTATATTGATTTGAACCTATTAAAAGCCACAAATACAAGTTCATCGCTGGCTCAAACAGCTATAATAAATATAAGCACAGACGTAGCAAGGAATAACTATCTACACTAAAAATAGAATAAGTGTGATTTCATATTCCAGTTTCTATAAAATAGACAAACAAACAAAGACATTTTCGCAACTTTGCGTTACCATCATTGGTTGTCTTGCAAGTAAATAAACAAACAACCAAAGCCAGATATTTATGCAGTAAATTCTACACCAAAATTCAAGAAATCAACACATACTCCAGAACATAAAAAAGCAAACTATCTAATTCACTTAATCACGCTACTCAAGTGATCAACAAAATGTAGCATAATTTCATCTATCCAGCTCCAATAACATTCAGAACTTATCAAACATTCTAAAATTCCGATGCAGAACTTATCAAAAATTCAAAATTCCATCCTTTTTTCTCCTTTTATTCAGAAGATCGGCTTACTAGCGGGATTTAAATAAAGACTTAATACTACCAGATATGTTAATTGCTAGCACTTTGGTTAACTTATAATAAGCATCATACCCCTTGTCTCAAGATCTCAAGCTTTCGCAATCTATTGAATTCTTCGGAAAACTCTTCGAAAGTATGACCACTCTGTCGCCCTTCCATCAATTATCCCTCCCTAAAACCCCCATTACAGATCTCAGGAGTGAATATAAAACAAGAAACTACCGTTACGGAATCCAGTCCCCAGCAAACAACACTGGATCCCTCACGCGACAAGAAACTTCATCCCAACTATTACCTATTTTCCCTGAGCAAGATTAGTCTGCCGATGAATAGAATTCCAAATGCTATAAGACCACGGATTCAACGCCCAGATCTCAGAATTATCGAAATAATTAAAGAAAAAGATGGAAGGGGTTGAATCGGGTCGAAAGGGAATTTGAACCTGACCGAGATCGCCGCGATCCGAAGTATGAGAGCTTGGAGAGACAAAGGAAGAAGGTAAAAAAAGATTGTTTTAATTCCCTTTCTCGGCTTCTTCTCCTCCTCCCTCGGTTGTCGGTGGATGAACAAAATTTGGAGCCTGCGATCGGGACCGACCGACCCGCGAGAGGGAAGAGAGGTGCCACTTGGGAAAATAATTGGGATTCTTTAATATTTTAACAGAATGTTCTCAGATCTCGATGCGGAGACGTAAATATGGCCATGTCATCCCCTATCGGAGAAAATAAATAAATAAATAACGGATAAGTACAGTATTCGTTTCAAAAAAAAATAAAATAAAATAATTAACGTTCATTAATTTAAGAAAAAAATAAAATTTTAAAATAAATATGAAATATGAATATAATATATGTCTTCTAATATTATTAAATATATTTTTATATAATATACATTAATAGGCTTTTTTTTTTTTACAAAACGGGTGATCACACTATCACACTAGCCTAGTGCGAGTCAACCCTGAAATGTCAGAAAATAAAATTTGCTTCAGAACAAGGGACAGGGGTCACCCTGGTTCCATCTTCAGAAACCCGCATGATGGGCCACGAAGGCCGCCATCCAGTCTGCGGCAGAATTAGCTTCGCGGTAGATATGTCTAATGTGGACACTGTCAAGCTCCCGAAGATCAGACCAAATGTCGAGAAGAAGGGATTAGAGGGAGCTTGATTACATCTCCCAGCTGGAGCCACCTGATGACCGTTAAAGAATCCCCCTCAATAAAAAGACTGTGAGCATGAAGAACCCAAGCAGCATAGGATATACCAGCCCAGGCTGCATACAACTCAGCCATAGGGACAGAGGAGTCGAGGATGCCAAAGCCACCCGCCGCCAGTAGAGCTCCATCGATCCGGCAAATGATGAAGGTTGAACCAGCAAACCTTCCCCGAACACTTCCATCAAAATTGATTTTAACAAACCCTGGAGGGGGGTTCCCAAGATATAAAAACCCTACGCCGGTTCGCTACCAAAGTAGCAGGGGAACCCCAATGGCCAGAGGTGTCAAAATCAATAACATTACGATGGAGTGCAAATTCCCTGGAAAGAAGTTAGCCCTCCGCACAATCCTTTGAGAAGAGATAGCATCATTAGTGAAGATAAGCAGGTTCCTAAATAACCAGATCTGATATGCAGTAATAGTCCACAAGGCGCTCTGGTGCTGGGTGGCCCTCCGGAGATCATGAAGGAAAGAAGACCGCGAAGAGCCCAAGACATCCACTATGCAATGATAATCCATTCTCGACCAGATCCAAATCGCACGGGGGCAAGTGAAGATGGCATGGTTGATGGTCTCATCCTCCTGTCCACACAAAGGGCAAGTCGCCTGAATGGCCAGCCCCCTCCCAGAAAGCAGAGAACAAGTATGTAAAGAGTCCCAAAGAAGCTTCCATATGAAAAGCTGAACCCTGGGATAAGTGAGAAGCTTCCAAATCCACGCAGCATCCCTCGTGCCCTGCGGCTAAGGTCTAAGTTCCTTCATAAGGTCCTAGTGGGAGCCCTAGAAAGACAAGATCTTTGCCATAATCTCGAATCAGCAGTAAGCCCAAGGATGAGCGGAATGGAAAGAATACGCCGAAGTAGCTCCTCCCCAAACAAACATGTAACGGTAGGGATATGCCAAGAGTAGGGATCTTGAGTGATCAGATCCTTAACCCTCATACCGATCGGAACAGCTGTGCTAAGAAAGGTGGGCCATCGGGACAGGGGGAGATCAGAAATCCATATATCATGTAAAACATCAATAGTGGAGCCATCTCCGATCATCCATGAAATATTGTTCATAATAGTCGGAGCGTAGCGACAAACCTCCTTCCAAAAAAAAGGAGTGCCCGCTGGTAGGCTGAGTAACCATAGAAGAGCTCCAGTCGCTATATCTAGCCCGCATAAAGGAACTCCAAAGCAGTAAGGATCAAGAAGAAATCGCGAGGCATGCCTGGCAAGCAGAGCCTCCCTCCTGACTATAAGAGACTGAATACAGAGGCCACCTTCATGAAGTGGCCTACAAATCACTTCCCAAGCCTGGAGATGAATACCATGACCCTCCTGCGAAGAAGCCCAGAGGAAGTCCCTGAAGCATCTCTCAATCCTCCGCAAACAAGTAATCGAAACAGCTGTATTAGAAAGAAGATGCAGAGGAAGGGATGTAAGGACTGATCGAATAAGGGTGATCCTCGACATCATGGATAATCCAGTAGCCTGCTAGCTGCCAATCCGATCACGGACTCGTCTCTCAATAGCAGAATAATCACTAATACGAGGACAACGACCCGTAATGGGGATCCCCAGATAGGATAACCGATCAGCCTTAGAAGAGATGCCAAGGGTATGGTGAATAGACTCCCTAACAGACCTTGTAGTCTTCGGCTGAAGCAGATCAAAGACTTATCTAGGTTGACCTTCTGACCCGAAGCCTGATAATAGCTCTGTAGAATGGAAGCATAAGCAGTCGCATTACAGAGCGTAGCCTAGTCCAAAAGAATACAGTCATCCGCAAAGAGCAAATAAGAAATGGAGGGGCCGGTGCCGGCCATAAAGGGGGCAATGCAATGCTCAAGTTGAGCCTGGTGAAGAGCACGAGATAGATCATTCGCTGCTAGAATGAACAAAAAGGGGGATAAAGGGCATCCCTGTCGAAGGCCCATAGCCGAATGAAAGAAATCGTCTGATTGTCATTAATGATGAGAGAGAAGGATGGCTTCTGAATACAGGACATAATCCAGTCAATGAAAAGACCATCAAAACCAAACTCCTAAAGAGTTTGGTGCAAGAAAACCCACTCATCCTGTCGTAGGCTCGCTCCATGTTAAGCTTGACAGCCATCAGACACTGCCTGGTAGGAGCTCACTGAAGATCATACATAAACTCCTGAGCGATAAGGACATTATCCGAAATGCTCCGACCTCTGATAAAAGCCCCCTGCTCAGCATAAATGAGGCGCGGGAGGACATCACGCAGACGAGAGACTAGGAGGCGCGCACAAACCTTATACAATGTAGTGCAGGCTGATGAGTCGAAAATGTTGAGGGCTGGAAGCATTAGAGCGCTTGGGCACAAGAGTAATAAAGTTTGGTTCCAATTAGCATGAATGGATTTGGAATGGAAGGCAAGCTGAATGGCAAGAACAACCTCCTGACCAACAATATTCCAATATTGGCGGAAAAAGAAAGCGGAAACCCATCGGGCCCAGGTGCCTTATCAGGAGCAAGCTCCCATAAAGTCATCCGAATCTCTTCGGCAGTAATCGGTCTGATCGGATAGTTATTTTCATGAGAGAAGACCTTCTTAGAGGAAGGAACCGAAGTAATAGGAGCCCCAGTACCAGAGAGATCCGTCCATCTGGACTGGAAGAAATGTAATAACTGCTCACAAATGATAACAATATCCTCCTAGAAGTGCCGTCCTCATCGACTAAACGCTGAATCCGGTTGGCTACACGACGCTTTAGAGTGGTCTGATGAAAAAATCTAGTATTACGGTCCCATCACGAATCCACTAAACCCTGGATCTCTGCCTCCAAAAAATCTCCTGCTGTTGAAGGAGGGAATGATGAGTAGAGAGCATAACTCAAGAGAAGAGAGATCAGCATCAGAGAGGCCCTCATCTTGATCCTCAATAGTCTGTAGGGAAGCGATATTAGCTTCGACCCGCTCAATCCTCCTCTGAAGATCCCCAACCTCCATTCTGTTCCATCTAGAAAGCATGCGTCTCGCTAACGCCAATCGCCTAGCAAGACGATAAAAGGCGTTGCCACGCATAGGTAGCTGCCAAACTTGGGATATGATAGATCGGGCAGAAGAGTAAGAAGTATAGAACTGCTCAAATCTAAACTGTTTCCGCTACTGAAAATCGACCTCTGTGGAAATCAAGATAGTGCAGTGATCAGAGGTGATCCTAGGAAGATGAGTAATGGAAACAGAAGGATGCATATGAAGCCATTGGGCATTGGCCATAGCTCTGTCCAATCTCTCCCAAACACGAGCAGTTGTTGGGAATTGTATCCTAAAGCCAATCATTTGATGATTGTGTTAATGTAAATTGTATATAAATTGATATATTAATAAAAGTTATTTGGCAGTTTATTCATTACAAGAACATCTTCTTAATACTCTGATTGTAATGAAGCCCTCAGGATCTTCCTTCACGATAAAGAGGATTTATCTTTGAAGGTCCTTAAAAGAGTTCGCGACCAAATGATATACTATGACAGGGCCATAGTACTATCAATTATAGGACGTTGTATATCATATTTGTTGGTTGTCCTCTTAACCAAGGAGTGTAAAGACACTAGTATGACATACAGGTGGAAGTGTAGGAGTACATTTCACCGAACGTGACTCATTTCCGAATACTCTACTGTCAAGAGTTAATCCAAGAAGATATAAATATAAGTATCCTTCAGACCTGAATATCACAACCAGTGGCTTACAAGCAACTCATTGTACTTAGGTGCTGGACCACCTGGATTTCTAATCCAGCTACGAAAGGTTACTGGGTGCAGTCAAGTACTTGTGGTAGTCAGTTGTGGATCAAGATGGAATTTGACCTATCCTGTTAAAAGGAGAAATGCTTGTGTTTCAATTTAGCAAGACCTTGGCCAAGGCACTTCATGTGAAAGTCACATGATCACTAAAGTTGAAATCACTTTATGGATTTGCTATTTAGAGTTGACAGGCTCTTAAGCCATCCTTAGCATTTGTGGTCAAGAGGATGAATTATACGGTAACTGTTTCTTAGAGTTCTTGGAGTTTGCTCGGCAACTCTTCGACCTATCCGGACGTCGGGTTCCATTGCTAGATGGGCACATCGATTAGTATAGAAAGTTGTTTCTATGCTACCGGCTTAGGTTCGAACCTAGAGAGTCACACGCATAGAAGTTTCCTAGGATGATCTGTTTGCTGATCAACAATTGAGAATCGTATATGATTTAATTAATCAATTTGATTGATTGAATTATCTCAATTGGGTTAAGTACAAGTGAATAAGATTCAATTTGGTTTAAGTCCATTAGAGGACTAGTCAATTTCAAATATTGATTTGAAATTAGACTTGATTTGGATTTAAATAGATTCAGGACTAGCCAAATTTGATTTGGGCTTGGACCATGATCTATGTGGGTTCAGTCAAATAAATTCAGATCAGATTAAACCATCATCTGAACCCAAACCTCTCGCATAAGGATCTCATATGATGAGATGGCTAAAATCTCATCTCATGAGAGATTAAATTCTCATGTAGAATTTAATACCTAACATTATTTTCACGTCGGATTTACTCTTTGGTTTTCACCGAACATCGGATTTAGCCACGTCTCTTTGGTTTTCACCGAACGTCGGAATTAAACCAAGCGCCGCGCCTTCGGCGTCTTTTTGCTTTTACCAAACGATGGAATTCTTAATGTCAGAATTCAATGTTAAGGCTAAATTGAGACTATAAATAGAGGGCATTCCCTCACCAGAATACTCATAACAATACACGATATGTCGTGGATTGTAATTCTAAAAGGTTAGAATAAAAAATCCTGGTGATTGGTGGAAGCATCTTAGAGGAAGATTCAAGTGGGAGGATTCAAGATCAGCAAAGTTGTTTTTCCGCGAGCTAGCACTCCCGAAATTTGATCATTCGGGGCTTCGCGTAGACGATACTAGAGGCCGGACGATTGAACGGCTGCAGAGCAATAAGGATTTATCAACTGTTCTTAAGGTAAGCGATTTGATCCCTAGATCTTAATGCAGGCTTCAAGATAAGTAGTATGACTAGTCATCTTGAAGATCAAGATATATCTTGATATTTTTATTTATATGAATATTTTAGATCAATTGATCCTATATACAAGGCAAAGATATGATCTTGATGCATGTTAGATAGATTAGTATGTAATCTTTAAATTTCCGCAATGATAATTGTTATCAAATTTTTTAAAATATGCATGCCTCGGGATTGTTTCTCCTTACAAATGGTATCAGAGCGATGGTTTTGTATTGATCTAATTTATTGCATGTAAATTAATGCTCCATTAATTGTGTAATCAAGGCTAAAAAAAATCTCAGTCTATTCGGTCACAGATGGATTAAAAATCCAAATTACCCATTCAACGAGGTATTGTGTGACATATTGCCGTGATAATTTAAATTGATCTTTGGCTTCAAAACACTGATTACACATACTCTCAAAATATGTTTTATATTTGATACATGTTGATGTTTTATAAACATGATATTTGCATGTTTAGTATAAAACATAGATATGATATATGATGGCATGATGTCTATGTTATGAAACATACAAATATTTATGAGAGTCTAATTTGAATGTCAAATGTTAATTCATAATCTCTTTAGATATGATCTAAATATAGGAATTATGAGTAGTAACATAATACATATGATGCTTGATTGAAATATATGACATGTAAACATGAAATATATTTAATCCTTTGGGTTAGTTAAATCGGGTCCATAAAGGGTTAGACCCTAAGGTTTAAATCAACTGAATTGTAAGAGTATTTGATCAAATCTAATTAGATTAGGTTAAGAATGCTCTAAATCAACAATAGTTGTAGTTGATCATGTCATTCTCTTTGATTAAACCAAATGGAAGTAGATTAGGCTCCGTGGTTTAGCATGAATCTCTTAGATGGTCAAATCAGAATGGTTAACCATATGATGTCAAGGTGGGTTGGCAAGTTGCTCTAGGATCAATGATCGAATGGTTTTTTAATTGGGAGCTACTCGTATTGATGCATCTTTAACGAGTTAATGGTATATCCATCCCATCGATCTTACTCACCTGGTCAATGTGGTAAACCATTTATGATTCAGATCATTTACCTGATTCGGGTTGACCCATGCCTGTAAGGAAATCAGTCTGACTGATTTAGGTGCCACTTAACCTGACTAAATCTTGTTTCATTCTATCGATTTCATAGATTCAGTGGGAGAACTTGATTAGTCAATGATAAATGCATAAATAATTATCATTAAATCTATTAATTAATAATTTAACGTACATATTATTATTTAATATTTTAATATTTTATATATATTTTAGATAAAACCTTATCAATTTAAAGAGCTCGATTTTAGGGATTTAACGATGCAAACGCACTCAAATCAGATTTAAGATGAGCTTGAAATTGATTTTATAAGGATTTAGCATGGATTTCAAAGCAAAAACGGCAAACACGTTCGTTTTCTAACCGTTTCCTCCACCAATTAAGGAATAGATTAGATTGGAAGTTATCAAATTGAGAATTAAATTCCTTTAGAAGGAATTTGAATTTTATTGAGGATTTATTCAGATTTTCTTCGTTATTTTGGTGGCTTCCGCGTCCTCTGTTTTGGCAACGCCGCGTCTTCACCGCATTCGAGCCTCTGCAAATAGCAGCAAAGGAGGGAGAGCAAGGAAGGAGCCATCCGTCCAGCGCTGCATCCGGGAGAATTTGAGGGAGAGCTCTGTTCCGTCCGTGCCCAGGAGCCGTTCCGTTTCTTTTTCCTTTCCTGAGAGCTCTGTTCGTGGGAGAAGTTCTTGAGTCCTCTTTTCGGCATACGTTCGTGGAATCTCTGCAGGCGGCCATCCGTGAATCCAAAAAGGAGTCCGTGGATTTCGTGGATGCTCTGTTCGTGGCCCGGTTCATGTCTTCAACCCGGTTCAGTCTGTCTTCAGTCCGTTTCATCTGGTCTTTGATTTGATTTATGAAGAATTTGTTGCTCTCTTATTGCTATTAGAAATTAAAACTCTTTTATTTTAGATTTTAATATGCACTCTTGGATGTTATTGAAATAAAACTTTATTCATGTTTAATTGTTATTAAATTCTATTTAAGTGAAAATAATTTAGACTGATCTATTCTTAAAAGGGACGGGCCGTGATCTACGGGTACGAGCCGTGCTCTTATAAGATAGACCATATCTTATTATTTTGCACTACTAATTATATACTTAGTTATCTATTTAGTTAAATTTATAAATTATTTCAAGATAATCGCTAAAGTCCCTGTGGAATCGATCCCTTACTCTCGCTATTCTAATAGTGAAATTAAGGTGTTTTAATCGTTGCGCTACGACACGCATCAGATTTTGGCGCCGTTGCCGGGACTTAAGTGTGTTATTTTAAAAAAAAATTATAAAAATTAAAAAAATAAAAAAAATTAGATTAATTTTCTCTTAATTTTTGAATAGTTATGTCTTTATTTTATTTCCTTAATTGTTAGAATTGCATATTTTCTTTTTAACATAAAAAAAATTATTACTTTCCTTTTGCCACAAATCCAATTTTAACCTAATCAAATTTTCCTTTTAATTAACTTACCTAAAAAAAACCTGAAAGAAAACCCTAAGACACCTTCCATAAAACATAATTAATTTAAGGAAACAAATAAAAAAAATTATAAAAAAAAATAAAATATATAAACAAAATTATTTTTCTATGCTTAGATTGACTTAGGTGGATTTATTTTCTGCAAAACTCAAAATTCTTCCATTGACATCTCATAATTTATTAGGAAATTAGAAACTTAATCACAAAAATCTAAAAAAAGTAATTAGATTAATTTTGTTTGATAATTTTAAGAGCTGGACATCTGATTGTTGCATAGCATTTTCATAATTAACTTTAAGGGCACAAACCCCTAATCAAGATAAGGTGGGGATTTCATCACCCTTCCTTGGCCCACAAACCACATCCTTCATTCTGCATTAACCCAAACCTTTAACTCTAAAATTAATTAGACATCAGCCCCTAAGGAACTTCGAGCTCAATAGGACAAGGCGAGTCGAGATTGACTGCTTAACTGGTGTCTAGCTTAATTGGTTCGTTCGCTTACCTAGTATGACCTTATCCTCAACTGGCTAGCTAATTTTTGACTTGGAGGGCTCCAAGGCGGTCTTGAAGTTAGGAGCTGTCTAGATCTAGGGTAAACCTCTAATCTTTGCTAACTTGATTGCTAAGAATTATTAAACCCTAATTAAATTATTCATTAGTTCTAGGAATTTTTAGGGTATTTTCTTTAGAATTCCCTCTTTTTCTTCTATTAAAAAAAAATGTTTGCTTTAGAGTCATTGGTAGGGTGTATGCTTGGTCGCCGATCATTGCAACCCAACCTTATACCCTTAGATCCTGAGATAGAAAGAACTATTAGAGCAAACAGACTCAGAATTATGGATCCTAATAACGAAAATAATCAACCACGACAGTTAAAAGAGTATTTCACTCCTTCAAGGTATACCTACTCTCCCTGCATTCAAGTGCCTCCAGTAGAGGCTGTCCAATATGAAATTAAGTCAAGTGTAATCCAAATGTTACCATCTTTCTATGGACTTACAAATGAGGATCCCTACAAACACTTAGATGAATTCTTGGAAATTTGCTCAACTGTCAAGATTCAAAATTTCTCTGATGATGCACTTAGGCTTAAGTTATTCCCTTTTTCCCTAAAAGATAAAGCCAAGTATTGGTTAAATTCATTAGACACTGTTATAATTTCAACTTGGGATCATCTTCAGAGAGAATTTCTTAAGAAATATTTTCCTATAGGAAAAACGAATCAAATTAGAAAAGCCATAACAAGTTTTTCCCAGACAGATGGAGAAATGTTCCATGAGACATGGGAGAGATTCAAAGAACTGATTAGAAAATGTCCACATCATGCTATACCCAAATGGCAACTGGTTCAGTGCTTTTATGATGGTTTATCAGAAAAGCATAGGCAAATGGTTGATGCTTCATGTGGTGGGACATTTATGTTAAAAAATGAACATGAAGCTTGGCAACTCTTTGAGACATTGAGTGAGAATTCATTACATCACATGTCAGTTGCTCGTCGAGACCCTCCCGTAGAACCTAAAAGAGGTGGAATATATGAAATAGGTCATTCTACATATCTATACTAAGGTAGATGAATTATCCCATAAACTTGACCGGATTCTACAAGTTGGAAACATCTCTTCCCCATCTACTCAATTACATGAGGTCTGCATAATTTGTTCGAGTCCAACCCATTCTATAGGTGAATGTCCAGCTGCATACCAATTTCCTGAACTTGTTCAAGAGCAAGCCCACCAAGCCCAAACCCGATTAGCTCCTAGAACAGGAAATGATCCATTTGCAAATACTTACAATCCTGGCTGGCGAAATCATCCAAATTTTTCTTGGAAACCTCAACCTGTAGCCAATTCATCGATCAGACCTAATTATCAAGAAACCAATTTTAGAAGCATGCCATATTCACAATATCCAAACATCCCACAACCTCCACCGAATAATCAGCCTACTTTTGAAGACAAAGTGTTACAAGCATTGAAAGGGCTAGAAATGAATACTCAAATCCTTCACTCCCACACACAATCTATTGCAAAACTAGAAACTCAGATAGGTCAATTAGCCACAGCATTCAGTAGAAGGGAGGAGGGTAAGTTACCTAGTCAGCCTATCGATAACCCGAAAGGACAATTCATGGCTGAAGGTTCCAATAGTCCTGACAAATTCCCAGAACATGCTAAATCAGTCATGACTCTCAGAAGTGGAAAAACATTGAACCCACCTGAACCAACCCAGA
Source organism: Calamus simplicifolius (assembly GCA_900491605.1). Lineage (NCBI taxonomy): Eukaryota > Viridiplantae > Streptophyta > Magnoliopsida > Arecales > Arecaceae > Calamus > Calamus simplicifolius. Next base: position 1,421,166 of record UESW01003936.1, on the reverse strand, counting down.
AATTAGAAGTGGCTAAACCAGAAGAGAGAAGAAATGAAAAAGAAAAGGAATTCAATGATCAAGCAATCATACCTAAAGCCCCATTCCCTAGTGCTTTAGAATCTCCTTTGCCTTCAGATAAGAAGAATATAAAAATGAATGAGATGCTTGAGTTATTTAAGCAAGTCCAAATAAACTTACCTCTTCTCGATGCTATCAAGCAAGTTCCGGCTTATGCCAAATTTTTGAAGGATCTATGCACACAAAAACGGAAAGCCAAGACACAAATACCAAAAAAGATACATTTGACTGAGCAAGTCAGCTCAGTTGTTCAGCAAATAACCCCACCCAAACTAAAAGATCCTGGTACCCCGATTATATCATGTGTCATAGGAAACTTCACAATCAAGAAAGCATTATTAGATTTGGGTGCGAGTGTAAACCTTCTCCCAAGTTCAGTGTATGAGTTATTTGGATTTGGAGAGTTGAAACCCACTACAGTAACACTACAATTGGCAGATAGATCAGTCAAAGAACCTCGTGGAATATTGGAAGATGTATTAGTAAAGGTGGATGAATTCTATTTTCCTGTCGACTTCCTTGTGTTGGATATGGAATCTAGCGGTAATCCTAACCAAATTCCCATCATCCTTGGAAGACCTTTTCTAGCTACCGCTAATGCATGTATAAATTGTAGAACAGGTGTGATGGATGTATCTTTTGGAAACAAGAAGATGAGATTAAATATTTTTAATGCTTCCCAAGGACCACCTGTGTATGATTTAAATGAAGTAAACATGATAGAGGAAGTAGTAGATAAGAAATTCCAAAGTTTGATTGATTCGGATCCTTTACAAACATGTCTTACACATTTTGGAATAGATGACTTTGATATTGATGAGTATACCAAAGAGATAAACATGTTATTAGAACCACCTAAGTTCGACACCATCCCTCCTTGGACTATAAAATATGAACCACTTCCAACTAAACCAAGTCCTTTAATACCATCCTTGGAAGAACCACCCCAACTAGAATTGAAACCTCTTCCAGATGACTTAAAATATTCATTCCTTGGACCCAATGACACCCTTCCAGTAATCATTGCATCTACCCTAACCTCTGAGCAAGAAGATAAATTGGTAGATGTACTTAAAGAACATAAAGAGGCAATTGGATGGACAATAGCTGATCTTAAGGGAATTGACCCTTCCGTTTGCATGCACCATATTCATAGTGAAATTGAAGCCAAACCACATAGAGACATGCAACGAAGGCTAAATCCAAACATGAGGGATGTTGTTAAGAAAGAAGTAGTAAAATGGCTTGATGCTGGTATCATTTATCCAATTTCAGATAGCCAATGGGTCAGTCCAATCCAAGTAGTACCTAAAAAATCGGGTATTACCGTGATTAAAAATGAAAAGGGCGAATCAATTCCTACTCGACATCAACTAGTTGGAGAGTGTGTATAGATTATCGAAAGTTGAATGCCGTGACTAGGAAAGACCACTTTCCTTTGCCTTTTATCGATCAAATTCTAGAACGGCTAGCGGGACAAAGTTTCTTTTGTTTCTTAGATGGATATTCAGGATACAATCAAGTCCCAGTATTTCCTGCAGATCAAGAAAAGACCACCTTCACTTGTCCCTTTGGAACATTTGCCTTTAGACGCATGCCGTTTGGTCTTTGTAATGCACCAGCCACTTTCAACGATGTATGTTGGCCATATTTTCTGATATGATTGGTCAATTTTTGGAAGTATTTATGGATGATTTTTCAGTTTTGGTGCATCATTTGATAGCTGCCTCGAGAACTTGACTAAGGTACTGAAACGATGTATGGAAATGAATTTAGTCCTAAGTTGGGAGAAGAGCCATTTTATGGTTCGTGAGGGAATTGTGCTCGGACACATTGTTTCAGAGCGAGGTATTGAGGTTGATAAAGCCAAGGTTGAATTGATCTCAAATCTACCACCCCCAACCTCAGTTAAACAAGTACGATCTTTCCTTGGTCATGCTGGTTTTTATAGACGCTTCAT
>UESW01003936.1:1381950-1417800 GCA_900491605.1 Calamus simplicifolius | reverse complement strand
GGTTAATTAGAAAGCAAGGGGTTAGGACATTGCACTGACTTTACATATAAATAAATAAATAAATAAAGAATCAAATTATAAAAGACATTACACCCAACCCAAATTAAGTTAGAATACTTAATTAGAGAAGTGGAAAGTTGGTGAAGAAAGACTTCTATAAATTCTTATGGACTACACTTTATCACTAAAAAAACTTAATAATCCAATGAAGTACCTTCCTTATGATCTTTTAAAAAAAATTAAAATTAAAAAAGAATTGTAAGATAGCTATCAATTCTTGGACTAGCTTGGTACATATTTCTAAATTTCTTATTTGCTCGAGGACGAATAAGATTCAAGTTGGGGGGAGTGATAAACGCATAAATAATTATCATTAAATATATTAATTAATAATTTAACGTACCTATTATTATTTAATATTTTAATATTTTATATAATATTTTAGATAAAACATTATCAATTTAAAGAGCTCGATTTTAGAGATTTAACGATGCAAACGGCACTCAAATCGGATTTAAGATGAGCTCGGAATTGATTTTATAAGGATTTAGCACGGATTTCAAAGCAAAAAACAGCAAACACATTGCCGACTTCATCATTTTTCTTAGCCCGGTTCCTTGTTTCCGCATGATTCTTCTTCGATTTCATTCTAACCGTTTTCCTCCACCAATTAAGGAATAGATTAGATTGGAAGTTATCAAATTAAGAGAATTAAATTCATTTAGAAGGAATTTGAATTTTATTGAGGATTTATCCAGATTTTCTTCGTTATTTTGGTAGCTTATGCGTCCTCTGCTTTGGCAATGCCGCATCAATGCTGCGTCTTCACCGCATCCGGGCCTCTACAAATAGCAACAAAGGAGGGAGAGCAAGGAAGGCAGCCATCCGTCCAGCGCGCTGCATCCGGGAGAATTTGCGAGAGAGCTCTGTTCCGTCTGTGCCCAGGAGCCGTTCTGTTTCTTTTTCCTTTCCTGATAGCTCTGTTCGTGGGAGAAGTTCTTGAGTCCTCTGTTCGGCATACGTTCGTGGAATCTCTGCAGGTGGCCGTCCGTGAATCCGGAAAGGAGTCCGTGGATTTCGTTGATGCTCTGTTCATGGCCCGATTCCTGTCTTCAACCCGGTTCAGTCTGTCTTCAGTCCGTTTCATCTGGTCTTTGATTTGATTTATGAAGAATTTGTTTCTCTCTTATTGCTATTAGAAATTAAAACTCTTATTTTAGATTTTAATATGCACTCTGGATGTTAATGAAATAAAACTTTATTCATGTTAAATTGTAATTAAATTTCTATTTAAGTGAAAATAATTTAGACTGATCTATTCTTAAAAGGGACGGGCCGTGATCTACGGGTACGAGCCGTGCTCTTATAAGATAAACCATATCTTATTATTTTGCACTACTAATTATATACTTAGTTATCTATTTAGTTAGATTTATAAAATTATTTCAAGATAATCGCTAAAGTCCCTATGGAATCGATCTCTTACTCTCGCTATTCTAATAGTGAAATTAAGGTGTTTTAATCGTTGCGCTACGACACGCATCAGTCAATTTATCTTCATATTATTAAAATCCTCTAAAATTATTAGGTCCTTAAAATGAATAGTTATATGATAACTAGATCATAGCCTCCCATTAAGGTGGGTGAATGAGTTCGATGTCTTGATAATCATTGGAGGCACTCCATGCCTGGTGCTTGTCAACCATCGGAATTATCATTCATTATATGATAAGTCAGCGTAACTATTACATAGACAATCAGGTGAGCCGAGCTTCACTCGGGCTTGGTTGTCTATTGATAGGTTATACTAATTATATCATTTAATGGTTGGACCTAACCAGAACTTTCAGTGGAGGCATTTCATGCCTGCTGAAGAGGTATATGGGGCAAAACTGAACACTAAGAATTGTTTGGGGAAACAATTGGTTTTAAACCTACTCTTAGATACATATGGGTTAGCCAAGCTTCACTTGGGCCTGTATGTAGTTTATGTAGATCTTAGTGCCCGCTAAATAATTAAGAATAATTCTTGGAATTGGGGTGTAGAGGCTGCCAATTTGAACAAAATAGTAGGAGAATCTTTAGACTAAAGTCCAAGTCTTTAGAATGAATTAATTTATATACTAATAAACTTTAGTTTTTCCTTATGCAGAACATGGCCACTAATTTATCATTAAGGTCCCTATTGGATAGTGATAAGTTGAATGGTTCCAATTTCAATAGCTGGTTCAGAAAACTTAAGATCGTCCTTGAGCATGAGAAGATTATATATTCTGAATAATCCTGCACCAAGATACCTGATGCAAACACTCAAAGTTCTGAGAGAGACACTTATCAGAAGTGGCTCAATGATAGAACTAGCGTGCGTTGTATCATGCTAGCAGCAATGAACGATGAATTTAGTCGTCGGTTCGAATACTCAGCCATAAGAAATCATTCAAGCGTTGAATGAATCTTTTGGCACACCCAACGATGTTGAAAGGCACAAGACTAGTTGTGCAATTTTCAATGCTCGAATGAGGGATGGATCTCCTGTCACTGATCATGTATGTATATGATCATGAAGATAGAACTCCTAAGCAAGCTCGGCTTTCCCTTACCTGAGCAGTTAGGAAAATATGCGATCCTGAATTCCTTGCCTCCATCCTTCCGACCTTTCCTTACTCATTTTCGAATGACAAAGCCTCCAGTCAACTACCACGGTTTGTTGGGGTTGTTACAGAACTTTGAGAAGGATAACCAACTTTCTAAGGGTTTGGTTAATGTGGTTGAAGGATCTAAGGTAGGGCGTAAACCCTTTGGGAAAGGGAAGAAGAAAAAGAATAATAAAAAGGTGCAACATGCTAGGACATCTATAAGGGGTCAGATGCAGAAGAAGAAAGTTGATAAAAGTCAAGCTGAATGCTTTCACTGCAAGATGCAAGGGCACTGGAAGAGGAACTATCCTTTTTACATTGCCTACTTGATCAAAACAGGCCAAAGAAGAAAAAGGAGCAAGATGTGCTCACAAGGTATTTATATGATAATACCTTGTAATTTTTCTGTATATAATAATCAGATCTGGGTATTGGATACCGGGAGTCCTTTTAACATTTGCAATTCATTGCAAGGACTACAGGTCACCAGAAGATTTGAGGACAATGAAAGATTCCTTAATGTCGGCGATGGAAGATTAGTTCCAATTATGGCTAAGGAGTTCTTGAAATAGTTTTCAATAGAAATATCATTATACTAATGATTGTCATTTTTGCCCAACGTTCTTGTTGAACGTAATTTCTGTAGACCTTCTGGCCAAAAAGTCATTATGAAATTTCAATAAGGATGTTACTTTGAATATCATTATGAATGGAGTCACTGTAATGACTGGGCATTTATCTAATGACATTTATATATTATCACAGCCTGTGAATGTAGTGTACAATTCAAGTAAGCGCCCTAGAAAACTGATGTCACAGACATTTATCTTTGGCACCATGGCTAGGTCATATCAATAAGAACAGATTAAACAGGTTAACTCATGAGGCATCCTTCGAGTTGATGATTGTGAATCATTAACTACCTGTGAATCATGTCTTCTTGGTAAAATGACCAAGTCATCTTTACTGAAAAAGGTGAAAGAGCCAAAGAGCTATTGAGTCTAGTACACACTGATGTATTGTGGACCAATGAGCACTTGTGCCAAAGGGGATATTAGTACTTCATAACTTTTACAGACGACCTTTCTAGGTTTGGTTATGTCTATCTTATGAGACATAAATCTGAGTCGTTTGAAATGTTCAAACTATATCATAAGAAGTAGAAAAACAAACAGGAAAATGTATTAAGACCCTTCGATCAGATCGAGGAGGCGAATACCTTTCCAATGAATTTGTGACATATTTAAGAGAGAATGAGATTCTCTCCTAATGGACTCCTCCTAGAACACCGCAGCATAACAGTGTGTCAGAAAGAAGGAATCGAACTATGTTAGACATGGTTCGGTCCATGATGGGTTTTGCAAGCTTGCCAATATCATTTTGGGGATACGCATTAGAATCAGCTTGTCATATTCTTAATAAGGTTCCAAGTAAGTCTGTTTCTAAAACTCCACATGAGATGTGGTATGGACATAAACTGGTTATTACCTATCTGAGAGTCTGGGGGTGTCCAGCTTATGTGAAACATGCAAAATCAGACAAACTTGAACCCAAATCTGACAAATATTTTTTTATCGGCTATCCGAAAGAAACCAAAGGATATTACTTCTACAATACTGAAGAACAAAAGTTGTTCATTAGTAATAGAGCAGTTTTTCTTGAAAAGGAGTTCCTTAGTGAAGGAACAAATAGCTCTAATGTTGAACTTGAGGAAGTTCATCAAGTAGAAGGAGCAACACAAACCAGTGAACCCTTAGAATCTGAGTTGATTAGATCAAACTAAAAACCCATTTTAGATGCACCATTAAGGTGATCTGGTAGAGTACCACATCAACCGGATAGATACTTAGGTTTCTTGGTACAGAACGATGATCCTGTTGAACTCGATGAGAACAACGAGGATCCGATCACCTATATGGATGCTATGCAAAGGACTGACTCTAATAAATGGCTTGATGCCATGAAATCCGAACTTGATTCCATGAAGAACATAATGTATGGACATTAGTTGACCCACCCGAAGGGATAAAACCCATAGGGTATAAGTGGGTTTTCAAGAGGAAAAGAGGCGCAGACGGAAAGGTTGAGACCTATAAAGCACGTCTGGTTGCTAAAGGCTATCGTCAATGTTATGGTATTGACTATGACGAAACATTTTCTCCTGTGGCAATGCTGAAATCCATTCGGATTATGCTAGCTATAGCAGCACACTTCGATTATAAGATTTGGCAGATGGATGTTAAAACCGCTTTTCTAAATGGTGATTTAGAAGAACAGGTATATATGATACAGCCTGAAGGTTTTATATCTGAAGACGAGTCTAAAGTGTGCAGGCTACAGAAGTCTATTTATGGACTTAAGCAAGCATCTAGGAGTTGGAACATACAATTTGATAAAGTAATCAAATCTTATGGCTTTATTAAAAATAAAGAAGAACCTTGCATTTATGAATGGGCTAACGATTCCGTTATTGTATTTCTTGTATTATATATGGATGATATTCTCTTAATCGAGAATGATATCCCTGTATTACAAGGAATAAAGACATGGTTATCATCACAATTCTTCATGAAAGATCTGGGAGAAGCATCATACATCCTAGGGATGAAGATCTATAGAGATAGATCTAAGAGGATGCTTGGTTTATCCCATCTACGTACGATTAAAACACCTTAATTCTAAAGACTTGGGAGAAGCACGGTGTCAATGTTCAGTTTTATTCCTTTAGCATTGACTCGGGTTTTCATCATCTTATACTTATTCTGTAGACAATACTTAGCGGTTTAAATTCTGGTTTTATATTTTCGTATCCTGCTACCTTTATGTCTAAAACTAAGGAGTCTTTAATGGCTTCGTCAACGTTTAGACTTAGGTTGGGATAGTTTTCAAAGTAAATAGGTCCCCAACTAACATTGGTACTAATGGCACTAAGAATTGCATCTTCTGCTTCGTTGAAGCGATTATCTTTTAATATTATAAATATAGGTTTATCCATTCCCTCTCTATGGTTTGGAATTATGACAACCTGTACTGCCGCAATGTGCATGTATCTAAGTCTATCATCAATATTGAAAGACTGTATGTCCTTTCTTCTAAAAAGCCTAATACTAGTTTGTCCATTTTCTAGCTTAATGTCTAGATCATGTTCTGCGATTTTAACCCTTCATTCCTCAAAGAGGCTAAAGCTTCCTCTCTTATATATCTGATCATATTTAATTGCTGGAATTTTCTTATTTGTTATATCGATTTCTGTTGCTGATACTGATCTATTTAATACATTAATGGTTTCTTCTGGATAAAAGTCTTGATCGTGGGTTTCACTATCTTCTAGGTTTTCAATCTCATCTAATCTTTGAGTTCTGGCTAATCTTCTAATTATGAACAGTAACACGAATAGTAATCCTGAATAGTAATATTTTTGGAAAGACTGAACCTGGAAATTTATTTATAGCAAAGCTTATACTAAGCCTACAAGGTACGTTGCATGAAGACTTACATAAAACCAAGTAAAAACTTACAATCACATAAAACTAAAATCTTAATATTTTTTCACATAAAAGCTAGTCTTAGATTTTTACATGAAACTGGCTTCTGGGGATTTGTTACAGTCTTCCTCGGATCTGTCTGAGGTCGAAATACTGGTTTTCATGTTCTTCTATGGCCATGATAGTCCAGGTGGCGCTGTCTATGATCCTTTAGAGGAGTGGTAGTAGGTCTGGATTTGTTTTGAGTAGGGAGTCTATAAGCTTTAGGGTTTTCTGGCAATCTTCAAGGAGTTTTTTCATGGAAGGGTTCATGGTGGCGATTTCTTTCTTTTGGTTACAGGTTGCTAGGGAATAGTCTGAGGTCAAACTGTCTGTAGAATTCTTCTGCTTGGCTTATGATGGTCTGGGTAGTAAGATGGTCTATCTGGTGGACTATCTGTTCGGAGTGATACTGGAGGGTTTTAATGATAAGGCTGATAAACTCTTGGTAGATAAGTTCAAGTTCAGGGTCTGAGGCTTTCTGAGAGTTTATGTAGGTTATCATGTCTAGGAGTTCATGGGTAAGGTTGGTAAAGGTAAGAAGGTCCTCGAATATGAAGGGAGACATGAGCTTATGAAGGTAGTAAGGCTGATGATGGGTATTGTTTGAGTGGAGTGTAGGGTATTGAGTGGAGCATGGTTAGGATGAAGGCTAATGGAGTTAAATGTGAGTAGTGGAGGCGGATCGAGGAGTTGCCGAATGAGGAGGAGGTTCCCTCCTTTTATAGCCGAGGGAAGGCTATCTTGGTCCATTCCTTTTGAGCAGTAACGGAGATGCGGTCAATAAGAAGGATGATGATTTGATGGCACAAGGTCAGGAAGGACAATGATGAGGGAGGCAACGGGTACAATTATTGGTGGAGTGGGACCATAGAGGTACAATGATTTGATGACACAAGGTCAGGAAGGACAATGATGAGGAAGGCAATGGGAACAATTATTGGTGGAGTGGACCATGGAGTTAGGATTCGCACCGGGTACAATTATTGGTGGAGTGGGACCATGGAGGTACAATGATTTAAGGTGGAGCTGCCAGGAAGGACAATGATGAGGGAGGCAACGGGTACAATTATTGGTGGAGTGGACCATGGAGTTAGGATTCGCACCTAAGAGGTATAGTGGTTTAGGACATTTGGCGAGCACTGCAGTACATGTTCGGCTGCATTTGTGACCTTTTTCAGGACAGTGCTCTCAATGATAAAGAAAAGTCTGACTGGGTTACTGGAGCTTCACATGCTATGACTGTAATCTGGTTGTTGGAGATTCTTGGAGTTGGCAGGCTGCCACTGTGGTCGGCAGGTATGAAGTTGTGAGGTTGGTTGGATGAGGCCTATCTGGGAAGGCCTGTTGGCTTCTGGAGTTGACAGACTGGACTGAATGAACTGGGCTGTGCTTGGACAAAGCCTATCTGGAAGGCCTTGTTATCTTCATGACTGGTCTGAATGAACTGGGCTGTGCTTGGGCAAAGCCTATCTGGAAGGCCTTGTTATCTTCCTTATGATGATTATATGATGTTGTAATCTTCATAGGGTCTTGTGCAAACTGCATTGTTGTTGTTGGGTCTGGTTGTGATGATCCAATGTCTTCTTCGTTGTCTGAGTCTCCAAGTTGGGATAGTTCTTCCAATAGTTTTTTCTTCAATTCTTTTTTGTTGGGAGGCTTACCTGTTGCTGAAGAGACTGAGCTTTTTTCTGGCTTTGGGAATTATTGAGGATGGTCATAAGTAATAAGCCATAATCTGATGTTGTTTATTAGTAGTCTTTCTCCTGACTGGAAGTTTTTCCACCATTTGATTCTGAACCTTCGTTCCAGGATGGGTGGATATTGATGGTCTAAAGTCTTGCTGATGGTAAAATCACATCCAATGATCCATGGGACTTGAAATTCGACTGAGAACATGATGGATTTGTTTCCATAAGTAGCTGTTCTGAGGTTGTCTTTGAAATAGTCCCATGAGTGTTGTATTTCTTCAGGTAATATGTCTTTAGTCAATTCAAAGTAGATCCACCAGTTATGGACCCAATTTGGGATTTTCTTGTTGAACTTTTGGCAGAAGCTGAAAAACCAACCGTGATTTGTGGGTTTAAGGTAGAAGGCTTTGAACCAGGCTTCTTGGTAATCAAAATAGTTGTAATGTGGGGGTGAATATATTTGGGAGAATGTTTTGGACTGATAAGGATTTCCCCATTCTTCTTTGGTGATGAACTTTAGGATTTTGCACTTCGAATAAGCTATGACTTCTGAATTGGGTTCTGGAGTATGGGTTATTTCTGCAGAATCTGAGTCTACCAATATGAACTCATAATACTCTTGGGATTTCAAGGGTACTTCATATCCGGTAAGTAAATGATATTGGATTATTTTGCCATTTACCGAAGGAAATATTCTGGATAGTTTGGGAATTTGCTGGTCACTCATTTCATCTTTTCTAACAATTTTACTGTCAAGGAACAATTTTTTGGGATGTACGGGTTAACTGGAGGTTGTCTGGGTGGACTAGGTCTGGCCACACCAGGACTTGGTGGACTAGGCTTGGTTTGATTTGGGCTAGGAGGTGACCATTTTAGCTTGGTTTGGTTTGGGCCAGGAGGTAACCATTTCTGAGTGGCCTGGGAGTAACTTTGGGAAGATGAGGCAAGGACTGAATACTGGTTTTTAATAGGAGTGATGGTTCTAAGGGTTACCAAGGTCATGGGCTTGGCGTAGGAGGCTTTGACCTGGGCTTTTCTGACATTTCATTCCTGTAAGGAATTCTCTGGTTAGAAAGTCTGGTAGGCTATTTTCTGTTCCTTTTATAAATTCTATTTCAAAATCAAATACCGATAAAATAGCTTGCCATCTTGCAAAAATTTGTTTTGAAACGATATTTTCAACATCCTTTTCTAAAATATCTTTTGCTGATTTGCAATCAATTCTGAGAAGAAACTTTTTAAAATACAAATCTTCTTGAAATTTCTGAATGCATGATACAATTGATAGAACTCCTTTTTTATTGTACTGTAATTTATTTGTGCATTAGTTCAGATTCCTGAATGATATCTGACTAAGGTTTCCTTATTACTGATTTTTTGTTTAAGGATTCCTCCGAATCCTATGTCTGAGGCATCTGTTTCAACAATGACTAATGCTGCTGGATTTAGTAGGTTTAGGCAGGGAAGTTTTTTGACTAACATTTTTACCTTTCTGACAACCTGGGTTTGTTCTTCTGTCCATTTTGTTTTCTTTTTTCTAAGTTGAGCATACAAAGGTTCTAGGGTGATTCTTAGGTTTGGGACAAAGTCTGCTACATAGTTAAGGCATCCTAGGAATCTTTGTAACTGGGTTTTTTCTCTAATTTCATCCAAAAATTTGTCTGCAAATTCTACAGATCTCTCAATGAGTTTAATAGTGCCATGATATATATAGTGCCCTAAAAATCTTATTTTAGTCTGGAAGATTTTAATCTTAGGGGCTGAAATTACTAGTCCATTTTGCTTTGCTAGATTATGAAACTGTCTTATGTGTTTGACATGTTGTCTTAAATCTTCCGAGAAGATTAATACGTCATCGATGTAAACTATTATGAAGTGTGATTCTGAGTTAAATATTGTATTCATCATGTTTTGGAATTCACTTGGGGCATTTTTAAGTCCAAAAGGCATTACATTCCACTCATAATGCCCAAAAGGTACTGTAAAGGCTGTTTTGTACCTATCTGTTTCCTTTATCTGTATTTGCCAAAATCCTGATTTCATGTCAAACTTAGAGAATATTTTTGCTTTGTAAAGCCTAGATAAAAGATCTTTTTGTTAGGTATAGGATACCTAATCCATTCTAAGACCTTATTTAGAGGTTTATAATTGATGACTAATCTGGGAGTTCCTCTTTCTAATTCTGAGGCCTTTTGAACATAAAAGGCTGAGCATGACCAAGGAGACTTACTTGGCTTTATGAGTTTTTTATCTAAGAGATATGATATTTCTTTTTTACAATATTCTAATAACTCTGCGTTCATCTGGATAGGTCTAGATTTAGTTGGAATATCTATTTCTTTAAATTTTTAATGTAAGGTAGACTGACCTGATGTTTTTGTCTATCCCAAAAGGCTGTGGGGTTTTGACTGCATAATTCCTCTTCTAATTTTCCTTGAATCTCTTTTATTTTGTTTTTCCAAAAATCTTCTTGTAATTGTTTTTCTATTTTAGTTATTTTGATCTCCTCTTTAAGATCTAATAGTTGTTGCTCTTTATATTTTAAGGTCTGTATCTTTTGAATACTAAGGTCATCTTTTAACAAATTGATTTCTTTGGTTTTTGTAGGGTTTACAAATTTGAAAGTAATCTCTCTATCTTCGGAAACATAGGTTGATATTCCTCCTTCATCGATTCTCATAGGATAAAGAAGGGTTAGAAATGGTGTTCCGAGGACAACAGTTTGAATGTCGTTGGCTACCATGACTGTTGTTTTGAAACAAATATCATCTTGGCAAATATTTACGTCCGATATTTTATATTTGACTTTGAAGCTCTCATTATTAGCTGTATACAGATTCTCAGTAGTTTCTTCATAGTATTTTTTCGAAAACAATCCTTTTGGTATACAGTTCATGTCTGCTCCGGAATCAACTAAGGCATATACCTCTCTAATTTCTTCTCCTACTACCAGCCTAACTCTGGCGTTCCATCTCTGAACTTTTACGGCCGTGATTTTATTTAGATAACTATCTTGTTCACTTTCTTCTTCTTCTTGAAAAATTTCTTTCTTTGAGTTTCTTAACTCTTCTATTTCTGTTCTTAATTTCTTAATTTCTACGATTTTTAGATTCTTGTGATGATATCATATTTAGTCTAATTCCTATTAGCTTATCTATTATCAGGTCTTCTTTGGTTTTAAACCCTTTTTCCCAGCTGTTATCCGTCTGGAAAAGAGGCTTTTGCATTTTTATAATTTGATATACTCTTGGATTCTGGACCTTTTGTTCAAGAGTCTTTTCTATCTTATTCAATTGTCCTGATATTGTATGTAGGGCTTGATTGCTATAATTGTTTTGTTGTGCTATCTTCCTAATCTCATTGCTGGTTGCTGGGTAACTGTCATTTTCTGGTTTGATGGCTTTAAATGGAGAGGCTATAACTATTGATTTCTATAATTAATCTGACATTCATCTAAAGGGATGTGTTCTAAGTTTATTTCCTTATTTTTTGTAATTTTCCAAATTACTCCTAAAGATTTAAAAGGGTATTTGCTTGTAATTTTTTTATTTTACATTCTTTTTCAAGCCAAGTGAAATAAGGGATTTCCAATTCTAGGGTATTCATAAACCTATAGTATTCTTGTTTTAAATCTTCTCTTTCTTCTGGGCTGGTTGCTTTCCACAGCCAGTCAACCTTTTCTTGTTATGCTTGCTTTAAAGTCTTTTCTGATACTTTCTTTATTAATCTCAAATTTTTTTTTTATCATGTTAGTTGGTTTGGTATGTCTTCTCTCATCTGAGAATAAGTGGGAGAATAATTTGCTTCTTCATAAAATAGAATCGGAACATTTGATTCTAGATCAACCCCTTTAAGTTTTAAGTTTCTTAGGCTAGTTTCTCTTACTTCTGAACCAAGATTTCTCATGCTATAGGATCTTCTAAAATTATATCTAACCGTTCCTTTATCATCTTGGGTTATTTCATTTATTATTCTATTTTCTCTGATTGATCTCCTAGGAGGCTGAGTTTTTTCTAAAGTCCAATTGTTTTCAATTCTTACCCTTTCCATTCACTCATTTGTGGTACTACCGACTGATGTCTCTCATTTGTTGCTAAAAATAGGATTTTTCCTGTAGGTGATTTTCTTATTCCTTTAGCATTGACTCGGGTTTTCATCATCTTATAACTTATTCTGTAGACAATACTTAGCGGTTTAAATTCTGGTTTTATATTTTCGTATCCTGCTACCTTTATGTCTAAAACTAAGGAGTCTTTAATGGCTCCGTCAACGTTTAGACTTAGGTTGGGATAGTTTTCAAAGTAAATAGGTCCCCAACTAACATTGGTACTAATGGCACTAAGAATTGCATCTTCTGCTTCGTTGAAGCGATTATCTTTTAATATTATGAATATAGGTTTATCCATTCCCTCTCTATGGTTTGGAATTATGACAACCTGTACTGCCGCAATGTGCATGTATCTAAGTCTATCATCAATATTGAAGACTGTATGTACGTATATACGTACGTGTATATATATATATATATATATATATATATATATACATATATATATATATATATATATATATATATATATATATATATATATATATATATATATATATATATATATATATATATATATATATATATATATATATATATATATATATATATAGTATCTATATATATATATATATGTATGTACATATACGTACGTACATATATATATATATATATATATATATATATCTATATATATATATATATATATATATATATATATATATATATATAGATACATATATATATATATATATATATATATATATATATATATTCATAAAAGCGAAGAGACGCCGAAGGCGCGACGCTTGGTTTAATGCCGACGTTCGGTGAAAACCAAAGAGACGTGGCTAAATCCGACGTTCGGTGAAAACCATAGAGACGTGGCTAAATCCGACGTTCGGTGAAAATTAATGTTAGGCATTAAATTCTACATGAGAATTTAATCTCTCATTAGATGAGATTTTAGCCATCTCATCATATGAGATCCTTATGCGAGAGGTGATGGTTTAATCTGATCTGAATTTATTTGACTGAACCCACATAGATCATGGTCCAAGCCCAAATCAAATTTGGCTAGTCCTGAATCTATTTAAATCCAAATCAAGTCTAATTTCCAATTAATATTTGAAATTGATTGGTCTGGACTTAAACCAAATTGAATCTATATTTATTTTTCAATATCGACTGTCTATTTACTTCATGGTTTCCTGTGTTATTATAGACATATATATGTCTTGGTCTTCATCCATATAGAGTGGCAGAAAGATAAAAGGGAACAAAACTATAGCTTTCTGACAACCATTTACAGGCTTGATGTATCAGATCATTTGGACAAAAGCTGCAGGCATCAATAGACATCAAATTTTGTTCACATGTGGGAGCTCGCTCCTATCTATTGCCAAACGTAGGAGGCTCTGATTGTCAATGGTTTTTCAAACAGTTCTTAGTTTAATCTGATAAAGTTTAAGGATTCATAGTATTGTCATTTTCTTCAAGCATTTGAGAATAACATTGGCTAAATATTGTAAAATTGTACCGATGTGTTGAATCAAGAAGATCAAATCCATATTAGTCATGATTCAAACTTTTCTTATCTCACCTGCCCACTGTCTATATTTTCTTTTGCCTGAAAGTTATCCATTGACTTTTATATTACTTTCAAAATAGATCAAACACTTCTTGTTCCTTGATTTCTTTGATGCTTGTTTCCACTAGAATGTCTCTCAATGCATCGATATTCTCTACTTAATTCCTTTATTAAGCAACATAATTCAGCTGGTTGGGTATATATATATATATATATATATATATATATATATATATATGCTGTGTCGGGTTGGGTAGCATGCTGGTCCGGCTCCCGATGGACCGTCCTAAGTAGGGTCGCATGCTAGCCTTTGGGCTGTTTTGGACCAGCATGCCATGGGCTATCCGGGCGCTGCTGTCCGATGAGGGCCACCTGACCCGCATGACGTCTCTGGAACGTGTACAAAGACTTCTCCGTCGTGCTTTTCGCACGCGTTTGAATATTCCTCTCGGCATTTCCACCCCGGGTTCTCCTCCGCTTGTTTCCTGGCCGAACGTACGCGGCAAGATTCAGTATAATCTATATGCGACATACCCAAATCCGAATCCAATGTCCCAAACGAATGTGATGTAGAAGCTGCTTGTTCTCTCCGTTTTGTCTTTCATGCCTTCCGGTCGGGAATAACGTGGACTTGATCGTCTTCCCAGGTTCCTCATTCTTCTTCTTTTTTTTTTTTTTTTTTCCTCCAATATTTCATAAGATACGCCTCCTCTAATGGATTGAATTCATCGGATGCGGGTTGCGTGGATTCTCTTTTATATGGTTTACCATCAGATTATTTTTATTGGGGTTTTGATGTTTTCCTTGAGTTATAAAGGCTTTGCCGATGGAGGCAAGCCGTACCGGTTGGTAGCTCGTTGGATTTTATTTCTTTCTCTCGGGATAATATTAAATTTGTGCGACCTTTTTTTGTTCATGTGCTGTGAATTAAGGCACAGAGCTGCCATCTTCATTTGATTGCGATTTGCTTGATCTCTTCGATGAATTTTTGTCATCGTAGGGATGAGGGATTGACGTGATTTTGATGGAATATTCTTTCTTTGTACCTTTCCAGGTACCGAGCATGCCACTATTTTTTTGATTGAGATTTGAATTATCTATGGGATTAGTTCAGCACCGGAATGCTTCGTATGATCTATGGTTGAGTTCGGCTTGGGAAATAGATAATTGAGTTATGCTGGGGTGCCATGAGAGTTTAGGGAGCCCATTGTTATCTACATGATGGAGACGATAACAATGTTTCTCTTCCTATTTCTCTCATCATTTTCTCCACCAATATGGGCCAAAGTTATTGCCGGCTTCTTTGTGCTTCTCACAATCTCTCTTTCTATGTACCTCATATTGGAGCACCTTTGGGCATACAAGAACCCTGAGGTTTCACTCTTTTTCCCCTCTTTGTATAATATCTTCTGACTTCTATCTCAGTGTCCTGCTTTTTCCTTTGATATTACTATATGATTTGTGGGTTTATTTCTTCAGGAACAGAAGTTTTTACTTGGTGTTATCTTAATGGTACCTTGCTATGCCATTGAGTCGGTAAGGTTTTTTTAATAATACAGCACGACTGCCTAAATCAAGAACTTCTATAGAAATGCCAGATAAATATTGAAACTATTTCATCTTTTACTCCTGGAGATATGCTTCTTTTGTAGGAACTCAATGAGGTTGTTTCAGAGGTTATGTTATGTGCAATACTTGTTATTGCCTATTGACTATGAATCCCACACAGCTGACTCACCTTGTGAAATCAAGATTTTTATTAATATTTATTAGCAATGTTGCATGGATATAGACATGGCAATTAGATTTAGATTTGTATCCAAGGGTCTAAATTGGCAAGAGGGGAAGCAAAGAAACATGCGCACATAGCAAAAAAGTATGCAAATTGTTTTTTTTTTTAATATTGAACAAGAAATATTTAAAGATATTGATTTGTTAAAATCCTTTAGAATTCATGTTACTCATCCAAACTCCCAAACTAGTTTAACGATAAAGGAGGCATGACATTTCACTTAGTTTGTATTACCTGTATCCTTGATTTAAAAATGCCACTTCTAACTTCATTATGGTGGATCTGGAAGAATCCAACCATCCACCAATACTTAGAAATAGAAATTGGAGAATTGTTTTGGATTTTTCTTTTCTTATTTTTGAGTTATTTTTTCCTGGAAGGAAGGGATTTAGTTTGTTCTCTACCTAGATCCATTGGGTATTTAATATGACTTTGATGTCATGATAGGATATTAATATGAATTGGTGAGGGGTTGTGGTGTCATCTCAGGAGGAGTATGTCTAGTGAAGAATTTGTGGGTTGATCTTGAGCATGAAGTGGGTAAATACCTCATTGGGCATGTTTTTAAAAGTCTTCCTCTATGAGGTTCCTTATTGATTTGAGCAGATAATGGAGGATGATGCTATATCTTGGAATATGGAAGTTGAAGTCAAGGTTTGTTTGCTATTCTGGACATGCTTTATTTACTAATAAAAGTCTGCAAAAGTGGGACATGAATGGGAAATTAGGAAGCTTAATTTTATAAGTTTATTTCATTTTGATTACGTCTAGGTCATTCATTGCCAATTCCTTGGGATATATCATATTCAGATGCATATTAGTGGAAGAAAATGTTATCTGACGCTTATGAGAAAATGTTATCATTTAGAAATACATTCAAATTGATCATTTAATATACTTAGAATCTTTGTATCTCATATGCAGTTGATTATTTAGTACCCTTTTATCAATGATGAAGATTTTGTGGATCATTGGTTTGATGAAGAGCTTTGATGATTCAAAGGAACCAATTAGGGATGATTCTTCATTGCATTTAATCTCACACACATTCTTAAAATAGGCCTTAACATCTCCATTTAGTGTAACGTTCACCATGGATCGTCTTGGTGTTCCTCTATTAAACCAACGATATTGGGTCATCCACCATTTCTGATCTAGGAGAGGAACAAAAATATTATGCAATCATGACACTCAAGGGAAATGTTAAGGTGTCTCTGGGGCATGTTATTGAGACTGAACAAAGGTCCTTGTTGGTCTCATCAAAGCTCTTCACCAAACTAATGATAAAAAATCTATCAGTTGAAGGATACATGAACAACCTGCTGGATATTTGATCCTAACAAAATTCTATATGGGTCTCCATCATCAGATCTTGGAGACTTCATAGTGGACTGAGCTTTATAGAGACTTAGAGAAGCATGACATTGCTAGTGGACTTGTAGAAGAAGCATGGCAATGCTATAAATTGTTTTTATTGCTGGGAAGTAGGAAAAGCTTTATATGTTGGCTTCCTCATGGTGAAAAGGAGAAAGTATTGAAGGCATAGGTTGGCCAATTATTCCCTTTCTATCCCTGTTTTATCTCATTCCTCATCTGTATTCTCTTTCTTTTTTCTTTCCATCTTCTCTTGTTCTTCTTACATTTTCCCACGAATTTCTCCATTAGTTTCTTATTTTGATTGCAACTGATTCTAGTTGTTGTTCCTTTGCGCTATAGAAAGTTGCAATCTCCACTGTTTCTTTTGTGCCATGAGTAGATATGCATGGCAAGCATTTTTTGGTTAGTTTCAATTCAGATATCAAAAACTCTTGCCATTTAAATGTGTACCCTCATTAGTTAGCTGATCAACCTTAGATTATTTAAGTACTAGTTATTCTTTTTATAAATCCATAATGGAAGATATTATAAATTTTATAATCACCAAGTAAAGCCTTTTCTGCTTTTTTTTTTTTGTCATATGACAACAAGGTGATTTATAGAATGAAACTTTAGCCTTGTCCCTTTACAAAGCCTCTATACATGTGAAGGCCACATGAGGTAGTCCTACGTCAATCCCTACATGACTACTTGAAAAATTGACCTTCTCATTTTCATTGATACCACTATGGACAAACAATATTTGGCAAATCAATCCAGTTTGTTGAATCTGAATAATTTAATAGTATTTTCATTCTTCTTGTTTGATACTACTTAATTTCTCGAGTTTTATCATTAGAGAAAGCTTCCAAATGATGATCTTAGCCAACCTTTCATCCATGCCACAAATTTGCTACTAAAGATTTATATTGAATCTTAAAACTTAGCAAGGTTGCAGATATAATTTAATGCCTTTATGCAATGTTCTTTTCCTAGAGTTAGGCATTGTGAAGACAAATGACAATCTCCTTTTTCTCCCTAATATCTCTGTCATCATCCAAATTCTTTTGTAAAATAGTTTCATTCTCTTTCTAGATCTTATTTTACATGCTAATGATGCTATTTCGGCTATGGAAACCCACAGCCTCCTTAATTCATGTTTAATTTTTCTTGTTTGTTGTCATCACCTTATACATTTCACATGTTTAATATGTTTTTGTTCTACTGTAGTATGTATCATTGGTAATCCATCATTCAGTGTTGATTGTGGGATCTTGCGCGATTGCTATGAGGCCTTTGCCATGTATTGCTTTGGAAGATATTTTGTCGCCTGCTTGGGTATGCTCTCTTAAATAGCTCTTATGATAAATTGACTCTTCTTACCCCCTATTTATCTTTTAAGATATGGTTGTTCTTTTAACTTTCTCCATTCCAATTTGTATTAAATATTTGTTGTTTCTTGCTTGAGATTCATTAATATAATTAAAAATGGACTGCTTATGTGACTTTTTAGCCGACCCCATGTAGTTGGGAGAAGGCTTAGTTGAGTTGAGTTGAGTTGAGTTGCTTATGTGACTTTGATGGTTCCCTAGGAGGCAATCCTTTTTTTTTTTTTTGAGCAATATGTGGTTATGGTTTTTATAGCTGATTTTCTATGACTTACATTATATTTGGTTTCTTTTAATGCTGATAAATTGCTAATATACTTCTCTATTGTATCAGTCATACAAGATTCATGATTGACATAAAGGATATGTGGTCTAAATTTTGAAGCATGTTTCTTCGGTTGCTCATTTAAAGGAAAGATGCCATTTTAAAATTCACTGCATGTGGTTCTAGTCAAATGGTGACCTCTCATGATTATTTTCTAGACATTGAGGATTAAAAGATATCTCTAGTTTTAGCATTTTAAAATCTCCCCATTGTTAGATGTCTAGGTTCTTTAAAGAAATACTACTTTTGGTCCCTTTTGTTGTTTGAATCAATGCAGGACCACTTGGAAATGGTCTGCTTATGCATTGCTAGACCTGATATATTAGAAGTTTAGGTTTCTCTTCCTTTGGTGCTTGCTGTCCTATCACAGAATATAGGGGGGAAGTGAATAATTTTGTGGGTTGGAAGGCTTTAAGTTTTCTCTATATGGTTTAAAGAATAAAGTTTGGTGTTAGGAAAAACTTTCTTAAGGGTTTAGGAATTAAATTATAAGGGTCGGTATAGACCTATATTCTAATTTCAGAATATAGTTCAGATTTAAATTAGACTAAGAAAGAAGACTAAATATGGAAAGGCAACAAGAGAATGGTAAAAAGGGAGAAGGGAAAGAGGAAGAGTGGGCACTTCATAAGAGAGTGAGAGAGAAGGGGACAAAATAGAGAAACCAATTTTCTATTCACAACAGACTATCAGATGATATGCCATTAGAAATTATCCTTTGAGAAACAATATCATGAATGTGTACATATGCTTACCTTCAGGACCAATTAATAAATAATATTAAAAAATTAATTTATAGTCTAAGTATCTTAGAGCTTAAGTTACTTAAGTTCTATGATGCAACTTAATGGTTGGCTTAGACTTTTGACCCATGTCTTCCACCTATGGATTGTTGAACCATCGCGAATTAGCCGATTCAGGCGAACTGAATCGTGCCAGCTAGGAACTAGGTCGGTTCGATTCAGGCTCAACCTGTTTAATCAAAAATAAAAGGTATCATTTTTGCTTTCCATTCGCTTAATTCTACTCGAAACCCTAGCTCTTTCAACCATTGCCACCGCTTACTGTCCCTTGTTGGTCGCTAACCACTAATTGTCCGTTGCTCATTGTTGGTCACCATTGCTTGCCATTCATTGCTTGTCCAATTGTCGCAAGGAGGAAAATGGATCATCGGTCGCTTATTAGGTAAGTTTTTCACCTCTCTCTCTCTCTCTCTCTCTCTCTCTCCTCTTAAGCCTTTTCCCTTCCACCTGCCACCTCCCTTCTTTACTGTCCTTTCTCTCCTCTTTTTATTCTATGGTATCCGTTCAATGTGGTTTGTTATGGTATGCATCGATACACTACTGATCCAATCATCAGCTGGCACGAGTTGCTAGTATGACTCAACAAACCTTGCTTCTATCAAAAGAAAAAAAACTTAATAGCTAAGCTTAAATGAAATATTAAATCAATATAGACTTAATAAACTAACAATTGGGATTGTCAAATAGTTTTTATTCTTTGATTAGATCCTTTGTTGCTTTTAGCAATAGGATAAAGGCTTGAATAATCATGCGATACATTGTGATGCATCATTTAAGCCCTTCATCATACACTTTCATTGTGTGGATCTCATCCTCAAGATGTTAATGTCACTTTAATGCTTGATCCACCTGTAAATCTCTATGATTTGGTGGAGACCCAAATAAACCCTTCTCATGATTGCAGCATCAATTGGTTGCTTTAAAGCTGTTAGATTCGCAATCATGAAGTTTTTGATCATTTGGTTAATGGAATGTGTTGATGAATTTAATAAGAAATAGATCATGAAAATATTGTCATGCCATCAACATCCCTGAAAGCTTGCAATCCATGCCTTTTCAGTATAGAAATTGCTCGTACACCAGATCATCAATATTTTGAACTTCCTTAATTGGATTCTCAAGGTGCATCTTTAAGTGCTAGCTTTTGATGTATATGTTCACCATTTGCGAACATATCTTCGATAATGACATTCTTGGTCATAAGTTTTTTATTGTAAGACCTATGGTTTGTGGTGCTTCGTCTAATAAGAGTATAGGACTACAATAATGATATTCTAGAAATTTGCTTTCTAACTTGTTGATGATTAAAGGCTAGAGAAGATAACTCTACTTAAAGGTGTTGTCCAACATCTAAAGCAGTTGTCATTGCTTTCAACCTAGTATTCATTAACACCAATATGTTGTTGCAAGATATCAATCTAGTGTTGATTGGTGTCAACATCATGCATAGCCCAAAGTCCTTCATGTGTTGATGATGTACCTCAATCTTAAAACTTGTTGTTTGATGACATGATGAAAGTAGAAACGGAGGAAGAATAGGGTGAATTTAAAGAAAGGATGAATAAGATACCAAACTATGCAAGACCTCTTTGGTTGTTGGTAGACCTAATGGGAAATGAAGTTAAGGGTTTTGCCCCCTTTTGGTTCTTGAACTAATGTAGGACTGCTTGGCAAATGTCTGGTTATGAGTGGGTGAACCTAACATGTTAGGGAATTAAGGTTTTTGCTTCCTTTTAGTTCTTGCTGTCCTATCGTAGAGAAATGGCAAAAGTCAGTAATTTTGTAGGTCAAAGGAAAGAGGGAAGTTTTCTGTATTTGCTTGAGAACAAATCTTTGTGTAAGAGTTTTCTTAGGGTTCTAGGATTAAATCTGTGTAAGAGAACAAATCTTTCTGTCCTATCGTAACTTACCCTAACTTAAGGACCAAGCAATAAATGATATTAAAAATCTTCTTGTATGTCAAGTAACTTGATGACTAAGGAACTTAAAGATTAAGTTAATAGCTAATTTAATAGCCAACTCAACTCAACTCAACTCAGCTATGCCTTTTCCCTACATGGGGTCGGCTAGCTAATTTAATAGCCAAGACTGATCAAATATTAAACAAATGTAGACTTCATGAGCCAACAATTTAGATTGTCAATTGGTTTTGATGCTCCAATTAAATCCTCTGACACTCTTAGCACTTGGATGAGGGCTCCAATAATGATGATATGGATTGTAATGCTCGATCTAGGCCCTTGATTGAAGTTTAAACATCATGTATATGCCCTTACTATGTTAAGTTTACTTCTATAAGTCTAACTTATTTTGTTTGGATAAAGAGAAAAATTCAATAAACCATAATTTGTTTTTCCTTTGATCAACAATTTAAGTCTCGATAGGATAAGGGTTGAGATAACTGAGATGTCTCGTTTCAGAGAGATTCTGAGACCAATCTCTACCGTTCCGTCCCATCTCGACCATAATATATTAGTATTAATTTTAAATAAATTTAATTTATCATAAAGATATAACTTCTTAAGTTCAAATATATTTAAAAATTGAATAAAATACTAAAGCTTTACAAATATTTTTTTAAAGAAAAAAACCATTATAAGCAAGTACTAAGATGCCTTACTGGGTTGAGGATCGAGATTGGATGGGACGCAAGGCGTCTCATTTCATGGAAAAACAGGAACATTTCTATCCCATGAGATTTAGACCCTTATTTTTAATTATATATAATTTTTAACAATGTTCATGGCCATATCTAATTATTTTTGCTGGCATTATTTATGTGATTTTCAAAACTTTCTGGAGTAAATTAAAATATACACATTTTGCATGATAATGTGCTAAAAGATTTATTTTTTTCTAAAACATTTTTTGGCTCTGGTATCTCAGTAGTAGCAGTTCATGTATGGTATATTCAACTCTTACTAGTATACCCACCAGAAAAGAAAAAAAAAAAGTTGTCTTACTAGTTTATGTTTTCTGAGACTATATTGAAAGGCTTAGCTGTTTAGATTTTATTATGAATTATCCAGTAATTCTACAAAAAAATGAAATAAGCTTTAGATTCTCAAATTCGTTTTATTATGTGATATGCATGTAAATAATTTGCAGCTGCTTATGAAAAACCCAAATCAAAAAATGGTTTTGCTTATATAAACAGTACACATTATAATAAAACCATGCCCAATTGTACTTATTGCCTCTCCACATTCTGATTGGTTCTTATTAATAGATTATGATTAATTTCTTTTCCTTTTCAGGTGGGGAAGAGAGAACAATTGAATTTATGGAGAGGGAGGGTGGTTCTAGTTCTAATGCACCCCTTCTACAGATCACTTCTGGGAAGGGAATTATCAATCATCATTTCCCAATGAACCTTATCTTAAAACCATGGAGACTTGGCAAATGGTTTTACCAACTTATAAAGATAGGAATTTTTCAATATGTATGTCTCATTCTCTATACATGAAATGTTGTCCACCAAATTATACGTAAATCAAAATTAGATAACTCAGTCAATCTCTTGCACAGATGATAGTAAAGACTCTGACAGCTTTTTTAGCTGTAGTTCTCGAAGCTTTTGGAGTGTATTGTGATGGAGAGTTTAATTGGGAATGCGGGTAAGTTTACAAATATTTCCTAGCGTAAACTTGTATCATTCAAACTAGATGACTAGATAATGTTGCTGTTGTGAACTTTTATAAGCTTTGTACTGGACAACATATAATCTGTTTTTCTTTTTTCTTGATGTCCTCTTTTTGCCCTGATGGTTTAGTTCTTGTATGGTAACAGTAAACATTTTGTATGTATTGTCAATATGATAGGAAGAACTCTCATTTTCTTTTTTTGATGCTTTCTGCTAAAGTGTTTTTTTAATCGATCATATTGTAAGAGATGCAACTTTTTTTTGCAACTGGTCAGCTCCTACTTTACCGCTTGAATCTAACTTCTCTCTTCTTTACTTTGTAGACTTGGATGCAAGTTGGGTCATGCATGACCAAATCATCTTGATCATATTTTATCGGTTTCAACTCTCAAGGTTCGATATTTTGTTAATGGCTAGAAAACTGGCTATGCACAAGATATGTTACCTTGGGGGTTAGTGTCATCTGCTAAAGAGGGATTCTGAACTCCTGAACATACTAGTTAACAAATAAAATACTGAAAAAAGTTAGATCAATAGTAAAATTTGCTGAAGAAAGAAACTTAGATCTAGGTGCAAATTGTGCCATCCATACTGAATTGGTAATGAACATGTATGGTCACATTGTTATTGCCATAGGGTCTTAGATTCTAGTTGGATCTTGACCCTGTGAGAGTTGACCTGATCCAATGCATATGACATCTTGGATTGGGGAGGGTTCAAGTCTAGACCACTTTTATATGGGATTGTCTTGGATTCTTCATTTTTTGACCAAAACCGACACCACCCAAATTTGAATATGCTATGGAGAAAAAATGGGTGAGACAACTTTCTCAGTGAATCTGACCTGACAATACCTGATCCATCCCATGTATAATTTTGGAAAAAGTCCTAAACAAGGGAAGGGGAAATAGCATACTGAATGTACTGAAAGGTATAGTCTAAAAATTATTGAATGTTGAAATCAATTTTCTACATGCTAAAATGGGCTTTCTGCATCATGGTGCTACATGGTGAACAACTCACAATATCATTGTTACTTCATTGCCATGGAAAAATTGGCTTTTTTGTTGCTTATTTCTGGATTTAGATCAGATCATTTCATTTCAGAAGGTTGTAGAATAAACTGTCTTGTTTCTTACAACATGAAGTAGTGATGGGCTCCAATTTATCTAAAACTGATGATATTGAACCTGACCTAATCTGGCCCAATTTATAAGTGGTTTCAATTAGATTTTAACATTGGACATAAATTTAAATAAAATCAGATTTGGACCTATTGGACCTAGCAAATTCATGACCCAGCCTGACTACTTGCAACCCCGTTATGAGCTTTTGGACACTGTCATTGCTTGATATTGACCTAGGGATGGCATCCATATCATTTAGGACCATTTTATTTAGATTGTAAGGTCCAGATTGCGAGCCACAAGACTTTGATAATGATAGTTAACTAATAACCTTGCCTTTCCAACTAGAAATAATATTTGTTGAATGTTTATGGCACCCATGCTTCTCAGATCATTTGCAACTCTTAACGCTGTGAAATTATTCTCATTTTCCTGTGAATTTGTTTCAGCATCTCACGCTTGCTACAGGCAACTTAGCACTTCACTTACATAATAGTGACCATTTATTTGTTGTTTTGTTTGAACCTTCGAAGCTTAAATGGAGTTTTCTTTTCCACATCCTATGCTATGATGAATCCACTAGTTTATTTATAACCCTATTCATGTCATTGAATAAAGTTTCACCATTTACAAGACATATCAAGGAATTTCTTATATAACAGTTGTATCTAAATGAAATTTACACACTTAAAAGCATGATTGTCATTGAATTTTTTTTTGTTGCAGTGTGTATTATCTACTTCTTCCTGCTTTTATTAGCGTTATATGTCTTGTTCTTATACCAATATGGATCAACTACAGGGGATTTATCTGTTGCAGGAAAAAATTGCAATTCAATAGATCAGGTGAAAATCAGGAAACTTTAGGGATATGAAAAGCTAAAGAAAGACAAAATAGTGTAGAAAATGCTGGAAACATTTAATAAAGCAGAATTTAACAAAGTTATATAATAACATTAATTACATATGAAAGTTGTCCCCTGCATGGGAAAAAAAAAATTCAATGACCTCTTCCCCTCTCTCATTCATGCTCAATTGGGATTAAATTAGAAGAAAGCTTTAGACAGAGAATTCAAGAATGACCGGAGAAAATTTACATTTCATGTGACCAGGACGAGAATATTTATAAGCAGAAGATGGCATGTCAAATGCAGTATACCATCTGCCTTTGTATGCCACTCCTGCAATAATATTTTCACATCAGTTACTCTGTACATATATTGGTATCGACACTGCAAAATATGTGTTCAGATTTGGTACCTGGTAACTCATCTTAAAGGTATATCCAGTTTAATGATAATCAATCTGTCCCATTTTTATGCTGAAATAGACTGTCTTGGCAATGCTAATGTATTCTTAGATTTCCCTCAAGTAAAACATTTAAGAAATTTGGATCCTCTTACTGCTGTATGACTAATCCTTGTCATCCTTTTATGTTGTAGGTATCCTTACATTGCAGTTGTTCTCAATTTCAGCCAATCGTGGGCCTTGTACTGTTTAGTTCAATTCTATACCGCTATCAAGGATGAATTAGCCCATGTAAAACCATTGGCTAAGTTTCTGGTATTCAAATCTATTGTCTTTTTGACATGGTGGCAGGGTGTGGCAATTGCACTATTGTATACCCTGGGTTTAGTCAGAAGTCCTATAGCACAAGGCTTACAATTTAAATCAAGCATTCAGGATTTCATCATTTGTATAGAGGTATGTTGGCCTATATTAGCCTTCTAGGCTGGAGCAGCTGTAAAAGATTATCTAGATTTTCTTGATACCATTTAAATTCACACTGACCACATAATATGTTCAGTTCTGAAAAGGGGAAAAAAGACAATATGTTCTGGTGTATATTTTCCTATGCAGATACGTAGCAATTATGTTTTATAGATGTATGTAGGACTGACTACTTTATGCGAGATTTTGGCATATGACAACAGGAGTCATTGTCGTGTTGATTAAGTTTGGTCTATTTTTAATCAACATTTTCATGCTCTAATGACAAAGTCAGAGGTTCTTTTTGTCCTGTACCTTTAGAGTTACCAATGTACTTACAGTTTATGAGTTAAAATACATTAACTGAAAGCATGTGGCTAAATATGAGAATTATAATTTCAATTTAAAAAACACCATGAGACTTTTTCTCAGGTTTTGATAATCTACAGAATATGACATTTTCATTCCAACACGTTGCCAAGTCTTTGGAATTCTTTAGCATATGATGATGCAACTTTGGAACCACTAGTTTTGTGTTGGATTTTGTATTGCAAGCTTGATGCAAGGTGAACTCTGACAGAATTGTCTTCTTCCAGCACAGATGGGTGTTGCTTCAGTTGTTCATCTCTATGTGTTCCCTGCCAAGCCATACGAGCTAATGGGTGATCGATTTTTAGGTGTTTCAGTACTTGGAGACTACACGTCTGTGGACTGCCCTGTAGACCCTGAGGAGGTGAAGGACAGTGAGCGTCCTACAAAGCTTAGACTTCCCCAGCCTGATGTGAATGCTAGAAGTGGAACGAATATTAGAGAGAGCGTTCGTGATGTTGTCTTTGGTGGTGGAGAATATGTAAGCTCTACCATCCTTAACATTATTGCAGCATGGTTAAGCACCCCAGTTGTGGCCCTATGGACCTTTTCGGTTACATATTCACCAAGAATTTCAATGCATAAACTGGAATCAAATTGAATTCTCAGTCTCCTTGAATATGCACTTTTAGGACAATTAGTCATTTATGAGAGTGGGATTTGATCTTTAAAATTGAAATAAATAAATTGTAAATGAAGTTTTGCATGGGTCAAAAAGAAGTATATCAGGCATATCTTCCTTTGCTGTCAAAATAAAGTTGGACATTAAATAGAATAGCCTCAGAAAAGATAGATAATAAACTCAGCACAGGCCCATCTTTGACCAGGTAAATGTTTTGCTATATCCAATATAGATATATTGTAGCTAGCGTGAAGGTTTTGAGTTGCACAATTAAATATTGGATTGTTTTACATAACAAAGATTTTTCTCTCTTGTATATTGACTCTCATTACTATTTTGTTTATATTGCCTATCCAGACCAGTCTTGTACAGATCTGCTAATTTTTTTACTGACATTTAGAATCTGACTATTTCCAGATGATAAATGATCTGAAATTCACGGTGACACATGCAGTAGAGCCCATGGAGAAGGGTTTTGCACGATTCAACAAAAAGCTTCACAAGATCTCCCAAAAAATAAAAAAGCATGACAAAGAGAGGAGAACCAAGGATGATAGTGTCATTGCATCACCAACAAGGAGAATAATACGTGGAATAGATGACCCGCTCTTGAATGGGAGCTCCAGTGACAGTGGTGTCTCAAGAGGGAAAAGACATCGTAGGAACTCCAGTTATACCTGTGCAGAAAGTGGCGGAGAGAGTAGTGATCAGGGTTATGGTGGGTATGAGATTCGGGGACACAGGTGGGTTACCAAGGATTAAGGATTTATTTGGCAAGAGGAGGTGCTACGTTGAATCCTATGCGAACAAATTTGTATAGGTTGTTCTTAGCACAAGATATATTTGTTCTGGCTACTTCTTCCACTGCAACCCTGCAAAAGAGATGAAGCTTTTTGGTCTCTGTAACTTTCGAAGCACTATATGGCTGAAGTTGAATTAGAGTATTGTTTATATGGTAATGTACTGAGGTCCATTGCCTTTATCATGTGTTCCTGTTTGGGGTGATGTGAGCAATTGATCATTTGTTTTGATGGAATTCCTTCATCTGCTGCCTTCAACAGATTGAAAATTCGATCCACAGCTTGTATATCTTTTGATGTTGTAAGAGCATGTAACCACATCCCAATCCTTACAGGACTACCTTGGCATGTCAGTTGAAATGCAGCTACCATGATTCAGCAGTGTATTTGTCAGCTGAGCAATGAGATGGATGAATGAATAGCTCATTTCTATGTCAGACCGTTACATTGTGCCTTATTGGTTGTGCACAGTTGGTGAGTTGCTGAATATCCTAACATAATATGTAATTATTCTTTTACTGTCTAAAACTGTCTCAAAGTTTGGTCACGGTGTGGTGAATTTGGTTTATAAAGCTCTCTCACGGTATTGTTAGTGGAAATGCCTGTCAATATAACTGGCCTCGAACATATCATGTTTCCCTACCAATAAAAGTACACAATTAAGCTAGGATAATAACAAGTTGATGTCAGAATTTTGCAACCATTATTATGAAAACATGGAATTATTTAGGTTTTCACATGCTTTCTTCATTTAAGTCCGGCATCTTTAGTAATCTAAGCATCTGCATCCTTGTAGTGTGTTCTAGTGTTTTCTAGTTTGTATGATTTGTTTTGATATTATTTTTAGCATTTGTTCTAATATCATTTGTAACAAAAACTAAATAAAATATTATATAAATTTTTTATTTTATATAAATACTCAGGAATTTTCATGATTAATATGGGACTAAAAATTGTTAAAATCTGACTCCCTGGCCATCTTCTTTACAACCCATGCTTTGCATGTAAGATACCACATGAGAAAGAGAAGGGTAAAGAAAATAATCAAACTATGTGCCGCGACCGGCCATATATTAATTCTTCCATGGCTGCACTTCTTCATCTTATTTACAACCTCTGAATGCTCCTCTTAAATGTTCCGTCACAGCTCTTGCACCACCACCAATCTCCTCGACCACCTCCTCCTCCATGGAAAGAGCATTGCGCCGGTTGAACAGCATTACACCCCATTGCTTAAGATCGACGACCCACACTTACAGTTGAGCTTAAGATCGACCCACACTTGCTCTCCCTATATTCACACGAACATCTCTTACTCTTACTCCCTCCCTATTCATTCGGAACATAGCCACCATTTTCCGAAACAAATAACTCCACGGAGCAACGTTTTCTCTTCCCAATCCGTTGGCCTCCCGCTTTCCCTCCTCCAGGCAACAACAACACTTTCGTCATCTGCCTCAATATATAAAGCGCGCCGAGGGTCCGCGAGACCTTGGGAGAGGCGCCGTTGCACCCCGTCGCAAACCGAAACAGCCTCTCAAAAGCGCTTATCCCGGCGTTCAGCCGCTCCACGACCACCTGCAAGATATCCAACGGTCTCGAGCACGTCGGCGGGGATCCTTCGGCTTTCGAGCCTCGTTAATTCGATGCTTCCGGGGGACACGAAGATGCTCACCGGCCCGCGACGGAGGCAACGACGCTTTGGGAGGGCGGGGTTGTGGCTGACGGTGATCGGCAGAGGTTGACGCCGGAGTGAAGCGATAGGTAGCCGGAGCCGGTGTCGTTTAGGATGGGTATGTGGATGGCGATGAGGTTTTGGTTTGAGGGGTCGTGCACTTGGAGTTGAGCGACGGCGGCCGGCCGGACCAAGTCGATGAGGCTTTCGGCGATGGCATTTGATACGGCTGACCATCTCCTCTAGGTGGTATTATAATCTTTTGCATAATTTTCAAAAATAATGATGTGATAGCTAATCCTAGAGATAGAATCTTGGCTCCGGCCTCCAGCTCCGGCCTTTGGCTCCGGCCTCCAGTGACGGCTCCGGCCTTTGGCTCTGGCCTCCAGCGATGGCTCCGGCCTCCGGTTCCGGCCTTTGGCTCCGGCCTCCAGCGATGGCTCCGACCTCTGGTTCCGGCCTTTGGCTCCAGCATCTAGCAATGGCTCCGGCCTTTGGCTCCGGCCTCCAGCTCCGGCCTTTGGCTCCGGTCTCGAGCGACGGCTCCGGCCCTTGGCTCCGGCCTCCAGCTCCGGCCTTTGGCTCCGGCCTCTAGCGACGGCTCCGACCTCTGGCTCCGGCCTCCAGCGACGGCTCGGCCTTTGGCTCCGGCCCTAACTTGGTGCCTTTCTTGCATACACAATGACCCACCTCAGGTAATAGATCCGAGATTCGAGATCTGTTACCGTATACCTCGCTCGCCAAAATCATGGGCAAGTGCTAGGCACGCCCAGCAGTTACCGCTACAAGCGGCCCTCATCCAGCAACAGCTTAACCACTTGCCGTTCGAAGGAGCCTATCCCAACGAGGAAGATTCGATGGTTCAAAGGAGGACGAAAGAAAGGAACCTCCCAGACAGGTAAAAAGGTCCTTGAACTCAACAGAAAAGAGGATCGATCTCTCTCTCTACTACAGAACTGAGCGACAAGTTTACTAACTTGAGCGTCGGAGGGTCCTTGCCGGGAACACCAGCCGGGGACTTCTTGCAGGTTTCCGAAGAAGGAAGATGACCTCTCCACCCCATTTGGAAGCCCACAATAGATCTCAGTATGCCTGCCGCTCATCATCGGTGATTTGTCCGCATCAGATTGGCGCGCCAGGTAGGGGGTCCGCACGTGGGGAAGGCAAAGTTCTCCCTGTGACCCCACCGATTCTGCAAGGAAGACGATGGTGACAACACGAGCACAGGAGGCTTCCACCAGCCAGGCCGCGGAGCGCATTCCGCGGGCTGAGCAATCGGAGGCCAACCTCCGTGTTCCGCCCCCTGCACAGATGAGCCAGCCAGACCGGCTTGAGGTTCTGGCTCACCAGGTCCAGGACCTGATGACAATGGTACGGGGACTGCAAGAACACTACTTTGCCGCTACACCTCAACCCCCTGCGCCTGGTGAAGGGGTGCGAGGACAATTCAATCTCATCAAGGCGGGACCCCACCCGAGGTCTCCCGTCACTCACTCCTGAACCTCGTCGCCGAGAGGCCTCAAAGCGACAGCGGTCCCCCTCCCATCACTCTGGTCATTCCCACCAACGGCCGGACGAGAGAGAATTCAGACGGGTGCGCCTTACGCCGGCGATCTTCTTCGGCTTCCTCTTCTGATCTAAAGAGGCACCTTAGGAAGACTACCCGTCGGGCTGAGCAACGGCTCGATGAGTATCATCGATGGTTGGAGGAGTTTAGCCATCGGATCGCTAACCCTCACGGACGGACTATGCGCACCGCCCCCGCTTTCCCGGTACATCATGGAGGAACCGGTCCCACCCCGTTTCTGTCTCCCCCAAATGGACCCGTACAATGGCACGACGGACCCACTGGACCACCTGGAGAGCTACAAGGTCCTCATGCAGGTCCAGAGAGCGACGAACTCCCTTTTATGTGTCGCCTTTCCGGCCACCCTTCGCAAGGCGGCACGTGCATGGTATTCCCGCCTGCCTCCGCGCAGCATCAATTCATTCCGACAGCTCGAGCGATCTTTCTGGCCCACTTTGATGCATGCTGAAAGATCCCACGAGTGGCTGATAGCCTATTCGTTGTCCAGCAGAGGAGTGCGAGACCTTGAAGGACTTTGTCGCTCAGTTCAATGAAGCAGCATTGGAGCAACCTGGATGATTTGTAGCCACTTTGGCATTAAAGTGAGGACTTCGTCCCTCTAGGTTTGCCTATTCCCTAGACAAGAAGCCTCCGAGTTCTTATGTTGAGCTTCTGAGCCGGGCGTAGAAATATCCGTGCTGACGAGGCGGATTCTTCCAGGAGGAAAGTTGACAAGAACCCCAGCAAGAAACCACCGCCTACTGAGCATGCCGGAGCACGACCCCGGAAGCCTGAGCCTCCTCACCGCTCAGATCGCCGACCACAGACGCTTATTCCTAAGGAGCAATTCACTCCCCTCATGGCTCCTATATCTCACATCCTACTAGAAATCGAGGAGGAACCTTATTTCAAGCGTCCGACCCCCTTGAAGTTTGGGACCCCCCGCAACAAGGAGCTTTACTGCCGGTACCACCGAGACTATGGTCATGACACCGAGGACTGCCGCCATCTGAAGAAGGCCATTGAGGAGCTTGTTCAGCAGGGTCACTTGGGCAAATTCGTTCGAAGGGGAAACCTTCCTACTCCAGGTCCATTGGTGCCTCCGACACTTCAGACCGGCATGGACAATGCTCCTACGAAGAAGACCATAGCTATGATTTCTGGGGGGCAGGTGGTGGTTCAAAAGACAGCAAGAGGGAATAAATTCTATAATTCCTTTCTTTGGAAAGGATTTAGATGGGAGTTAATAAGCATGACGACAGCGTCGTTGTGTCCATGACCATAGCCAAACATCCTGTAAAAAGAATTTTAGTTGATAGTAGGAGTTCGGTGGATGTTTTGAGCTACGAGCTTTTGTTCGGATGAACCTGTTGAAGTCTTCCCTCTGACCCGTCGCCACGCCTCTAATGGGCTTTAATGGGGACTCGGTGAGCGTTGAAGGGGAGATTGCCCTCCTTGTCACGGCGGGAACCCCTCCATGTCAAAGCACCATGGTCATAAATTTTCTGGTGGTCCGGGTCCCGCTGGCTTATAACGCTATATTGGGAGACCAGGATTGAATTTGCTAGATGCGTGATCTCCACTAAGAGATTATTGGTAAGATTCCCCACCGACAAAGGAGTCGAAGAAATGAAAGGAGAGCAAAGCCCGCCACCGCTTTGCTATCACTTGTCTCCCAGTCCACTGGAGGTGGCGTCAGCAATAGCCTCTGAGCGCTCGACCCCCGGGAGCTGGGAAGGAGGGGAGAACCAGCCGAGCACCTCCTGACCCTCCCCTTGGGGGATGACCCGCAAGACCGTCCAGGTTGGGGCGTTGCTTCCAGAGAGGCACGCGATCGACTTCTCACTTTTCTGTGTGTCAGCATCGACGTCTTTGCATGGTCGTCCTCAGACATGCTGGGCATCCTTGGGGAGGTGATCACTCATCGGCTCAACCTCAGGCCAGAGTGTCGGCCGGTCCAACAGAAGAAAAGGAGCTTCGCTCCGGATAGACAGAAAGCTATCGACGAGGAAGTTCGCAAGTTGACGGCTGCAGGCCATATTCGGGAAGTTCATTACCTCGAATGGTTGGCCAACGTGGTGATGGTCCGTAAGACCAATGGAAGCTGGAGAATGTGCGTGGATTTCACCGATCTTAACAAAGCATGCCCCAAGGACAGCTTTCCCCTGCCCTGGATCGATCAACTGGTGGACGCTACATCCGGTCATGAGGTCCTTAGCTTCATGGATGCTTTCTATGGGTACAACCAGATCAGGATGAACCCGGTGGATGAGGAAGCTACCTCCATAACTGAGAAGGGGTTGTACTGCTATAAGGTAATGTCATTTAGGCTAAAAAATGTGGGAGCCACTTACCAAAGGTTGATGAATAAAGTCTTCGAAGGCCAGATAGGATGCAACATGGAGGTGTACATGGATGGCATGCTGACAAAAAGCGTCTACGCCACCGACCATATCGCTGACTTAACGAAGACTTTTGACAACCTTCGTCGGTACCAGATGAAGCTGAACCCATGCAAGTGTGCATTTGGGGTGACAACCGGAAAGTTCTTGGGTTTCATGGTGACCCGGAGGAGGATCGAGGTAAACCCGGACAAAGTTTAAGCCATCTTGGACATGACGTCTCCTACCAACAAGAAGGAAATACAGCGCCTGACGGGAAGGGTGGCCGCCTTGAGTCATTTCCTGTCCAAGTCCACTGAAAGGTGCCTACCTTTCTTCAAGGCGCTCCGCAAGGTCAATGGATTCGAATGGACGAAAGAATGTCAGAAGGCGTTCGAGGGGCTAAAGGAATTCTTATCTACCCCGCCGCTGCTATCCAAGCCAACAGGTGGAGAAGAACTCCTTCTATACCTCACGGCTTCTCCCGAAGCCATTAGTTCTATGCTGGTCCGCGTGGACACTAATGGCATGCAAAAGCCGGTGTATTACACAAGCAAGGTGCTCCACAATGTGGAGACCAGGTACTCGAAGATTGAGAAGATTATCTTCGCATTGATCGTGTCTGCCCAGCGCCTGTGGCCATGCTTCCAAGCCCACCCGATCGCGGTGATCACAGACCAACCTCTAAAGATAGTTCTCACTCGCCCGGATACTTCCGGCTGATTGGCAAGGTGGGCACTCAAGTTGGGGGAATTCGATCTATCTTTCTACCCTCGGTTGGCCATGAAATCTCAAGTCCTAGTGGATTTTTTGATCGAGTGCACCTGGGAAGAGGAGCAACCCGAAGAGCCTTCTACAAGCCCCCCGCCTCTCGGAACCAGTGATGATGAATGGGTCCTTCATGTAGACGGAGCGTCGAATTCTCAAGGAAGCGGAGCAGACCTCATCCTGGCCAACTCGGATGGAGTTGTAATCGAGTGTGCACTCTGCTTCTCTTTCCAGCCACCAATAATCAAGCAGAATATGAAGCTCTGCTGTCTGGGATAAGATTAGCCCGAGAGCTCGGGGTAAAACGCCTTAGGGCGTTAACTGACTTCCAACTGGTCGTTGGCCAAATCACAGGGAAATATGAAGCAAGGGATCCCATCATGTCCTGCTACTTAAGTATGGTGCGGTCGCTAGCTTCTCTCTTAGCTTACTTTAACGTTAGCTACATCCCTCACAGGAGAATGCTAGAGCCGACGCTTTATCCCATCTTTCCACCTCAACTGATGGGATGCTGGGAAGAGCTTATGTAGAGCACTTGGAAGCCCCGAGTATTGACGCAACAAGAAAAACTCTACCGGTTGAGCAGGAGCCTTCCTGGATGGACGCTTATGTCCGGTACTTTACCGATGGTACCCTCCCAGAAGACCTTGTCGAGGCCAAGAAACTCAAAAGACGGGCCCCGAAGTTTTTCATAATGGAGGAAAAACTCTATCGGAGGTCGTTCTCATACCCAGTTCTCAAATGTGTTGGCCCCACCGAAGCAGATTATATCCTCCGAGAGATACATGAAGGTATATGTGGAAGCCATCTGGGGGGCAGAGCTCTCGCATACAAAGCCCTACGGCAGGGATATTACTGGCTGACAATGAAGGAGGATGCGTCCGAACTTGTTAAGAGGTGTGACAGCTGCCAGCGCCATGCTAACATTCAACATCAACCGGCGTCCCAGCTGACCCCCCTGGCCGCACCCTGGCCCTTCGCCCAGTGGAGCATGGACATCCTGGGACCATTCCCTCCAGCCTCCGGACAACGCAAGTTCCTAGTGGTGGCAGTTGACCATTTCACCAAGTGGATCGAGGCGGAGGCTCTCGCTAAGATCACCGAGGGCAAAATAAGGTCTTTCTTCTGGAAGTCTGTCGTGTGCCGGTTCGGGCTGCCGCACACCCTCGTTACTGATAATGGCTAACAGTTTGACAACACGGCCTTCCAGGAATTCTGTATCGGCCTAGGCATCCATCAACGATTCACCTCTGTGGGGCACCCCCAGACCAAAGGTGCAGCCGAGGTGACCAACCGCATCATCCTCCAAGGGCTTAGGGCCCGGCTAGATGGCTGCAAAGGGCATTGGGTGGAGGAACTCCCCAGTGTATTATGGGCATACCACACGACGCTACGAGCCCCTACCGGGGAAACTCCTTTAGCCTGGTCTTTGGGACCGAGGCAGTCATTCCGGTGGAGATAGGAGTCCCTAGTCCTCGGACAGAGTTATATCACGAAGAGAGCAACCCAAACCAGCTGCGGGCCGATCTAGATTTAGTAGAAGAATTGCGAGACAAGGCGCAACTTCGCATGGCGGCTTTCTGTCAGTGAGCGGCCAAATACTATAATGCTCGAGTACGGTCTAAGACGTTCCGCTCTGAAGATCTCATTCTGCGAAGAGCTGAAGTATCAAAGCCAACGGAGGGGGGCAAGCTGGCACCGAAATGGGAAGGACCATACCGTGTCAAGGAGGTACTTCATCACTGGGCATACAAAGTTGAAGAGCTAGACGGAAAACCGCTTCCTTGCACTTGGAACGCCGATAATTTACACCAGTATTATCAGTAATGTGCTAACTTCATTAATTTGAATCTACTTGACATATTGCTATTCAAAATGTTTGCATTATTTTTTGAGTGATCACGCTTTGCACTAAAGACGGGCTCTGCATCGGCACCAAAGTCCGGCTTCGCGTCGGCAATTAAGATCGGCTCCGCGTCGACGCCAAAGACCGGCTCCGCGTCGGCACCAAAGACCGGCTTCGCATCGGCAATTA
>UESW01003936.1:1279081-1375117 GCA_900491605.1 Calamus simplicifolius | reverse complement strand
GGAATTCTGTATCGGCCTAGGCATCCATCAACGATTCACCTCTGTGGGGCACCCCCAGACCAAAGGTGCAGCCGAGGTGACCAACCGCATCATCCTCCAAGGGCTTAGGGCCCGGCTAGATGGCTGCAAAGGGCATTGGGTGGAGGAACTCCCCAGTGTATTATGGGCATACCACACGACGCTACGAGCCCCTACCGGGGAAACTCCTTTAAGCCTGGTCTTTGGGACCGAGGCAGTCATTCCGGTGGAGATAGGAGTCCCTAGTCCTCGGACAGAGTTATATCACGAAGAGAGCAACCCAAACCAGCTGCGGGCCGATCTAGATTTAGTAGAAGAATTGCGAGACAAGGCGCAACTTCGCATGGCGGCTTTCTGTCAGTGAGCGGCCAAATACTATAATGCTCGAGTACGGTCTAAGACGTTCCGCTCTGAAGATCTCATTCTGCGAAGAGCTGAAGTATCAAAGCCAACGGAGGGGGGCAAGCTGGCACCGAAATGGGAAGGACCATACCGTGTCAAGGAGGTACTTCATCACTGGGCATACAAAGTTGAAGAGCTAGACGGAAAACCGCTTCCTTGCACTTGGAACGCCGATAATTTACACCAGTATTATCAGTAATGTGCTAACTTCATTAATTTGAATCTACTTGACATATTGCTATTCAAAATGTTTGCATTATTTTTTGAGTGATCACGCTTTGCACTAAAGACGGGCTCTGCATCGGCACCAAAGTCCGGCTTCGCGTCGGCAATTAAGATCGGCTCCGCGTCGACGCCAAAGACCGGCTCCGCGTCGGCACCAAAGACCGGCTTCGCATCGGCAATTAAGACCGGCTCCGCGTCGGCAACAAAGACCGGCTTTGCGTCGGCAATTAAGACCGGCTCCGCATCGGCACCAAAGACCGACTTCGCGTCAGCAATTAAGATCGGCTCCGCGTCGGCACCAAAGACCGGCTTCGCGTAGGCAATTAAGACCGGCTCTGCATCGGCACCAAAGACCGGCTTCGCGTCGGCAATTAAGATCGTCCCCGCATCGGCACCAAAGATCGGCTCCGCGTCGGCAATTAAGACCGGCTCCGCGTTAGCACCAAAGACCGGCTCCGCGTCGGCACCAAGGACCGGCTCCGCGTCGGCAATTAGGCTGGCCCCGCATCGACACTTGGGGACAACGTGTCGGCGCACATAGTCCCGTTCTGCGCGATGTATCTAATGAGGCAGTAAGCATTCCACAGCTTCGCGCCTGCATGAGCAAGGTCTTATACTACCTACAGTTCTCAACTTTCGTTTCTACAACCGAAATCGATCCCGCGTCAGTTTCCTAACAGATAGGAATCATGCTCTTCAGCCATTGGTTGTTGATTCGTGACAACTCACACAGCCAAAGCTAATTATGACCAAAGACAAGTGTTAAGAATTAAAATATTCATTGATGGCTAAAAGTTTACAAAATTGCCTATCTGAGTCGGGATTGGAGCAATACAAAAAAAACTAAGGGTCATTTGGGGCCGGATCATCATCTTCAGGGACTTCATCTGGCTCCAACCCTTCAATCCCCTCGACATCATAGAGTTCTTGAATTTTTTCCTTGCAGTCTTAGAAGCCGGCCTCTTAAGCGAATGTCGTCGATTTGGCTAGTTCCTTACTGCAGCTCTTTTCTCTGCCTCGAGGGTTTTCCGCTCGGCCTCCGTGACCTTTTTATCGGCCTCGACGACCTCCCTCTTGTCTTCAGTCACCGCTGCCTCCAAGTCAGCAATCTTAGCGTCGAACTGGCGGGCGACCTCTTTGGCTGCATCTATTTCAATGGAGGTGAATCCAATCGGTTCTTCAAAATGCGCATGTCTGATTCCGCTGCCTCCAGCCTCTCCTCGGCCATTCTTTGCTTCGCTTCGGCCGCCTGGGCATTATCCAGCTCGTTGGCCGCACGACGCTGGGCAACTTCCAGCGCGTACTCTGCCTTCTCAGCTCTCAGCCGGATGGCTTCGACTTTGCCCTTTAAGGTGGCCCAGGTATCCTCCAAGGCCATCTCTGCCTTTTCTTCCCTAGCCTAGAGTGATAGCATCTCCTCCCGCGACTGATCGAGGGCAGCATCACTCAGGGTCCAAAGGTCCCTCATGGCGATCAGAGAGTTCAGTGCCTGGACGGAATGTCAATGTTAAAAAAAAACAAAACAAAACAAAACAAACAAAACAAAGGCAAAAAGGATAATGGGGCAAAGCTCACCCAAAGATATGCCACAGACGCCTCGCGGAAGAAGGTGGCCCTCCCCTGATGCCGAAGAAACTCCTGCACCTCTACCACAGATGCTTCGTCCAATGCCCGCTCGGCCCAGCGGCTGTGGTTCACCAAAAGTGATTGGAAGGAAGGGTCGACGCCCCTCCTTTCCACTGGCACAGGGGCCGCGGGGGAGGATTCCGCCTCCGACTCTGCTGCCTCCGGCCCCTTGGCTGGTGGAGGTGCTTCGATTGTTGCCCCTTTAGGGGGCATGATAACTGCTGGAGTTGGCTTTATTATTGCAGGGACCTGCTCCGTCTCCACGGCTTTGGGCGGGGGTGACGGTGCTTTTGCGATCTGCTCTGGAGAAGGATCGAGCAGAATGATAGGAGGGGGAGCCGGAACTGAAGGTGATCCTCTTTCTCCTGCTTGGCTCCGCCCGACTTCCTCGCTGGCCTCGACCCTTACCGTGTCTTTCCTAGCGGGCTCATCGGCTTGGACTCTTGCCGCCTCGCACATGCGCGGAGGATCCACAACTTTGGCCTTTCTAGCATCGGCCCTTCCAGTGTCGGCCTTCTTCAAAACCTTAGCGCGTAGGGGCTTCACAACTCTGGCCCCTCCAGCGTCGGCCCTCCCCGCGTCGGCCCTCCTTGGAATTTTGGCGACGGCCCTCCTTTCAGCGAGGGACTCATTCCCCGTTGCCTTCCTCTTCTTAGTAACCACCTGCCTGAGCTTGCGAAGCGATGGCGTCATCCCTATAAAAACAGGAGATGAGTAAAAAAAAAAGAAGAGGGGAAGAAAGAAGGAAAAAGGTGAATAATCAAGTGCTCACCACCAGAAGGGATTAGGCCGGCGAGACGAAGGTTTTCAACAACCAGAAGCTTATTGCATCGAGGGACATCGGTAGTTAGAAGCTGCCCGAATGCCATTCGATCCCTTGGGAGGATAGAAGAATCCCTATTGGCATCAATGTGGGTGTCCCCCAGCTTCCACTCACCCCTTCGATATCAGCAAAAAAGAACTTATCCTTCCACCCTTTAATAGAGATGGGAAGGTACAACTTAAGGATCCTAGTGGGTCTAGGAGTAAAGGACCACCACCTGACTGCTTGCGAAGGGTATAAAAACTGCGAAATAAGGAGATGCTGGTCTCTATGCCTTGCAGGTGACAGAGAACCAGAAAGCCAACGATGGTTCGGATTGAGTTAGGGACTAGCTGGGAAGGTGTTAAAGAATACCGGTCCAGAAGGTTAAAGATGAAAGGGTGGATAGGTAATCGAAGTCTTGCCTTAAAGAAGGCTTCATACAAGGCAACTCTTTCAGGACGGGAAGAGGTTACCCTGTCATCAGGAGCGGGGTAGGACAGACGTAGGTTTGGCGGAAAACTATACTTGGCTCTTAGGTTTACTATGTCTTGAGCAGACATAGTGGAAGCAGTCCCCTCGGAGGACTCCTTGACAGCGCTGGAAGGACCAGCAGCTGTCGGATGGCTCCAGGCGGAGGTC
This sequence comes from Calamus simplicifolius, assembly GCA_900491605.1. Classification (NCBI taxonomy): domain Eukaryota; kingdom Viridiplantae; phylum Streptophyta; class Magnoliopsida; order Arecales; family Arecaceae; genus Calamus; species Calamus simplicifolius. The sequence continues at coordinate 1,371,402 of UESW01003936.1, read as the reverse complement.
CGCCCGCCGGTCAGATGACTCCCAGCTACGGGGCGTCTGACCGGCCGCCACTCCGGCGAGGAGTGGTCGAAGGATGGGGTAGACCATTGGCTTGGTAAGGAAGCGGAAGGTTAAGAAGGAGTGGGGGAACGACCCCCGAAATCGAAAATAGAACAAGAGGGCGAGGAAGCCATGGAGACTAACCTAGAAAACTTAAGCTAAGATCGAAGGAGCACGAGGAGAGAACAGACACGGGAGGCGGACGGACGCTTGCAGACTCAGGGGAGGAAGCTGTAACGTAAGAGAAAGGAGAATGGGAAGATAAGGACAATTTTTCTTTTTATAGCCCCATTTCAAATCATCCCGTGGCTGTCCGGTCTGGCCATGTGTCCACCTTCAAATGGAAGCCGATTTGGCGGCCTACCGGCGCGAAAAACACGAAAAGCTCCACCAATAGAAAGATGGCGGTGGCCTTACCGCAATGATGATGCTCGCCTTTTTACAACTCATTACTTGAGAAAAATCTTCTCCAATCCCAACAGCCCAAACAGACGAAATGATGGCGCAAAAGTCAGCCGCCCAGTGGATATTAACACCCCTTTCGCTGGTGATTGTGCGCTCACTCATCTCAGGGGCGGGGGGCATCTGATACGGCTGACCATCTCCTCTGGGTGGTATTATAATCTTTTGCATAATTTTTGAAAATAATGATGTGACAGCTACTCCCAGAGATAGAATCTTGGCTCCGGCCTTTGGCTCGGCCTCCAGCGACGGCTCCAGCCTCTGGCTCCAGCCTCCGGCTCCGGCCTTTGGCTTGGCCTCCAGTGATGGCTCCGGCCTTCAGTTCTGGCCTTTGGCTCTGGCCTCTAGCGACGGCTCCGGCCTCTGGCTCCGGCCTCCAACGATGGCTCCAGCCTTTGGCTCCGGCCCTAACTTGGTGCCTTTCTTGCATACACAATGACCCGCATCAGGTAACAGATCCCGAGATTCGAGATCTGTTACCGTATACCTCGCTCGCCGAAATCACGGGCAAGTGCTAGCACGCCCAGCAGTTATCGCTACAAGCGGCCCTCATCCAGCAACAGCTTAACCACTTGCCGTTTGAAGGAGCCTATCCCAACGAGGAAGATTCGATGGTTCGAAGGAGGACGAAAAGAAAGGAACATCCCAAACATGTATAAAAGGTCCTTGAACTCAACAGAAAAGAGGATCTCTCTCTCTACTACAGAACTGAGTGCCAAGTTTACTAACTTGAGCGTCGGAGGGTCCTCGCCGGGAACACCGGCCGAAAACTTCTTGCAGGTTTCCGAAGAAGAAAGATGACCTCTCCACCCCATTTGAAAGTTCACAACAGATCTCAGTATGCCCGCCGCTCATCACCGGTGATTTATCCGCATCATCATTCAATATTACTCATCGGAGAAAACGAATCCAGTTGGGTGGTAGAGCTGCCGTCCTTCTCCATGACTGAGATCTCGATAGAGATCATGTGGCCCATGCTCACCGTGTATCTCTGGCGACGGTTATTTATAATTAATGCAGAAATAAAGAAACTAAACAAATATATCTGATTTGTTGCATATTAAATAATAAATTTTGAAGACGCTTGTATGAAAATTTGTCCGAACTGATAACTCTACACAAATTTATATTACAATTGATTTCTTTTCATTTCTAATTTCTACAAAATTTGTTTGGCAAGTGGAATAACAATTAATTTCTAGAAATGATAGGTGCAAAAAAAATGAAGATACTATTCGGTGTGCTATCAAGTTCTAACGTTTTTTTTTTTTTTGATCAAAAATAATAAAATATCTTCTTTTTTTTTTGTAAAATGCTATTCATAAGTTGTATTTTTTAAAAAATTATTATCGTTCTCAATCACCAAACATGCCTTCATAATTTTTTATATCTTTTATAAAAATAAAAATAATAAACAAAGCAATTCTTATGAATTAAATAATCATTACTATTTATAAAAAAATATTATTAATCCTAGCCCCGTGAAATATAATAAAAATTTAACTCAATTCATTTAAGTCTTTTTTCAACTACATGTTTGATTTAATATATTCATGTTTGAGGGATCTAATAGAGTTTTATAATGGCTGTTAGTTACTTAATGCAACCCTTCTTCTTTACCCGGTATTGTAGCCAGATCACCCTAGCTCCTCGAATGTCCACGAGCCTCCGGTCGCCTTCTCCAACATGTCAACGATCCTTCGGCGGGCGTCGCTCGATCGGGAGCCTGCAAAAAGTTTCGAGGACCGGAGATTCCGGCAGGGAGCCTCCAACGCTCAAGTCTGGGCAACAGCATTGAGCTTGAGAAAGCTCAAAATAGAGAAAGAGAGTGGCTTAGAGAAGTGCTCTCTGTGTGTGAGCGAGTATAAGCGTTTAGGAGTTGTTGTATGTTACCTGATCGGGGCTCCTCTTACCCATTTTATTGATGCTTGAAGTCTGTGAGACTTGAGGTGTAACCACCTGTCAGAGCATTTATGATAGGGGTAGCATAGTGGGGCTTGCCTTCCTGTGACTTGTCAGAGCTGCAGGTCATGTTCCATCTAATATGGATGGCTGCAGCTGATTGGTGGGCTAGGTCCCGCCAGAGTGGGTGGCCACTTGATTTGAACGGTTAGTGGGCTAGGTCCCGCCAGAGTGGGTGGCCACTTGATTTGAATGGTCACTGCAGATTGTTGCAGGCTTGCAAGGCATGGGTGGTCGTACGGACAGTGATGAGTAGTGGAGCCATGCACATGGGCCCCATGGTATGGCCATTGGGGCGCTGCTTGGATGGTTGCCGAGATCGATCTAGAGCCGTGGAAGATAGTTGGGAGCGCAACTCGGGTGGCCAAGTCGAGACTCTACTCGGATGCCCGATTGGAGGCGCTCTGGAAGGGTGATCATTGCTGTTGACCAAGCATGATCTTATCAGCTCATTAGGGGTCCTTAACAGGATATCGCTAAGAGTGCCCTCCTTATGTACATAGAACTCCATGCACATGGACTCATATGTGTAGACCCCATGCACACGGCATAAACTCCCATTGCGTGCAAGTATGCAAGCCTTCTCCTTAACATCTTTACTAATCAGATGATGGAGCCGAGGCCGGGTGTGGAGCTGGTGCTGACACGGGGGAGTCCACAGAGTTGGCCAAGATGAACAGGAGCTAGGTCGTCGGCTGAGACTATCCAGAGCCGAGAACTGGAGTCGGTTGATGAGGCCGATGCTGGGGTCGATTGGAAGAGAGCTGATGCTGGAGTCGGTCGGAAGAGGGCGACGCTGGGGTCAGTCGAAAGAGGGTGACGCTGGGGTCGGTCGAAGGAGGGTGACGCTAGAGTCAGTCGGAAGAGGTTCGATGCTGGGGATGGTCAGAGAATCCCTTTGGACTTCTTGATGGCTATGTCCTCGGCCTTGGTGTAGATTCCGATATCCTCTCATTGAGCGAGTCAATACTCAGCTGCCTTCTCCCATAGGGTTTATTGGCCCCATCAGATGTCCTCCACTCTTCTAAGCTTGTGCGACCGCATGAGTTGCATCCACTAAGAAAAAGGAGTGTAGAATTCTTTGTCTTTGGACTTATTTTTCTTATTAGCTTTGGGCTCTGATCTCTTCTAAGTGGAGGGATCTTTTTTTTTTGCACTACTTTCGATGTGGACAATTTTGGTCTATCAGTGTACGAACTTGTGAACTCGTCTGCATGTTTTCTGAAGCTGTGTGTTTGCTTGCTCAAAAAATTTTAGGCAATGTTGGAGGTAAGTTGATTACCTTTGACTGGCTTAGGGAAGCCAGTAATCTTCTTCCGACACAAAGTTTGGAAGTGGATGCCCGTCAAGTGTGAGCTGAGGAGTTGTTCTCTCCCACTGTGAGCTAACTTGATCTTCTTGGTTGGCTAAGGGTGGCCAGCATCATCAACCTATTGCAAGTACATAATTTGAGTAAAAATCTTATCCAGTTGGCTGTTGGCTGCTAAGACAAAGTTGAGGCCAAAGCTAAGATGAGGTTGCTGAGGCAGAGATGGAGCGCACCCTAGGTGGCCGAATGGGTCGGAGTCCTATCCGGGAAGCTGGTTGGATCTTCTTAGTTGGCTGGGAGTGACTAACCTTATCAACTATGACTTAGGGAGTTGGTCTCTCCCGCTGTGAGCTGATCTTGTCTTCTTGGCTAGCTGAGAGTGACCAGCACCATCAGCTATAAGTTGGGGAGTTGGTCACTCCCAACTGTGAGCTGATTTTATCTTCTTGGCTGGCTAAGAGTGGCCAGCACCATCATCTGTGAGTTGAAAAGTTGGTTTCTTCTAGCTGTAAGCTGATTTCATCTTCTTGGCTGGTTGAGAGTGGCCAGCACCGTCAGCTGTGAACTGGAAAGTTGGTTTCTCCTAGCTGTGAGCTGATTTCATCTTCTTAGCTAGCTGAGAGTGGCCAGCACCGTCAGCTGTGAGCTAAAAAGTTGGTTTCTCTCAACTGTGAGCTGATTTTATCTTCTTGGTTGGCTGAGAGTGGCCAACATCGTCAGCTGTGAGCTAGGAAGTTGGCTGTTGGCCGTAAAGGCAAAGCTGAAGCCGCTGTGGCTAAGATAAGGCCATTGAGGCAGGGATAGGGCTAGGGCCACTGAGGTTAAGTTAGCTGAGGCCATGGCGAGGATGGGGCCCAAAACCCTATGGAGCGGTTCAAGGGTTCCGAAGGTTTCATCTCTGAGGTATCAGAAGCGGCCATCGATGTGTTCTTTAAGGCTTCAAACATTGCAATGACAATGTGTCTCATGTCTTCAACATCACTGGCCTTGAAGACATCCAGCCTAGAGATGCCGAAGAAGAGGAGGAGCCAGAGAGGAACAATGCCAAGGATGGATCAGGGTCCTCCGAGGCATAGGCCCTTGTATTTTTGTTTACTTGAATATTTTTGTAGCCTAACTTTATCGGTTTTTCTGTAATGCATTCAAACATTATTGAAAAGAAACTTTTTCTCAAAGTGTAGTGTACCTAGCTTTTATAGCTTTTTGCCTTTATGTCGTGTTCGGTGTCATGCCAATTAGAGGCTTGAAAGCTTTTTCTTTGAAACTGCCTTGGGGGTTTCTTCGGCCGGCCCGAGTGATGACCCGAGAGTCACTGAGCCCATCAGGGTCCTTTTTTTCTATAACCACCTCATAAGTTTCTTCGGCCGGCCCAAGTGGTGACCCGAGAGTCACTGAGACCGTCGGGGTTCTCTTTCTTCGTAACCACCTTGGGGGTTTCTTCTGTTGGCCCGAGTGGTGACATGAGAGTTGCTGAGATTGTCGGGGTCCTTTTTCTTCATAACCACTTGAGGGTTTCTTTGGCCGACCCGAGTGGTGACCCGAGAGTCACTAGACCGTTGGAATCCTTTTTCTTCGTAACCACCTCGGAGGTTTCTTCGATCGGCCCAAGTGGTGACCCGAGAATCGCTGAGACCGTCGGAGTTCTTTTTCTTCGTAACCGCCTTGTGGGTTTCTTCGACCGGCCTGAGTGGTAACCCGAGAGTCACTGAGACCATCGAGGTCTTTTTTCTTCGTAATCACCTCGGAGGTTTCTTCGGTCAGCCCAGGGGTTATAGAGAAGTTGATTTTCATACTGTAAGAAGATTGGAGCTCCTACCTGGGTGGGTTGTTGAAGGTCCTACCTAGGTAGCTTGCTGAAGGTCATACCTAGGTGGCCTATTAGAGGCATTCATCATGGAGTCAGGAGGTCCATCTTTACTGCATGGAGAGACTGGAGGATGAAGCAGCATGTCTGGAGCTCCTTTGTGGAATGTTTTGGGGAGAGCTTGTCTCTTCCTATTGACTTGGATACTTTAGCATGCTGGTGACTTGCCCTCCCAGGGAATCATATTGACTGGGGATGAAAGGTGCTAGTGCCCTCGCTTGGGGGCTTCATGATTGTGGTTCTTGTTGGTAAGCTTGATGGTGCTTTTATTGATGAGCTTGAGTATACTTTTGCTTATGGTACTTTGGAGAGGCATAACGACGGTGAGTCTCTTACTGGAGAGATCTCCCATGGGATGGATGATGGCTAGCCTAAGCAGCAGCTAGAGGGAGTAGAAGCTTTTGTTTTCTGCTATGTGGCCATGAAATATTGCTCCTGTAGCTTTTAGACAACTGCCATCAGTGCTTGAACTTGTCGGGCAATGATAGCAAGCTGATCCACCTAAGTGGACTGAGGTGGTAACAATAGCAAAGAAGAGAGCGACTGACTTTATGTTGCTCAGCTCATCATGAGGATGCTTCCCCATGACTGGTAGAGACCTCTTGGGCTTTGTCATCACCATCTTTTTTGACCTAGGAGGGGGATAAGAATCTACATGCTAGCATTGCTGATGATCCATGCTCTGCCCCCCTACATGGCGTGCTAATCTGTTATAGTCAGATTACCCTCCTTGAACATCCACGAGCATTCGGTCGCCTTCTCCAGCAAGCTTGGGATCTTCCGGCGAGCTTCTCTCATTTAGGAGCTTGCAAAAAGTCCCGAAGATCAAAGATTTTGGCAGGGACCATCCGACGCTCAAGTTAGTGCTATGAGCAATAGCCTTGAGCTTGAGAAAGCTTGAAAGAGAGAGAGGCTTAGAGAGATGCTCTCTGTTTGAGCAAGTATGATCGTTTAGGAGTGTTGAGTTACCTGGTCGGGGGCCCTTCTTACCCATTTTATTGATGCTTAGAGTCTGTGAGACTTGAGGTATAACCATCTGTTAGAGCATTTATGATAAGGGCAGCATAGTGAGGCTTGCCTCTTTATGACTTGTCAGAGCTGCAGGTCGTGTCCCTCTAATGTGGATGGCTGCAGCTGGTTGATGGGCTAGATCCTGCTAGAGTGGATGGTCACTTGATTTGAATGATCACTGCAAGCTGTTGCAAGCTTGCAAGGCGTGGATAACCGTTTATGGCGTTTGCCAGAGATATGTTCCCCATGCCGTACATCTATTGTCATGTGCGGATAGTGATGAGTAGTGGAGCCAGGCACGTGTGCCCCATGGTGTGGCCACTATAGCGCTGCATGGATGGTTGTTGAGACCGATCTAGAGCCATGGAAGATAGCTGGGAGCGCAGCTCAGGTGGCCAAGTCGAGACTCTACTCGGATGGCCGATTGGAGGCGCTCTGGAAGTGTGATCATTGCTATTGACCAAGCATGATCTCATCAGCTCATTAGGGGTCCTTAACAGGATATCGCTAAGAGTGCCCTCCTTATGTACTTAGAACTCCATGCATATGGACTCATACGTGTAGACCCCATGCACACAGCACAAACTACCATTGTGCGCAAGTACGTAAGCCTCCTCCTTAACATTTTTATTGATTAGATGATGGAGCCAAGGCCAAGTGTGGAGCTGTGCCGACACGGGGGAGTCCACGGAATCAACCGAGATGATTGGGAGCTAGGTGCTGAGACTATTGAGAGTCGGGAACTAGAGTCGGTTGATGAGGCTGACGCTGGAGTCGATCGGAAGAGGGCCGACGCTGGGATCGGTCAGAGAATCCCTTTGGACTTATTGATGGCTACATCCTCTTGCCTTGGTGTAGATTTCAGTATCCTCTTATTGAGCGAGTCAATACTCTGCCTTCTACCGTAGGGTTTATTGGCCCCATCACTCGGATTTGAGATGACCTTGATGGAGTTTCTCATTAATATAATGATATAATTAATTATAATAAATAAAAATTTCAATAACTGAATCTCTATTGCCTATAATTAATAAACTTTAATAACAATGTCTAGCTATGTCATCTTTTTTATTTTTATGTCTTGATCTATGAATTATGTGGATTCAAAAATGAATGAGATGGTTGGATCTAAACTTGTTACAATTAAATATAGACAATTGATTGCTTCCTTTCTCTCTCTTCTATGTATGTATGTGTGTGTATATATATATATATATGTATATATATATATATATATGTATGTATGTATGTATATGTATATATGTATATGTATATATGTATATGTATATGTATATGTATATACATATGTATATGTATATATATATGTATATCTACATATGTATATATATATATGTATATGTATATGTATATATATATATATATATATCTATATATATACATATGTATATATATATACATACATATGTATATATATATATACATACATATGTATATATATATATATATACATACATATGTATATACATATATATATATATATATATATATATATATACATACATATGTATATATATATATATACATATGTATATATATATATATATACATACATATGTATATATATCTATATATAGTATGTATGTAAATTTTTAAGTTGACTAAGATTATATAGTACTTTGACATCCTAACTAAAATGGAAATAATTTATATGAAAACTTTAATTTTTTAATACAACAAGATAAAGCTACCGGTGTAACAACAATAGCAGCACTAATAATAATTTTTATAAAAAAAAAGCTATCATGAAAGAACAAGTTAAAAATAACTTAAGTTGTGATGTTTTACCTTTTTTTTTGTCAAGGAAAATATGTGAGGAAAGTAAAAAAATTAACATTTATATTATTAGGCACATTCTCTACTGTGTGGCAGGTGCCAACAGACGTCTTCATACGTATGGAGATTGGCCTTACAAGTTTGCATGGCTAAAACTTGTCAACAACAATTAAAAACCAATTCTATCTAATATCTATATAGGTAGAGAAGGTTCCAAAATTAACTAAGGGAGTATTTGATATGGGCGATAAGGGAGGATATTACCTGGATATTCCCTCTTATTCCCAAATGCTATAGCTAGAGGGATAGGTCTGAAAAAGTTTAACCAGAGGGGATAACCCATGTTTAACCATGGGTTATCCTCTGAACTTATTCCCTAGGGAATCCAGGAACAACTAAAGTTATTCCTTGATGGCAGACTTGTAATTTTAAAAAGATGCTTATTCCCTTAGCTATCCCCTGGATAATACACCTATACATTTATCCAGTGATAGCTTTTGGGCTATCAAACACTACCTAAATCTCTAAGGTAGTGTTTGAAATAGAGGATAAGAGGGGATATTCAGAGGATATCTCCTCTTATTTCAAAAGCCATAACTATAAGGGATAGCAGAGAATAAAGTTAACCAAAGGGATAATCCATGGTTAACCATGGTTAACCATGGGATATCCCCTCAATTTATTCCCTAGAGAATGCAGGAATAGCTGATTATCCCTCCAAATAAGAGTAAAAAAAGGTTATCCCATGGATTTACCTTTTTGTATTTGATATGATCAATGGGATAGCCAAGGAATATCCCTAGGGATAGCCAGAGGATAAACTCTATCCCGTACACTTATCCATGGATAACATTTTTTCTATCAAACACTACCTAAGACTTAGGTAGTGTTTGATAGAAAAAATATTATCCATGGATAAGTGTACGGGATAGAGTTTATCCCCTAGCTATCCCTAGGGATATCCCTTGGCTATCCCATTGATCATATCAAATACAAAAAGGTAAATGATAACTTTTTTTTACTCTTATTTGGAGGGATAACTAGCTATTCCTGCATTTTCTAGGGAATAAATTTAGGGGATATCCCATGATTAACCATGGTTAACCATGGACTATCCCTTTGGTTAACTTTATTCCCAGCTATCCCTTATAGTTATGGCTTTTGGGAATAAGAGGGGATATTTTCTGGATATCCCCTTTTATTTCCTATTTCAAATACTACCTTAGATAAAGCACATGCGGTTCAAAATATTTATAACTAATAATGTCATAAATTAAATATTATAATTGATGGTGTCAAAATCTAGCTAAAAGATCCTGAATGCTAACAAAAATAATGAGTTGGATGGTGAGCTAAAAGTGAACCAGAGCCCACTTCATTTGATTATGTAAGGAAAAGCGGCTAGCTTCGTGCCTACGCTGACCCTCCTACGAAGATAAAATAGGAGTGTGAGAAGTATGCTAAGAAACTGTTAGAAAAATTGTTTTGAATTTTGAAAATTTTTTTTTTAGAAAATGCTAGAATAATTATTCTAAAATTTAAATTTAAAATCTAAATTAAAGTTAAAAGAAATTAAATTGATCAAGGCGTGTTAGACACTGCCCTAAGGACAAGTTTTTGTCCCCTCGTATGGGTTATTGGCGATTTGTCCCCAAGGTACAATAACCCGGCTCGATCCGATCCTCCTACCGCGAGCATGATCGGGTGGAGGTGCAAACCTAATGATTCTTCAGATGCCCAAATAAAAATACAATAATAAAAAGGTTAAATAAATCTTTTACCACTAGTAGCATGTTGAGACAGACTTCCTTGTTGAGACAGATTCTCAAATCCCAAACTTCCTTGTTGAGACAGATTCTCAAATCCCAGCACTTGCAGCAACAGGATCTTCAACAAATGAATAGATCTTTTAGGATTTGGATTTTTATTTTCTGCCTTCTCTGTTCCTTTTTTTTTCCTTAATCTATCCATATATTTATATAAAAGAAAAAATGACCATTTTTCCTTGTGACCGTTCCTTCCAGAACGTTGGTCACGGAACGTGCGGAATAAAAGCTCGCGAACGCTCGCTGCGAGCGTTCCACGAACGCTCGCTGCGAGCGTTCCACGAACGCTCCCAGCAAGCGCATCACCTCTTTTTTTTATTTTTAACTTTTAACATAGGTCAAAAGTCAACAATCCCCCATAAAAGTTAAAAAATAATAAAAATGATAATAAAAATTAATATACCAAAAAAGAAAAAAAATTAGGGTGTCTTATACTGCGCAATTGGTGAGGTGTCCTATGGACTTGAACCTCACTTAGTGTTGATTGTATACATTTGAAGAAACCATAGTGGATTAGACCTTTGTTGGGGAGATTGTTGAGAAATTGTTGCCCCAATCTTATTAATTTTGATGATTACCAAAAGCCATGAGTATATTAAAAGATGCAATGAATTTATTTACATGAGCAATGAATTTATTTATAATAATCAATGAGTATGTTAAGTATGACTTTAATCAATTTGAAAGTAACTTCAAGCTCCATGTTTAAGCTTTCAAAAAGAATTTTTTTTATACTTCATATCTCAATCAATGTGTTTTTGGAACATTTCTTGAATTGATTCCTAATGACAACTTTATTGTATTCAAGTCAAAAATTGATTTAAAATTAATCTGGAACGATTTTCAAAGTCAATCAGAAAATTCTCTGATTTTTGATACGTTCCGGAGCCGACTCTAGAGTTTCAGAGTCGACTCCACTCAGTATACAGAGATGTCTGTTTGTCTCGAGTCGACCCCTGTGATTTCTCGAGTCGACCCCCGATTTTGTCGAGCCGACTCCATGACTGTGTGAGTCGACTCCGCTCAGACACCAGAGAATTGTTTTTCTGAGCACTTCTCGAGTCGACCCCTTGCTTTTCATGAGTCGACCCCCGACTGTCAGGAGTCGACACCTTATTTTCGTTGAGTCGACCCCTTAACTTTCTGATTATTTCTATTTTTGGTATCGCGTCTTCGAGCCGACTCGCCTAAAGCTGGAGTCGACTCCGATAAATCTGGGCATGATTTTTTTCTGAATGCCAACTCAGCGTCAATGGTAAGATTTTTGATAACGGCTAGATTTCTTTGTTTCTAACGACTATTTTTTGCAGAGTCTATAAATAGAGAGGCCGTTTTCAAATCAAAAATATAGAAATATAAATCAAGAGAGAAAAAGAAAAATCCTTCAGAAAAAGAGGAAAAAACAGAGCGTCATTTGAAAAATCCGAGATTCAAAAATAGAGTGAAAGAAAAGGTGTGAAATCAAAGGAGACTTCATCTGTGCTCAAGTTCATCAATCCAAGAAAAGTCTAGAAGAAAATCCAAGAGCCATTCAAGAGCAAATCAAGAGATTTTCAACATTCAAAGAAAGGAAGAAAAAGCTCAAATCAACTCCAACATTCAATCCGTGAAGAATCTGAGCTGAGGCCCGATTCCACACTTCAAAGGAGTTGAGGAAAAGAAGAAAAGAAGAAAAGTCTGCACTCAAATCAAATCTAAACAGGCTCTTCTAAACCTTGCTTTTATTTTAAAATATCTGCTCTAAAGGAGCTGTTTTGTATTAAACTTACATTTTTATCTTGTGGTTTACTAATTCAATCAGAGGGTTGAATTAGTGGAGGTAGTATACCTCTTCACAAGCTAAGGTTAGCTTGTGTGTTGGGTTTTGTGCTGGTGAGCCCGTGTAAAATCGGCTGGGTTCGTTGTGATCCCGAAAAAACAACAAGTTTGGGTTGTAAGCTTGTAAAACAACTCGACTGTAATCGAGGTGATTATAGTGTGGACCCAAGTGGAGCTTGGGAGTGGATGTAGGTGTTGGATACACCGAACCACTATAAAATTTCTGTGTTTGTCGTGCTTATTTATCTCTCTCTCTTGCTATCGTGCTTTAACTTGAATTAATCGTTTACATCCTCTCATCAATAGTTTAAATTACTTTAAAAGGCTTAATTTTAAAAGAACCCAATTCACCCCCCCCCTCTTGGGTTGCCATCTGGGCCAACAACCTTGAACTAGGTCCTTGACTCAGACTTCTACTAATCACACACAGCATGAATCAATTGGGTTTAAGCGGTCAGCGCATATTAAAGGCCTTGCGCTTAGTACCTTGATTTTTCATGAGAATTTCTTAAGGTTAGCCCAAACCTTTAGTCACGGCCTCATATGACAATTCTCATATAGGTGAATCCTCCAAGGGTATTTGTGACAATACCCTGCAGATAACCTACCTCGGATCCATTAAGAGTATAACTCAACCTTACACAAATTTACTTTGTCACTTTACAAGAGCACTCATCATAGGGATGGGATGAAAAATTTTTCAAAAATTTGTGCTCTAACACGATCACTCAATCAGCTTCGTTTCTACCACATTGAACCTCATTCATAGAATCTCCAATCACAGAGGTTGGGTATCCACTACTGGCGACCAAATAATGGGCTTAAGCCACATCCCCCTCGATGAATCTAGGACTCCATTCCTAGATAACTCCTTGGTTAATTAATCTGCCAAAATCTTCTCGGTAAATTTCAAAGAGATAATATTATTTTTGGACTAGACCTCAAATAAGAGAATCAGGCAAAGATATATTAGAATTAAATATCCAAATATAAGGTAAACAATAAGTTGGATATTCCAACAGTCATGAGATTATTTAGTAAATTATAAAAACTTTTATTAAATCTCATAGCAATATATATCAAGAGACTCAAATAGAGCATTTATATGACATACCTTGTCACAGCATCCAAGTTCATCCATTATTTGCCATTTGGTAACATAAAAGATTCACAATAGTAGGTAAGCAATAAGTATTTGCACAATGCTGTCACTTTTGTTAAGCAATGAACAACACAACAAGGAGATATTAAATATTGATCACTATACCAGAAAACACTTATGTGGAATGGAAAAACTTTTACATTTATGTAAGAATGCAAATATATATACTAATAACTGCAAGTAAAATAATAAAATGATATGAAAATACATCTATATACAAGCATGCATATATTATGTGCACAAGTGCAACCAAGTGTTTTCAACAAGGCTTTGTTTGCATGCTAAATGGTTAACCACCTGTTTGATGACTTCACCCCTTGTCCATCTATCCAGTGAATAAAGTAATTCACTATTTGATTAGCACTTGCTTAACCCACCATTAATGCAACCATTACTTAATCAACCATTAGGCATTTTTTTTTTACTTTCATGGACAAGAATGCCCTCATGCTATGTATAAAGAAGATGGCTCAGCACCTCTTCCTATATAAATATAATAACACTCAAGAAAGCCCTCATGGCATTGTTTTTGGTCATGTAACATTGAAATTTCCTCCCATATGTATCGCATCTATCCACATTTTATTGGTACAGAACAATAAGTGGAAAAATAGTGACTTGTATAGGTATGGAAATTAGGTTCATCATTGGGATACAATGCAGTTGTCCATTAATTAACGCTATGGCCATGCCAAGCATACACCCCTATTGACCACTAGATTGTCATTGTCATGTAAATATTAAGATAACATCAAACCTGATAGATATAAAATAGGAAAAAGTATAATTTCAACTTAGGTCCCGTTTGATAGAGCTGTTGACAGTAAATTTTTTTAGAAAAATACTACATACTGTTAGCAGTAAAATTATAACTTCAATTGTACATATTTGGATGACCCATTCACATGTCCATAAATCCACTGAACCATCTAAGCGTTTACAGTTAAGAAGGCAAGAAGAAATTGGAGAGATTGGAAATTCTGTCAAGCAACCAATCCTGATATTTTGATGACAGACTGTCCCATCTAAAAGTTGATTTTCCTTATTCCCAGAAAATCAAAACATGGCAATTAAAAGCCTTCACCATCCCTCTGACTCTCTCTTTCTCACTTCTTCTCGAAAAGAAAGACCTGTACATGCGCAGGCAATTAGCATAAAAGGGCCCTGGGCATCCAAACATCCCCTTATGAATCTTAAATGCGTAGCTATCCTAACATTAGGGATGTCTTGTACATGAGAAGAAAAGACAACAATAATGTGTATGGCTGAGAATGTGAGATGCATGAATGGTGGAGGGATGAGATAGGACCACAGTTCCTATAATGTCACAATTTTCATTGTAGGGCAAACTGCATTCTAAATTGATAGTAGTTTCCCAGATAAGATATGGTTGGTTATGCAGTGCCAGATGCCCAAGTCTCCAATTTACCATTAAGGCAAAAAGCATCTCATTTAGCAATAAGATCTCTATAGGGTTTTGAGGAGCAGTGGTGCAATGAAGAGAAAAATTAATCATGATGGGAAACTTTGGTTCATAGTAGTCTACATAAGGAAAACCACGTTCATATTAAAGAAAATATGATATAAACACTACAAGAAAATACTGAAATAGCGACGCAAATTTAGCGACGCATAATTATGTCGCTAAATTGCGACCCTTTGCGATGCCTCTGTGACAGCAAAATATTGCGACGCATTAGCGACTCAATTAACCAGAAAATTAAAAAAAAATTAAATTTTTAATATTGCAACGCAAATATTGCGTCGCAATATTTTTAAATTATTTTTTTATGAAATATAAATATCAATAAAAATATTGCGATGCAATATTTGCGTCGCAATGTTTTTAACAGAATTAAATATTTTAAATAGCGACGCATTAGCGATGCAATAAAATAGATAATTAAAAAATTTATTTTTAATTTAGCGATGCACCAATTACGTCGCAAATAATTGAAATGAAATTAAATTTTATAAAATTTAATTATCAGAAAAAAATATTGCGACGCATCACAGTGCGTCGCAATGTTTTTAAAAGAGTTAAATATATTAAATAGCGACGCATTAGCGACACAATAAATTAGAAAATAAGAAAAATTATTTTTAATTTAGTGACGCAACAAATGCATCGCAAATAATTTAAATAAAATTATATTATTTAAAGTATAAATAGTTTATAAAATATTGCGATGCATAACAGTGCGTCGCAATGTTTTGAAAAGAATTAAATATTTTAAATAGCGACGCCTTAGCGACGCAATAAACTAGAAAAATAGAGAAATTATTTTTAATTTAGCGACGCAACAATTGCATCGCAAATAATTTAAATGGAATTATATTTTTTACAGTATTAATATTTTAAAAAATATTGCGACGCCACCCAGTGCGTCGCAATATTTTGAAAAGAATTAAATATTTAAATAGCGACGCCTTAGCGACGTAATAAACTAGAAAAAGAAAAATTATTTTTAATTTAGTGACTCAATAATTGCATCATAAATAATTTAAATGGAATTATATTTTTGCAGTATTAATATTTTAAAAAATATTGCGATGCCACCTAGTGCGTTGTAATATTTTGAAAAAAATTAAATATTTTAAATAGCGACGCATTAGCGACGCAATAAACCAGAAAATAAATTAAAATTATTTTTAATTTAGCGACGCAATAACTGCATCACAATTATTTTAAATAAAATTAAATTTTATAAATTATAAATATGAGAAAAAATAATTGCGACGTAACACAGTGAGTTGCAATGTTTTTAAAAAATTAATTATGTTAAATAGCGACGCATTAGCGATGTAATAAGCCAAAAAATTAATTAAGAAAATTATGTTTTAATATAGCGACGTACTTATTGCATCGTAATTATTAGAATTAAAAATTTTTTATATATTATAATTATCATATTAAAAAAATATGCAACCCTTTGCATCGTAATATATTTAAAAAAATTAATTATGTTAAATAGCGATCGGTCCAAAATCGATCGTGACCGATCAGAATAAGGGCTTGGATCGATCGCAACCCTCGATCGTCGCCGATCGGACCGATCGCCACGTTTCGAGATCGGTCGTGGCCGATCGGGATCAGGGCTTGGATCGATCGCAATCGTCGGATCGTCGTCGATCGTCGGACGAATTGCAACTGTCCGAGATAGGTCGTGGCCGATCGGGATCCCGGCTTGGATCGATCGCAACCGTCGGATCTTTGCCGATCGGACCGATTGCCGCGGTCCGCGATCGGTCGTCGCCGATCGGGATCAGGGCTTGGATCGATCGCAACCGTTGGATCATCACCGATCTTGGACGGATCGCCACGGTCCGAGATCGGTCGTGGCCGATCGGGATCAGGGCTTGGATCGATCGCAACCATCGGATCGTCGCCGTTCTTGGACGGATCGCCATGTTTCGAGATCGGTCGTGGCCGATCGGGATCAGGGCTTGGATCGATCACAACCGTCGGATCGTCGCCAATCTCGGACAGATTGCAACTGTCCGAGATAGGTTGTGGCCGATCGGGATCACGACTTGGATCGATCGCAACTGTCGGATCTTTGCCGATCGGACCGATTGCCACGTCCGAGATCGGTCATCGCCGATCGGGTTCAGGGCTTGGATCAATCGCAACCGTCGGATCGTCACCGTTCTCGGACAGATTGCCACGGTCCGAGATCGATCGTCGCCGATCGGGATCAGGGCTTGGATCGATCGCAACCGTCGGATCGTCGCCGATCTCGGACGGATGGCAACTGTCCGAGATAGGTCGTGGCCGATCGGGATCACGACTTGGATCGATCGCAACCGTCGGATCTTTGCTGATCAGACCGATTGCCATGGTCCGAGATCGGTCGTCACCGATCGGGATCAGGGCTTGGATCGATCACAACCGTCGGATCGTCACCGTTCGCGACGGATTGCCACGGTCCGAGATCGATCGTCGCCGATCGGGATCAGGGCTTGGATCGATCGCAACCGTCGGATCGTCGCCGATCTCGAACGGATTGCAACTGTCCGAGATAGGTCGTGCCGATCGGGATCACGGCTTGGATCGATCGCAACGTCGGATCTTTGCCGATCGGACCGATTGCCGTAGGTCCGTGATCGGTCGTCGCCGATCGGGATCAGGGCTTGGATCGATCGCAACCGTCGGATCATCACCGTTCTCGGATAGATTGCCACGGTCCGAGATCGATCGTCGCCGATCGGGATCAGGGCTTGGATTGATCGCAACCGTCGGATCGTCGCGATCTTGGACGGATTGCAACTATCCGAGATAGGTCGTGGCCAATCGGGATCACAGCTTGGATCGATCGCAACCGTCGGATCTTTGCCGATCATCGCAATATTTTTTAAATAAATTTATGTAATTAAAAATTTTATAAAATAAATTGCGACGCCATTTGTCGTCGCAATTATTAACATTAATTATAAATATTATCATTTATAAATATTAAAAAATTATTGCGATTAAATTTGTCGTCGCAATTATTATAATAAATTTAAATATTTTCATTTAAAAATATTTAAAAAATAATTGCGACGCACTGCTTAGCGATGCAATTATTAGAAAATAAAAATATTTTTCCCGCCAGACGATGGCGCCAATTTAGCGACTCATTAGCGACGCATTTATTGGCGTCGCTATGTTTTCAGAAAATTATTATAAACATGTATTAACGATGGATTAGCGACGCCCTAGTGCGTCGCTAAGAAAAAAAAAATTGCGACTCAAATTGCGACGCAATTATTGCGTCGCTAATTACCTATATTTAAGCCGCCCTTTCTCCTTTCCTTTCCCCGTCTTGACCTAGCCGCCGCCGTGATCCCCGCTCGCTACTCCGGCGCATCCCCGTCCTCCGGCTACCCGCGATCTCATCCGACTCCGGCTTGTTATCTCGACCAAGGTTAGCCCCAATAATCTTTAAAAAAAATTATTTTTTTTTAATGATTTCCCTACGGCCACGGCAGGGCCGTGGCCGTCTTCTCCGGCCACGGCCGCTGCCGTGGCCGGCAGTGGCCTGGCCACGGTGGCCAGGCCACTGTAACAACAAAAAATTTTTTTTTTTTAACAGGGGGGAGGGGAGGAAACCCCCCCCCCCCCCCCTTGTTTTCTTGTCCGGCCACGGCCGTGGCCGCGGCCGGACAAGGCGGCCACGGCCGCTGCCGTGGCCGTCTTCTCCGGCCACGGCCGCTGCCGTGGCCGGCAGTGGCCGGGCCACGGCCGCTGCCGTGGCCGGCAGTGGCCTGCCACGTGGCCAGGCCACTGTCATCAAAAAAAAAAAAATTTTTTTTAACAGGGGGGCCCCCCCCCCCCCTTGTTTTTCTTGTCCGGCCACGGCCGTGGCCGCGGCCGGACAAGGCGGCCACGGCTACTGCCGTGGCCGGCAGTGGCCTGGCCATGGTGGCCAGGCCACTGTATCACAAAAAAAAAAAATTTTTTTTTAACAGGGGGGAGGGGAGGAAACCCCCCCCCCCCCCCCCCTTGTTTTTTCTTGTCCGGCCACGGCCGTGGCCGCGGCCGGACAAGGCGGCCACGGCCGCTGCCGTGGCCGGACAAGGCGGCCACGGCCGCTGCCGTGGCCGTCTTCTCCGGCCACGGCCGCTGCCGTGGCCGGCAGTGGCCTGGCCACGGTGGCCAGGCCACTGTATCAAAAAAAAAAATTTTTTTTTTTTAACAGGGGGAGGGGAGGAAACCCCCCCCCCCCCTTGTTTTTTCTTGTCCGGCCACGGGACAAGGCGGCCACGGCCGCTGCCGTGGCCGGCAGTGGCCTGGCCACGGTGGCCAGTGGCCACGGTGGCCAGGCCATGTGACAAAAAAAAAAATTTCCTTAACAGGGGGGGGGAGGGGGGAAACCCCCCCGCCCCCCCTTTTCTTTTTGTCCGGCCACGGCCGCTGCCGTGGCCGGCAGTGGCCTGGCCACGGTGGCCAGGCCACTGTGACAAAAAAAATTTCTTAACAGGGGGGGGAGGGGGGAAACCCCCCCCCTTTCTTTTCTTGTCCGGCCACGGCCGCTGCCGTGGCCGGCAGTGGCCTGGCCACGGTGGCCAGGCCACTGTGACAAAAAAAAAAAAAAATTTCCTAAACAGGGGGAGGGGGGATAACTGTTTGTTATGTCTTGATTATTCAATAATATTTGTAATGCTAGATAGGAAGTCTTGTTGTATTATTATTTAATTTACATAATATTTATGCAATAATTAATTTAAGCAGAATGTTTATGACAATAGTATTTGTGCATTTATACTCATTTACAATTGTTATGTCTTGATTATTTATATTCTGCTGCAAACTGAATGATGCATTACAGTTTGAAATGCTAAATAAAATGTTTTGTTGTAATATTATTTAATTTCCAGCAACAAATTAGTAGTTTCAATGATTTACATTTTAGTATTCGAAAACATTTGTATTTGACGTAATAATCTTAAAAAAGTTAGTGATTACATGTATAATTCACAAGAAGTTAAGAATAACAAGCATAAGTTCGATTGTCTTCGGACTTCCATAATCACAGCACTTTAACCTTTAGACCCGTTTGAGAATTTGTAAGCCTTAGTCTTGCAAATTCTCAAATTGTCCTGGTGGACAGTTTGGGAATATTTCTTGTGACATGTTAGTCTGCTAGTAATCATCGTGGGGTGAGATTTCGGTTTGCATTTGCTCATACGTTCTCCTAGTGTGGCTTATATACCACACATGTAGGAGAACATATGGGGAAATGCTGCCGAAATTTCAATGTTACCGATCGATGATAATTAATAGCAGAATAACATATCACAAAAAATATTCTTGAATGGGATAGGGCCTTACCTTATAGACATGGAGTGAAGGTAGAATTATTTAAGACACTTGAATTCTTGTGAAGTCTAATGACTAAACGCACCGCCTTGCGGCCCGACACAAACTCAAGCCCTCCCTTTAGCCATGAACCTATGCATCGGTCCTTGCTAGCACCCCAAGGATCGTAGCCGTGGCTCGCCCTTGCATGGTAGGGTCCTTAGTTGCCTAAAAAAAAATTGGTACTTATAAATGATTTAATTGGTTGTAATTAACCTTAGTTGTGCCCAAGAAATAATTTAGTTATATATTTATTAATACTAATATAGTTTTATTTTTTGGTTTCATTTAATGATTTACCAGACTTTGTATAAGTCGGTCAAAAATGAGCGGGACTCGCTCATGGATGTATGCAAGGATAAAAGATGGCTTGCTGAATCCAGATTTTCTGAATGGATTGGAAGAATTTATCGCATTTGCATGTAGCCAACCTGAATGGATGGATGGGCCTAGGATTAGGTGCCCATGCAACTTCCACAGGTGTCAGAATAAAGCCTACAGAGATGTGGAAACTGTTAAGGTGCATTTGTGTAAGAAGGGTTTTGTTCCTGATTACTATGTTTGGTACTGTCATGGTGAACCAGAGGATATTCCAGCAGCTGTTATAGGCCAACAAGAGTCAATTCCCGTAGATGAACCATTTGTGAATTTAAACACATATGAACAAATGGTGATGAATGCATCGGGTAATGACTTCAATCAGAATACATTTATGGAAGAACCAAATCCAGAAGCACAACAATTTTACGATATGTTGCGTGCTGCAAATCAAGAATTGTATCCTGGGTGTGAGGGTCATTCCCAGTTCTCTACAGCTGCTCGAATGTTGAATATTAAGGCAGAACATCGATTATCAGAAAAGGCGTTCAATTCTGTAGCTGAGTTAATCAAAGAAATTCTGCCAAATGATAATGTTGCCGCAGACAGTTTTTACGCAACAAAGAAGTTGTTGCGTGGGCTTGGGCTCCCAGTTAATAAGATCGATTGTTGCTTGAACAATTGTATGATATTTTGGGGTGAAGACTCAGAGCTGAGATGGTGTAAGATTTGTGGGCAATCGAGGTTCAAAAACACCGAAGGAGGAGCCGGTACAAGTAGGAGGAAAAGTGTGCCTTACAAGAGGATGCATTACTTTCCTCTTACCCCACGCCTGCAGAGATTATACAGATCTGAGGCAACAGCTGCTGATATGAGATGGCATGCCGAACATGAATCTAAAGAGGATGAAATGCGGCATCCATCAGATTCAAAGGCTTGGAAGCATTTCAATGAAAATCATCCTGATTTCGCTGAAGATATAAGGAATGTGAGATTAGGTCTTTGTACCGATGGCTTCCAACCATTTGGTCAAGCGGGGCAACAGTATTCATGTTGGCCTGTGATACTGACTGTATATAACCTTCCTCCGTGGAAGTGCATGAAAGATACTGCAATGTTTTTAACCGTTTTGGTTCCAGGACCATCAAATCCAAAGGAAAAGATTGATGTCTTTCTGCAACCGTTGGTGGCCGAATTGAAAATGTTGTGGGAAACAGGAGTGGTAGCCTACGACATTTCTATGAAACAAAATTTCTTAATGAGAGCTGCTTTGATGTGGACAATAAGTGATTTTCCGGCATATGCAATGTTGTCTGGTTGGAGCACTGCTGGACGTCTGGCATGCCCTCATTGCATGTATGATTCGGATGCATTTACATTGCAGAAGAGTGGTAAGCAGTCATGGTTTGATAACCATAGGAAGTTCTTGCCCCCAAATCATCCTTACAGGCGTAACTTGATCGCCTTCCGGAAGAACAAAGCAGTCACAAAATTTGCCGAACCGGTTAGGTCCGGCACGGATCTATTTGATTCTATAGAGCATTTGGGGTTGATGTATGCATGGGAACCGGATGCAGATAGAATAAATAGCCGTATATGTAAAGAACATAACTGGAAGAAGCGAAGTATATTTTGGGATTTGCCTTATTGGAGCACAAATCTCATCCGGCACAACTTGGATGTTATGCATATCGAGAAAAATTTCTTTGATAACATATTTAACACGGTGCTAAACATCCCGGGAAAAACAAAAGATACTGCAAAGTCAAGAGAAGAACTTAATCAGTACTGCAGAAGAGGTGATTTGAGAAGGAGTGCCGATGGGACCTATCCTAAAGCATGTTACACTCTTGACAGAAATTCACGAGAAGTTTTATGTAACTGGCTAAGAGGGTTAAAATTTCCAGATGGTTATGCCTCAAATATCGGTAGGTGTGTGGACATGCATAAGCTCAAGTTGTTCGGCATGAAGAGCCACGACTGCCATGTTTTCATGCAACGATTATTACCTATAGCTTTTCGTGAGTTGCTTCCGCAACATGTCTGGAAGGCAATTACGGAGCTCAGCTTATTCTTCAAGGAGTTATCTGCCGCAGTCATTACTTCTGCATCCATGGCAAGGCTTGAGGAGGAAATTCCAATTATTTTATGCAAGCTTGAGCGAATATTTCCTCCCAGTTTTTTTGACTCAATGGAGCATTTACCGGTTCACTTGCCATACGAAGCGAGCATAGCTGGTCCCGTGCAGTATCGCTGGATGTATCCTTTCGAGAGGTAAATATATACATCATTAAGATATGTTGACATTTCAAATATTATTTCATTGCTTGAAAAATTCGTTAATTTTTTGTTGCAACTTTACATATAGGTATCTTAAGAAGTTAAAAAATAATGTGCGTAATAAGGCAAGGGTTGAAGGTTCTATATGCAATGCACACTTGGTCGAAGAAGTTTCAGCTTTTGCCTCACATTACTTTGAGGGTCACGTCCACACGAGGAGCCGAAATCATGGTCGTAACGATGACGTATGTGTGGACGAAGCAGAAGCTAATGACGGTAGAATATCAATTTTTAAAGCTATCGGCCGTTCATTTGGTGGGCAGAAGTCAAGAAATCTTAGCGATATGGAGTATAATGCAGCACATTATTACATCCTAATGAACTGTCGAGAAGTCGATCCATATATTGAGTAAGTGTATACTTCAATGCTAAATTGAAAATTTAAATTTATATAATAATATACCATAATATTTAATTTCTAACAGTAGTTTTCATCCTTTTCATCCCATAAGGATGTTTTGTGATAGACAACGACAGATGAATCCCGACATCAGTCAAGTTGCAATTGGGCAGAAATTAGAAACGAGTTTGCTTACTGGTTTTATGAATTTGTGAGTAGTATCACTCAATCAATTTCGATAATGGCTATTATTTTTTGAATTGGATGTCAATAGCTTATTAATTTATAGGTCAACGGTCCATGGTCGACAACCGACAATATTTTCATTAAATGTCTATCGCAATGGCCATTGAAGACCGTAACAACCTCTACTGGCTATTTTGTAAATGGGTACAAATTTCAGATTGAACGATTAGCAGCTTCAAGAGGCACGCAGAACTGGGGCGTGTGTGTAAAGGAGAAAGTGTTGGAGCAAATATGCAGGATTATTATGGAAAGTTAGTAGAGGTGGTTGAAGTTGAATATCCCGGTTGGCCTATGAAACGAACCGTATTGTTTCGTTGTGATTGGTTCGATCCGATAGTTCCTGTGGGCAAAAGGGTTCATAACGACTATAATTTGGTTGAAGTGAACCATCGACGAAGATTGCAGAAATATGACCCATTCATCCTTGCATCCCAAGCTCAGCAAGTCTTTTACTGCGGATATCCAAGTTTGCGCAACGACAAGCGAGATTGGTGGGCCGTTTCTAAAATCGTCCCACGTTCAACAATCGTATTAGAGGAGAGTTCATCAAGTCAATCAGCCGAGTGCCCTGCATTTCAAGAGGATGAGATGGAAATGCATGCAATTGAGGACGACACAAGGGCTCCTGAAACATCACTTAGAGATCCAAGTGGTGATGTCCAAGAAATTGCGGATGCAAATGTTCGGTTTCCTTCCGATGATAATGAAACTGATTCGCAATCCGATACGGCATCGGATGTTGAACCAACATTTCACGAAACAAATGACACCGATTAAACATAAAGGTTTTTTAAAATTTAACTTTTTTTTATAAGTGTTAAATTCTTACATAGTCAATCATTAATCGTAATTTAATTGTGTGAATCTTTAGTATTTTCAGTATGAGGGGCAGAGGTAGATCTACCGACGACAGTTTGGGTGAGCAGAGACGTAGTTTGGATCCTGCGACATCAGATCACATGAGCGTCGGAGATGGAGAGTTTGGATCTCCAGCAGAGGCGCAGCCTTCGATCTCTGCAGCAGTATTACCATCCAGCCGATCGGCACAGACCTCCGAGAGTTCTTCCACCATCGGCGGCCGCACTGTACTTAGACTTGATGCTCAGGGGATGTAAGTATATACTAATTAAAAATATTTTTATGTTTTTAAGTCATTTACTTATAAACTTGCATTTTTTTAACAGATTCATTGAGCAGCATCATGTCTCCAGCCACATCAGCGCCGTTTTTCAGAGGCGTGCAGATCCCAGTGGCTACGATTGGCGCCACGTATCGCCAGCCACGAGGGAGTTTTATTTTTCTGAGTTTCAGGTAAACTTATTAAATACAATTTATCAGTGATATATAATTCTTTAAAGTTAATAAATTCAGAAACTAACTGTTTATTTTAATGCAGAAAAAGTTTACGTGGGATCCTGCCACCCATGATGCCATTAGGGCAGCATGGGAGGCTCTGACGCGACGCCGATACTCCGACATGCTTCATCGTTGGAGGTCATCGGGTCAGCGTCCTGCGCACGTGCCAGAGGGTATTTGGCACGAGTGGCAGCAGGCCTGGGAGTCCGATGGCTGGCGCAGGAGGTCCGCATCAGCCAGCACGAACCGCCGATCTGAGAAGGGCGGTCCTGGCACGGGTCTCTCCCGTCATACTTCGGGCTCCATTTCGATTCAGGAGCACAGACGGCGTATGGTAAGAAAACATAAATATTTTAATTACTATTTTAGTTATTTACAAATATTTGTATTAATATCATTTTTTTTATTGTTATAGACTGAGCAGGAGGGCGGAGATCCTGGTGAGTTTCGTCTATTCAGGGCGACACACACCAGGAGGGACGGCTCCTGGGTCGACACGCGATCACGGGAGGTTGCGGTAAGAAATTAGATTTATGTAGTATCTGTTTAATTTCTAAAATTTTATTTCGAGAAATTTATTAACTCATTTATTGTTGATTTCATAATTTCAAGACACGAGTCGAGGAGCTTCGCTCCCAGGCATCGCAGGTCGACTCTACTGATGGGGAGACGCCCGTCGAACTCTCAGCAGAGGAGAGTCGACGTGTGTTTTTGGAGGCTGTTGGTGCCCAGCCACGAGACCGCAGGGTCTATGGTATGGGCACTAGAGCTTCTACATTTTTTCCCCATCAGGCCTCCAGCGCGAGTTCCTGCTGATCTTCCTCCCGAGCGTTTACAGGAGCTTCGCAGATCTATTGCAGAGGAGGTTCGCCAGGAGGTCGAGCAGGATTTTGAGGATCGTATGCGAGGCCGGGATCAGGAGGTTGCAGACATGCGAGATGAGATGCATTATTTGCGGGATATGGTTAGCCGCTTGTCGCAGAGTCTTCAGCCTCCACAGCCTCCACGCCTCCACGTGATCGTTCAGATTCTTGATGTATTTTTTTTTTCTTTTTTTATGTTGTAAAAACTTCAAAATTTTAATATATAAATTATTTTTTGAAATATATTATTGTTTGGATTGAGTGAAAAATGTTTGTATCAATATTTAGATTTAGCGAAATTGAATTAACCGTTTTAATTTTTATTTAAATATTTTTAAAAAAAATTTGCGACGCATTAGCGACTGATATTGGATCGCTAATATTTTTAAAATATTATTATTAAATATTGCGACGCAATGACCTGGCATCGCAATAATTTAAAAATAAATTTAATAGCGACGCATTAGCGACTAAATTGAGTCGCTATTTTATCTTAAAAATTATTTTAAAATATTGCGACGCAATTACCTTGCGTCGCAATATTTTAAAATAATTTTTATTTGCGACGCATTAGCGACTCAAATTGCGTCGCTATTATACCAAAATTATTATTATTAAATATTGCGACGCATCTGGATGAGTCGCAATTTTGCGACCCAATTTAGTGCGTCGCAATATTTAAAATAATTTTTTTAAAAATTTATTTTTAAATTTAGCGACGCATTTGCATGCGTCGCAATATTGCGACGCAATGTGGCGTCGCAAGAGCGTCGCAGAGAGTCGCAATATTGCGACGCAATTGCGACAAAAGGGTATTGCGACGGACAGTTGAGCGACGCCCTCATTGCGTCGCTATTGCGTCGCAATATCATGTTTAGCGACGCAATTGCGACGCATTTGGGCGTCGCAATATTTTAATTCTCTTGTAGTGAAACAAGAAACTAATAACATTCCAAGTAAATTGACAATCATCAGTCTTGGTAATATATTTGTGGAGTGACCCTCCTAGTCAAGCAGCATGTATAATCAGAAAAGAAATGGACTAAACATTAAGTCAAATAAAAAATTAGACAAAATTATTTGGATTCAAGACATAGACAAAATTTGCTGTCAATATTATATTAGCAAGAGATAATTATGGATGATCATAATTTAGTATAGCAACATTTGCACCATTAATGTACAGGCATTTCAGGGTGACATGAAAACTTTATATGTTGAGCAAACTCAAAAAAAAAAAAAAACAAAATAAGTAGATGGAATAAAAATCTAGCAATTTAGAAAAGAATGAGAACTTGTCCTTAGCTGTCAGAAAAATTGTTTTAAATTTTGAAAAAACCTTTTTTTAGAAAATGCTAGAATAATTATTCTAAAATTTAAATTCAAATCTAAATTAAAGTTAAAAGGAAACAAACTGGTCGAGGCGTGTTAGACATTGCCATAAGGACAAGTTTTTGCCCCTCGTGCGGGTTGTTAGCGATTTGTCCCCAAGGTACAACAACCCGGCTCGATCCGATCCTCTTACCGTGAGCACGATCGGATGGAGGTGCAAACCTAATGATTCTTCAGATGCCCAAATAAAATATAATAATAAAAAGGTTAAATAAATCTTTTACCATCGGTAGCTTGTTGAGACAGACTTCTTTGTTGAGACAGATTCTCAAATCCCAAACTTTTTGTTGAGAGACAGATTCTCAAATCCCAAACTTCTTTGTTGAGACAGATTCTCAAATTCTAGCAAATCCCAGCACTTGTAGCAACAGGATCTTCAACAAACGAATAGATCTTTTAGGATTTGATTTTTTGTTTTCTGCCTTCTCTGTTCTTTTTTTTTTCCTTAGTCTATCCATATATTTATATAAAAGAAAAATGACCATTTTTCCTTGTGACCGTTCATTCCAGAACGTTGGTCACGGAACGTGTGGAATAAAAGCTCGCGAACCAAGCATTTAATGCTCGCGTGGGTCGATTACCTTTTTTTATTTATTTTTAACTTTTAACATAGGTCAAAAGTCAACAGAAACTAGGGCTTATAAACCAGATTAGATGCTAACAAAAGAGAGGTAAAGAAGAAAAGTGGAGAGAAGGAACTCTCTCATCTTCGATTGAGATTTCTTCTTATATGCGAACTTTGGACTCAGTTCCTGATGTTGTCCACGTTGCACTGACATGCTTTATTGCTATGGTAAGATTGTTTAGTGATGGGATTGGCCCATATCTCTAAAGCAGGGACATGCATAAGAATAATTGTTATTGGGTCTCATCTGTAGTTCTTATGGATGTGCTAGGGGCTTCATTGGTCAATCCTTTTTGACACCATCTAGTTCTTATGCATGGTGATGACATGGCTCCAAGGCTACATGCCCTTGTGAGGAAGTGCCAGTCTAGCACCAGCTTAATTTGATTCTATCAAAAATAAATTTATAGAAAAACCAATACAAACACCTCCTCAAAATTGGCCAAAAATCCAACAATCTCTAAAGGCAATATTTTTAAAATAAATTTTCAAATGCAAAAGCTAAAGTAGTAGAGTTAACTATATGCAAGGTTTAAATCTCTCTCTTATTGAATCTAATAGTTCAATATATGTTTTAATGATAACAAGATATTAATTAAAAAATTAATAGTACACTTGAGTTTGTGATAATTGAAAAGCATAATGATCGATACGAACCAATATATGAGTAAAATTTCATCCGATTTTGCAAAGAACACAAGTATTATGTAAAAAGTCTAAGTTGAAAAAGAATAATAGAATATAAAATATCAACCGACTTAAGAATCTTAAAGTAATAGCTTCAAGTTATAACTTTTATTTTCCTATAACTTGGTACAGGAGTATTTGCATAAGACTTAAGAATCATTAAAGTTAATTAGATTTAGTTTTAGATTGAAAATAATATGAAAATTAATTTAAAAATCTAAAACATTGTATGAGCAATCGTCTAACTTATGATTAACCGAAGATTACTCAGGCCAAAATAGCCCCAAGGTGCATCGACTGCTCTAAGCTTGGGTAATCCATTGGCTATAGGTCCATGGTCGACTGGCTCTAGGCCTAAGGTTAACCTGTCATTGTCTAACAGCTCCAAGGGCTAGTTTCAGGTGACAGCTAGTTTTTTTATGTTATATAAATTGGAGCCTTTAGCATTTATTTCAGACAATGGATTAAGTATTGAATTGAGTTGAAAATCATTAAGAAAGCCTAGTAGAATTATTGTTTTGAACCTTAATTGCAAATTCTCTTTATCCAAGTTTAGATCCTTATTTGTATATCTTCATTCTTAAAAATAATTTTGTTTCTTTAACTTATTCTACCAAGAGAGTATAAAGTTTCTCCTTAGCCCATGAAAAGAAGATAGTGAGTTCATTATAAACCCAGAAAAAGGATTATGAGAATTCCTTCTAAGCCTGAATGAAGAGGTGCAAGGGTTTAGTTATGCTCATTTGGTTTTAAAAGAATCAATATAGTAAAAATCCCATGAAGATGTCTTATATAGTAGATGTAGACAAAGGGTGTAAAGCCACTTTATATAATTCTTTCATGCCTCATTTACATTTTTATTTATTTATTTTATTGCAATTATTTGTTTATATATTGAATATTTTGGATAGATCTTTTAAGTTTGATATCTCTTAGATTACTTCTTATTAGATTTAAGTTTGATATGTTATTGCATTGCTTCTTGTTATTATCTCTTGGATTTGGTTTCAGTTTGATATAATTGATACTTGTGCTTAGCTTTTAAATCAATTGATCTTACTTAAGTATTCAGTTTTTAATTTTATAAAATCTAATTCATTTTTCTTCTTGGGTAATCCTGAGCTACCATCTCTAAGCTCACGCTAACTGCACCATTTGCTATCTTTTAGTCTTTCTATATTATATGTCTAGTTTAATTGCCATGAGAGGGTGTTTGGAAGCAGTTCTATGAAAAGAATGCAAGGCTTTTGAATAATGTTATCAATGAGGGAAAGGATAAGGCAAAGGCAAAGGTTGAATCGGTTAGCCTATCGATTATTTTATTAATTTTAATAAAATAATATAATAAAAAATTTAATATATATATATATATATATATATATATATATATATATATATAGTAAATGTACCGTTGGTAGTTTGAGTATTAAAATGAATTTGACCGAAAATTTGAGGATAATTTTTTTTTCGTCAATGGTCTTGCCACCCACGGCGTTGAATTTGCGGTTTTGTTTTTCCTTCTGTAGTTTGACCTCTCTTCGGACCGGAAAAAGTGAACCATTTATCTTCTTCAAAGGCACGCCTTTGCCAAGAAAAGTACAATATTTGACGTACGTTTCCAATAAAACCGGAATAGCTTAACTAAATAAAAATATTATATTATACTGACGAAACACACCTTTCATTAATACATATATTGTTCATGAGACCATGAACGAATAACATAAGTCTTATTACACTTATAACACTACTCTCCCAATCTTCGTTTCACTAATAATTAAGCAGCCTTCGACATGGCGGCTTTATTTTTTATTAAGGTACGTAACTTTCACACCGCTATAAAAAAAAAAAAAAAGTACACTACCCAGAGAGGACACCTAGCTAATTAAGAGCAACTCAAGACTTAATTACTTTTCTCCACCAAGTAGACCATGCACCACTAGAATGGAGGACGTAGATAGATATTAATTTGGATACCTCTACCTGGTGGAAAATGATACGTGCTCATATCTCGAGGGATGGGAACGGGTCCAAGCGTGCAACGGGAGTGCACAGCAAAGGCTGAGCTCTACGGCTGACCAAGCCAATGCATTCGCTCATGTCCAATCCCCCACTCTTCTCTTCCCCTCCATCACCAACCCTCCACTCGAAGCACTGAACCATGGCAGCCACAGTGAGTGGAATCATCTGCATGGCCAGGGACATCCCCGGGCACACCCTCCTGCCGCTCCCGAACGGGGCCAGCTCGAAGTGCTGCCCTCTGATGTCAATGGAGCCGAGCCCGTCCTCTCCGCCGTCGACGAACCTCTCCGGCCGGAACTCGAGGGGGTCCTTCCAGCAGTTGGGATCTCTTCCCACCGACCACAAGTTGACGAAGACCGGAGTGTTGGCCGGAACGTCGTAGCCTCCCACTTTCACATCATTGCGCGCCGCCCTGAAGGTTAGCGGCACCGCGGGGTGGAGCCTGAGAGTCTCTTTGAAGACGGCCTGGAGGTATGGCAGGTTGGGGATGTCTCTCTCTTCGACGAGCCTTTCTTTGCCCACGACCGTGTCGATCTCTTCTCTAAGTTTCCTTAGTATCTGAGGGTGGTTGATGAGCTCCGCCAGCGCCCATTCCGACGTAGCGGCTGATGAATCGGAGCCTGCTGAGATGACATCCTGCATATGGGAAGAGGAATTAACTTAACGCAAACCAGCTTATTCTTGTACGGAATATTGTTGCCTGGAGATCAGGCAGCTGGAATAGAATTATTTCAGCCAGACAAAACCAAGAATAACTATTCTAATAACTATCTCCACTGTTTTTTTTTTTATTTTGAGAAAAAATATTTTCTTTTGGTAAAATTATGCTTTTAACTCTTGAACTTCAGGGTTTATATTAATTTTCCTTTTTTTTAATCACTTTTAAAACCCGAAGCTAGCGGATCGAGTAGGTGAGTTGGTATGGTAGAGGAATTAATAAAGAGAGAGAGAGAGCAAAAAGAAGAGGTCAGAGAGGCAGCAGGCTAGGGCACAATAGTCCGATACACAGCAGAAAGGCAGAGGTGAGAGTAGTGAGAATAAATCTGGAACCACGGATCGATCCCCATCTATCTACACTTTGACCGAATGTTGGGGAATATATCTCGCCGTATAACCCCTGGATAAACCTGGGATAAGACTGAGATTGGAGGGCTTACTCTGCTTCCAAGCTGGGCCTAAAAGATCATTAAAAAAATAAAATATACGTGTTTAATTAACGATGGTTTAGATAGAATGATAAGAGAAGCAAATCACCAGAGAAAACCCCTTGATGTTTTCTTTCGTTATCTTCATTTCAGCTTTCTCATCGTGGGAGACGTCGAGCATGATATCAATCAAGTCCTTGACACCAGCGTCTTCCTCTCTTCTGATCTTCCTCATCTTTTCTTTCTCCTGGATGATCCTCTCCATTAATGTATCGAACCCTTTTTGAACCATATCGATCCTTTTGTTCAGCCCTTGTAAGTCCAAGTTGCGGAAGATCCCGATATAGTCGCTGAGATTGAAAACTCCGATAAGGTCCCCCGCCTCCTTCACCAGCTTCCAGGCCTCCTCGGCGTCGGAAGACGTCGAAGTCGCCGTCATTCTAATGATCGCGTTGTTGGTCATCTTGACGATCTCCCAGCTCATGTCCACGGGGTTGGCGGATTTGGAGTAGTGTAACAAGGTCCGCAAGAAGGCGCGGACCTCGGGGCGCCGGAGCGGGGAGAGTTGCTCGACGGCCCGGCCGCTGAGGAGCTCCGACATGCAGAGCCTCCTCATGAACTTCCAGTAGGGGCCGTAGGGGGCGAAGGCGAAGCCGGCGGTGCCGAAGGAGAAGCGGCTGACGGCCCTGTTCCGGAAGCGGTCGGCGAAGGTGAGATCTTGGGTCTTGAGGATCTCCCTCACGAATTCCGGCGAGGTGACCAAGATGGCTGGGTTGGAGCCGAGGCGGACGTGGATGAGGGGACCGTAGCGAGTCGTGAGCTTGTGGAAAGCTTGGTGGAGGGGCGGGCGGAGTAGGTGGAGGTGGCCGATGATGGGGAGGGACGGTGGGCTGGGCGGAAGGCGTGGCTTGGCATGTTTGTTTTTGAAGAAGATGGCTTTGATCAAGAGGATTAAAGCGAAGGAGATCAGGAAGAGCAGGGTGGAGGAGGTAAGGCTTTCGTACTCCATGACTGCTGGAAAAGAATGGCTCCTGAAGTGAGGTGAGAAGGCAGGGGTGCGTTGGTTTAAATATTGGTGGGAACCTGAGAAAAGTCTTCCTGCAGGCAGTGTTTGATAAGGATAAGGAGAAATATTCAAATATTTCTTCTTATCTTCAAATGTTATATCTAGAAGGAATAGATCTAAAAAAATTTAACGAGAGAAGATAACCCATGTTTAACCATGGGTTATCCTCTGAATTTATTCCCTAAGGTAGTGTTTGATAGAAAAAATATTATCCATGGATAAGTGTACGGGATAGAGTTTATCCCCTGGTTATCCCTAAAGATATCCCTTGGCTATCCCATTAATCATATCAAATGCAAAAAGGTAAATCAATAGGATAACTTTTTTTTACTCTTATTTGGAGGGATAACCAGCTATTCCTGCATTTTCTAGGGAATAAATTGAGGGAATATCCCATGGTTAACCATGATTAATCATGTTGGGAATACACCCTCAATCACCCTCAGAACAAAATGCAGAACGTGTTTTAATGAAAAACTATGCGTGCACAATCACAGAAAAATATACCGATCTACCATAATCACAGAATATGCGGAATAAAAAACAAACACTACATAAAAACACCAAATTTACGTGAAAAACCCCTCCAATGTGAAAGAAAAAAACCACGGAGCAAATTCCGAGAGCACTTCACTAATCTTAATAAAAGATTACAACTTTTCTCCTAATTTCTTTTTGCCCAAAAATCAGGAAACACTTCGAACTTAAAATAATAGTTGATGTGGGTACAAGAAGGATCTCACCAACGTGTGGTTGCTCTTCCGTGCCCCCCAAATCTGCTCTCAGACTCGTCCGTATCGACCTCCTGAGGTTGCACAGGATTTCTCCCAAGCCTGGGCTTCTCTAGATCTCTCTCAGGCCGTACACCACTCTCTCCCCCCAATCTAGAATTTTTCTTCTCTCGTATCTGCCACATACGGATCTCTCTTCCCCTACTTTATTTTCAGGTTTGTTTTCCCTTTTTGAAAACAGCTCCGTAACAAACTGTGATGCAGTTTGTTATCATGGGCCGGTTCCCTCCCCACATGGAGGGAGCACCCAACAATATCTTCCCCTCCCGACTACGTGGAGAAATCCACCAAGCCTGCTTTCTTTCTACAAGCTTCAACCTTCTTGATAGGTAATGACTTTGTCATTATATATGACCCATTATCATCTGTATGGATCTTCTTCAACAGCAACTGCTTCTCTTCCAGGACCTGTCTGATCCAGTGATAATGCATATCAATGTGCTTTGACTTGGAGTGAAAAGTCGGATTCTTGCTCAGGTGAATAGTGCTCTGATTGTCACAATAGACCACATAAGTATCATGTCTAACACCCAGCTCCTGAAGAAATCTCTTCAGCCACAATATCTCCTTGCATCCTTCTGTCACTGCTATGTACTCGGCCTCTGTGGACGATAATGCAACACACTTCTGTAACTTGGACTGCCATGAAATTGCACCTCCTGTAAATGTAACCAAGTAACCGGATGTGGACTTCCTGGAGTCAACATCTCCTGCCATATCTGCATCTGTATATGTCTATAACACAGGTTCTCCCTGTCCATAACAAAGACTCAAGCTAGTTGTACCTGTCAAGTACCTCATGATCCACTTGACTGCTGCCCAATGCTCCTTTCCTGGATTCGCTAGGAACCTGCTCACTAAGCCAACTGCATATGCTAAGTCTGGTCGGGTACAGACCATAGCATACATAAGACTACCCACGGCTGAGGCATAAGGGACTCTATTCATCTCCTGCTTCTCTTCCTCTGAGGCTGGGCTCTGCTCTGAACTCAGCTTGAAATGTCCAGCTAGTGGACATGCCACTGACTTGGCATTGCTCTTGCTGAATCTCTGAAGCACCTTCTCTATGTATTTCTTCTGGGACAACCATAACCTGCATGCTTGTCTATCCCTGAAGACATGCATCCCCAATATTTGTTTCACCGGCCCCATATCCTTCATATCAAAAGCTTTCCCTAACTCCTTCTTCAGTGTGACAATCTTGCTGGTGTCCTGCCCAACAATCAACATATCATCCACATATAAGAGAAGGATGATAAATCACCTCCAGGGAACCTTCTAATGAAGACACAATGATATGTGGTTGTTCTTTTATAACCAACCTGTACCATGAAAGCCTCAAACTTTCTGTACCACTGCCGGGGCGCCTGCTTGAGACCATACAGACTCTTTCTAAGTCTGCACACCATGTGCTCCTTGCCTTTCACCTTGAAACCTTCAGGCTGCTCCATATAGACCTCTTCCTCTAAGTCACCGTGCAAGAATGCTGTCTTCACGTCCAACTGCTCTACCTCCATGTTCATGCTAGCTGCCAATCCTAACACCGTCCTGATTGAGGTCATCTTCACTACTGGAGAAATATATCATCGAAATCAACTTCCTTCTTTTGTGCAAAGCCCTTCACAACTAGTCATGCTTTATATCTAGGCTGTGAGCTTTTCTCTTCTGCCTTTACCTTATAGACCCACTTGTTTCTGAGTACCTTTCTCTCCTTGGGCCTAGCTACCAAGTCATATGTATGATTATGCAGAAGAGAGTCCATCTCCTCCTGCATAGCTCTCTGCCACTGCTCCCGTTGCTCACTGACATGGGCCGCCTCATATGACTATGGCTCATCTGCATCTGTCAACATGATATATTCATGCACTGAATACCGACTAGATGGTTGCCTTGCTCTCGTGGATCTCCTCACCTCTGTCGGTAGCTCCTCCTCAGGGATCTGAATCTCCTGATCTGTATCCTCAATAGGTGTAGGTTGCTGCTCATCTGCACCCTGTACTGGCTGTTTCTCCAGCTCATCTGCATGAACTGCTGGAGGACTAACAGGCTCTATATCTACTGGGCCATATATATCTGACTCAGACTGATGCTCTGCCCTCTTGATGTCTTCTATGGTTTGATCCTCAATGACATCTCTGCTCCTGACTACCTTCCTATCAACTGGGTCCCACAGCTTATAGCCAAACTGCTCATCACCAAACCCCAGAAAGATATTGTCTTGTCTTGTCATCTAACTTTGTCCTCTCATCCTTAGGCATATGCACAAATGCCCTGCAGCCAAAAATCCTTAGATAATTATATCTGACATTCTTGCCTGTCCACACCTTCTCTGGCACCTCTCCATCTAGAGCTGATGAGGGAGATCTATTTATCAAATAACATGCTGTCTGGACTGCCTCCCCCCAAAAGCTCTTGGGCAACTTGGACTGGGAGAGCATGCACCTGACTCTCTCCACTATTGTCCTGTTCATTCTCTCAGCTACTCCATTCTCCTGTGGAGTCTTTGGCACTGTTTGCTCATGTCTGATGCCTTGTGCTATGTAGTACTGGTGAAAGACTCCTATGTACTCTCCCCCATTGTCTGTACGAATGCATCTCAACTTCTTTCCTGTCTGCCTCTCCACAAGCATGTGAAAAAACTCAAAAACTGCTGCCATCTGGTCCTTGGACTTTAAAACAAAAACCCATACCTTTCTGGAAGCATCATCTATAAATGTGACGAAATATGAGGCTCCTCCTAAGGTCTTCTCCCTCATGGGTCCACACATCTGAGTACACTTGCTCCAAAAGGCCAGTCTTCTTCTTGGAGCTACTCTGAAATGTCACCCTGTGCTGCTTACCCACCACACAGTGGGTACAATCACTGAGAACTCTGTCCTGTATCTCTGGTAAGACCCCTACCCTGACGAGAGTTTGCAATCCCTTTCCACCAATATGGCCTAATCTCTTGTGCCACAAATCTGCAGTATCATGCTCTGCTGCGCATACCTCTCTCCTAACAAACTGGACTGCAACTTGTATAATGTGCATGATCTCTGTCCTTTGGTAATCACCATAGCACCTTTGATTAACTTCCATTGATCTTCCCAAACTGGCTAACATATCCCTCTTCATCTAGCTTGCCTGCTGAGATGAGATTCATCCTGAGATCTGGAACATGTCTGACCTCTTTGAGTATCAATCTGCTGCCTTCAGAGTCTGGACCACTACTTCTCCTATCCCACATATTTTGAAAACACCATTGTTTCCCATTCGGATCACACCAAGATCACCTATCCTGTAGGATGTGAAGAACTCTCTCCTGGGTGTGGCATGATAAGAAGCTCCAGTATCCACCACCCAATCAACCTGATTTGATGTGGTGGCTAAGCACTGATCAACACATTCTGTAAATAGAATGATGTTTCTCCTGAGGCAACTGCTGCTACCTCTCTATCTTTCTTATCTTCTGCCTTACCGCCTTCATTGTTCTTCTTCTTTAGCAGTCTACATTTACTTTTGTAGTGTCCTTTCTTATGACAATGGTAGCATTCGATTTCCTTCCTTGGTCTGGATTTGCTTCTGCCTCTGTTGTTTTCTTTTCTAGTAAACTGTCTCCCTCTGCCCTCTGTGACAAGTATCTATCTGTGTTTGAGACTCTCCAGTTCCCTTCCTTCTTTCCTCCTCATTGAGCAAGCTGCTAGTAGCCTGACTCATGGTGATAACTCCATCAGGGGCGGAGTTACTCAATGACACCACCAGTATCTCCCAACTATCAGGTAGAGAACTCAACAACAGGAGTGCCTGAAGTTCATCTTCCATAAGCATCTTCATTGTGGCCAGCTGGTTCACAATGCTCTTCATCTCATTTAGGTGCTCTGCAATTGATTTTCCCGGCTTGTACTTCAAATTTACAAGCTTTCTGATTAAGTATGCTTTATTTCCGGCAGTTTTCCTCTCATACAACCCTTCTAACTTCTTCCATAGTTCATAGGCTGAGGTTTCATTTGAAATATGATGGAATACTGTGTCATCCACTCATTGCCTGATGACACTGATTGCTTTTCTATCCATAGTAGCCCAATCTTCATCATCATATTTTTCTGGCTTCTCTCCCATCTTCTCAATCGGCT
This sequence comes from Calamus simplicifolius, assembly GCA_900491605.1. NCBI lineage: Eukaryota > Viridiplantae > Streptophyta > Magnoliopsida > Arecales > Arecaceae > Calamus > Calamus simplicifolius. Next base: position 1,334,008 of record UESW01003936.1, on the reverse strand, counting down.
TGGCTAAATCTTTGCAATACAAGAGATCCATCATCTTTGGTTTCCAAATCAACCAATTACTGCCATTGAGACTAATCATAGTATTAGTGGTAGAATCCATCTGTGGTACGCTCAAATAATTTATTCTGGGCTTGCAACCTTGCTCTGATACCACAATTGTTGGGAATACACCCTCAATCACCCTCAGAACAAATATGCGGAACGTGTTTTAATAAAAAAATTATGCGTGCACAATCACAGAAAAATATACCGATCTACCACAATCACAGAATATGCGGAATAAAAAACAAACACCATACAAAAATACCAAATTTACGTGGAAAACCCCTCCAATGTGAAAGGGAAAAACCACGGGGCAAATTCCGAGAGCACTTCACTAATCTTAATAAAAGATTACAACTTTTCTCCTAATTTCTTTTTGCCCAAAAATCAGGAAACACTTCGAACTTAAAATAATAGTTGATGTGGGTACAAGAAGGATCTCACCAACGTGTGATTGCTCTTCCGTGCCCCCAAATATGCTCTCAGACTCGTCCGTATCGACCTTCTAAGGTTGCACAGGATTTCTTCCAAGCCTGGGCTTTTCTAGATCTCTCTCAGGCCGCACACCGCTCTCTCCCCCAATCTGGGATTTTTCTTCTCTCGTATCTGCCACATACGGATCTCTCTCCCCCTACTTTATTTCCGGGTTTGTTTTTCCTTTTTGAAAACAGCTCCGTAACAAACTGTGATGCAGTTTGTTATCATGGGCCGGTTCCCTCCCCACGTGGAGGGAGCACCCAACAAATCATGAACTATCCCTTTGGTTAGCTTTATTCCCAGCTATCCCTTATAGTTATGGCTTTTGGAAATAAGAAGGGATATCCCCTGGATATCCTCTCTTATCCTCTATTTCAAACACTACCTAAGAAACCCATGAACTAAAGTTATCTCTTGATGGCAGATTTGTAATTTTAAAAAGATGCTTATTCCCTCAGCTATCCTCTGGATAAATGCTATCCTGTACATTTATCCAGAAATAACTTTTGGGGTATCAAATACTACCTTATTTTTTTTTAAGCTAAAATGTACTTTTGATTCTCAAAATTCCGCTCAGAATTCATTTTGGCCCTCAAATGTTTTTTTTAAACAGTCCTATCTTTTATTTTTATTTTCATAAAAAATAAGATGAAAGAAATTTTTTTTTAAAACATAAAATTTTAAAATAATAAAAAAATTGAACTCAACTCAACTCGGTCAACTCATATTTTCGCAACTACATGGGATAGAAGAACTTTTTCTAAAAGGTAATAATATAAATTATTAATATATTTATAACTTGATATTATAATAATAATATCATATTAAAAAATATAATTTATAATATATTATTGTATCATAGAAGTTTTGAAATTTTTTATTTACTTTAAAAGAAATTATTTATAATGAAAATATAAAGTAGAAAATAATTTTTATTTTCACTTACAAAACATTTTTAGATATTAAAAAATAAAAAAAAAAAACTATTTTTAAAGGATAAAATAAAATGTAAAAATAAATATATTTTCTAAAACCTATTAATTGCAATTACATTTAGGATAACGTACATGTGAACTTGTAATAATTATCAGAATGATATATTAATTATTTTATTAATTTTAATTAAATATCATACAATAAGATGTTTGGGTTGTAATATTAAAAATTTGAGAATCAAACTTTTTGTGAACCAAAATGAGTTTTGAACGGAAGCTTGAGGGTTAAAAGTACATTTTGGCCTTCGTTTTTGAGATATTTTTTAAATCGATATCTTTTAACATCGATTTTATGTAATAGATGTGAAAAGAAAAAAAAAAAAGCATCATTTTAAATGATGCTTTTCTTATTCATGTGCAAAATAAAAAAGCATCATTTCAAATATATTTTTTATTTTTAATAATTTTTTAAGAAGCGACTTTTTAAAAGCGCTAATTTAAGTAACGTTTTTACTTATGATGAATGAGAAAAGTGTTACTTAAAATAATACTTTCTTTTTAACATCACTTCAATATTTTTTTTTTATTCTGCACCCTTTACATAAAATCGCTATCTTTTGATATCGATTTAAGAAATAGCTCCTCATTTTCTCTCTTCACATGGTTAGGCTGAAAAAGACATGGTTTGAAAAATATGCTCTTCGTTTTCCCTCCGATGTAGCCAGTGGGGTCGGTGGAAACGAGGATAGGATGCGTCTTGGTAAACGTTAAAATCTGCCATGCTAGAATATGATATAAATTATTTATAAATTTTATTTAAAAAAGAGAAAAAGATGGTCCACAGCAACGTAACTCATGGTAACCGGAGAGCAAAAGTTGGTATTTTCTTGGTGCCACGGCTGGCTCAACGAAAGGCTTTCATCTTCAAGAAAAAGTTATTCATGATTGCGTATTGTACATGCTGATTTGCTACACGCACGTTCAAATCATGAGCTTCTATTTACACAGCAAAAATTACTTTTTTTTTTTTATTTTTTTTTTTTTATATTTTTTATTTTTTTTTTTTTTCATCTTTTTTTTTCTTCACTTTTCCTTATTTCATCCGATCAATACCTTCCTCTTTTCTTTCCTTCTTCTTTTTCGATCGGCAATGACAAATAGCGACAGCGCGGCATCGATAGCAACAGTGACAATAACAAGCGGATGCGATAATCATCATCAATCAGGCACCTAACCTCAAATCCTCTTGATTTCTAGCTTTCGACTGCTTTCTTTTTCGGCCCCAATTGCTTTAGCCCCTTCTCTCTTCCGACATCGATTCCTCTCTTTTAGCCCTAGCTTCTCTTTGGCTGAATAGAGGCCTTCTATTCGCTCTTAATAGGTTGAACAGAAGAACTTTATTCGATTTATCATGATCAAACAAAAAGTTTATGTTAAATCCTAATAGACCGAATGAAAGGACATAAGGGAGAAGAAAGTTTGTTCAGATGGTGTGGAAAGAAAGTAGGAAGAATATAATGGTTATTATATAATTTTTTTAATATAAATGCAAAGAATAATTTTTATGATGTAAATAAAATTTATTGAAAATTTTTTATGCGATGTATTAAAAAATAAAATTATTTTCAACATACGTGTTAGACCTACCTACGAATGCGAACAATCGTTTGAATATGGTACACGCGGTCATCACGTGCACAAAGACTTTTCTGTGTTTTGAAAGGTCAAGTTATACCGTCTCTGTTTTGAAAGGTCAAGTTATGCAGTCAGAATAGCTGCTTTTTTCAGTCCAACACGCCAGCTGAGACAGCTTTTCTGCCCTAATTAATTCCACACCATGATCACTGTCGCTCCTTCAAATAACACGTAAGAAAGAGAGATTGAAAGTATGGGTCTCTGATTGGCATTGCTCAATTCTAGACTATGAAATTGGCTAACCGAGGGCTTATTCTACAGCCATAATGGTCACATGCGGTTCTGCTTGAATTGGAGAGTGGAGAAAGGAATTAAATCTGGTCTCAGCAATTAATAGCCACAAGTTCAAAGGAAAAAGAAAATTAAAGAAAAAGTCAAAAATTACCAAGCAAAAGGAGTAAATTCTTTGTCTTTGGACTTATTTTTCTTGTTAGCTTTGGGCTCTGATCTCTTCTGAGTGGAGGGATCTTTTTCTTTTTGCACTACTTTCGATGTTAACAATTTTGGTCTATCCTTGTACGAACTTGTGACCTCGTCTGCATGTTTTCTGAAGCTGTGCGTTTGCTTGCTCAAAAAACTTTAGGCAATGTTGGAGGTAAGTTGATTATCTTTGACTGGTTGAGGGCAGCCAGTAATCCTCTCCCGACGTAGAGTTTGAAAGTGGATGCCTGTCAACTCTGAGCTGAGGAGTTGTTCTCTCCCACTGTGAGCTAACTTGATCTTCTTAGTTGGCTAAGGGTGGCCAGCATCGTCAACCTATTGCAAGTACATAATTTGAGTAAAAATCTTATCCAGTTGGCTGTTGGCCACTAAGGCAAAGTTGAGGCCGAAGCCAAGATGAGGTTGCTGGGGTAGAGATGGAGTGCACCCTAGGTGGCCGAATGGGTCGGAGTCCTATCCGAGAAGCTTGTTGGATCTTCTTGGTCGGCTGGGAGCGACTAACCTTATCAACTATAAGTTAGGGAGTTGGTCTCTCCCGTTGTGAGCTGATCTTGTCTTCTTGGCAAGCTGAGAGTGACCAGCACCATCAGCTATGAGTTGGTCTCTCCCGACTATGAGCTGATTTTATCTTCTTGGCTAGTTAAGAGTGGCCAGCACCATCAGCTGTGAGCTGGAAAGTTGGTTTCTCCTAGCTGTAAGCTGATTTCATCTTCTTGGCTGGTTGAGAGTGGCTAGCACCATCAGCTGTGAGCTGAAAAGTTGGTTTCTCCCAGCTGTGAGCTGATTTCATCTTCTTGGCTGGCTGAGAGTGGCCAGCACCGTCAGCTGTGAGCTAGAAAGTTGGTTTCTCCCAACTATGAGCTGATTTTATCTTCTTAGTTGGCTGAGAGTGGCCAGCACCGTCAGCTATGAACTGAAAGTTGGTTGTTGGCCGTAAAGGCAAAGCTGAAGCTGCTGTGGCTAAGATAAGGCCATTGAGGCAGGGATAGGGCCACTGAGGTTAAGTTAGCTGAGGCCATGGCGAGGATGGGGCCCAAAACGCTATGGAGCAGTTCAAGGGTTCCGAAGGTTTCGCCTTGGAGGTATCAGAAGCGGCCATCGACGCATTCTTCAAAGGCTTCAAACATTGCAAGGACAAGGTTGAAAGAGTAGTGCCCTAAAAGCCAATCATGTAAGGGCATTTTTGTAATTTCCTTCAACTCATGTATGATATTTTATCAATTAAAAGGTTTTTTTTTTGATTCATCATATGCTGTGTCTTATATTTATTAAGATTATGATGAACCCCATAAGGTTAGGGCAATGGAATTAGGGTTATGATGAAGTTCATAATGATGAGACCTAAGTTCCTAAAAACTCTAATCTAAAATATTCCCAGTCGAAGGATCATCGAGTCGGGGATCGATGATACCGGTAAGACTGGCACATTCTATGTATGCTCAATAAAGAGGGTGGTTGGTCTCATAGCCACTTGTGTAGAGACACTAATACAAGGATGTGGGTGCTCATTAGGGTATGAGTTCACTGAATTGATCTACATTGAGAACATCTTATGGAGATCTTACTTACTTGTCAAAAGATAGTTCTCTTAGTGGGAGTTGTGCAAGTGATCCTTAGACCTGAGATTACCATAGAATCTTATGCACATGAATCTATGTTTTAGTTCATACTCATTCATGGCTAAGTCATGTACGGGTGTTCATGGATATAAAGGATTGTGTATGAAGGTTATGAGTAGGTCAACAAGGAATCGATCATTCCTAGTAAGAGGAAAAGTAATCCCATGTAATCTCATCATATGATGACTCAAGAAGTCTTTGATCAAAGCAAAATGAAATTAGAATAGGTTTCTAATTTTTCATTTGTCGAGTCTTTATTATTGATTTGAGATTCAAATGAATAAAATGTTAGGGTTTGACATTTTTCCATACCCATCACTTATTCGGGATAAAGAAAGATCGAAGGATTGAATTGCACAGTAACTTGCCACTGAAGGGTATTTTGGTAATTCCATCAAATTCCTCATCTTCTAGGTAGACATGATACATTGCTAGATGTCAATCTGTCTTGTAGGTTTTCATGAATTAAATTTATTTAATTCATGAGTCAATTTGAAAGATGGTTCAAATTGGCAACTAGGGTTAGCATGATTTGATCTAATTCGGTTAGTCAGTTTCTAATCGAACTAAATCGACTTAAACCTAACCTACTACTGGCTAGATGAGGAACCCAATGGGTCACACACATAAGGGAATTGGTCAAAGAATCATTTTAATAAGATTAATTAATTCAATTTGTTAGCCAATCAGCATGCTAGCACATGTGGCTAACTATCGCTCCAATTTGGGTCGAAATTGATTTGAACCGGCTTAATTAATTGATCCAAATTAATTTTAGAATTAATTTGGGATAACCTCTGACCTGATCAACCATTTATTGGATTGGATAAGGTTGAATTAATAGAGTCCAAGAAATATAGGACTCTCGGAAGGGAAACTATGCACGTGCAGAATTTTCAAGAGGCGCCTAAGAGTCCTTCTGATTTAAGGTACTAGGAGGCATTTTTTTTTGGATTTATAGGTCCATTGAACGTGGAGAACCTTATCTAGATGTTATTGTATTGGATAAGGTTGAATTAATAGAGTCCAAGAGACATGGGACTCTCGAAAGGAAAACTGTGCGCGTGCAGAATTTTCAAGAGGCGTCTAAAAGTCCTTCTGATTTAAGGCACTAGAAGGCGCATCTTTTGGGGATTTAAGAGTCCATATAAACATGGAGAACCTTATCTTGACACATGGCAAAATCAGAGGCTATCTGATTTAAGATGGGATGCCAAAAGCATCCCATCAGGTGTGGCGCGCGTAGGGAGAAAGGTGCAGAAAATTATAACGATGTGTCCCTTGATTCAAATTGAAATGAATTTAAAAATTTTATATCCTTTCAGAAGGATGTGGAATGGGTTGTATCCCTTCATTTGACGTCTCTCCATTCACTATTTAAAGGGGGTGGCACATATGGGATTGCATCGGATAATTTTTAGTAATCCTTGTTAAGACAAGAGTCTTCTCTCTCCCTCTCCCCTTCCTACAAGCCTTAGTCAATTTAGGACAACTCTTTTCTTAGCCTATACAAGTTTTATTAGGCTTAAGAAAAGTATAAAAGGGTCCTAAGAGCCAAGCCAAGAAGTCAAGAAGCCAAAAAGAGGTTTAAGTCAAGTTCGTGAGCATATCTTTGATCCAATTCTCGTGTGGATCACCATTGGAGGGCGAACACTTGGGCGCCTAGTGGAAAAGATTGGATAACCGGCTTCCTTCTTTCTTCACCAAGTACTAAGGTATGTTCCTCTACATATATGTTACATTTTATGACTAATTAATCGTTATAATCAAGGGTTCTTGGGTCTAAGGTTTCGGTTGATTAGGGTTTCAAGGTTAAAATTTTTTGAAATCCAGCCTTCCGCTGCATGACCGGAACCCAACAAAGGTGTCTCAGGTCTTCAATATCACTGGTCTTGAAGACATCCAGCCTGGAGATGCCGAAGAAGAGAAGGAGCCAGAGAGGAACGATGCCAAGGATGGATCAGGGTCCTCTGGGGCATAGGCCCTTGTATTTTTGTTTACTTGAATATTTTTGTAGGCCGACTTTATCGGTTTTTTTGTAATGCATTCAAACATTAACGAAAAGAAACTTTTTCTCAAAGTGTAGTGTACCTAGCTTTTATAGATTTTTGCCTTTGCGTCGTGTTCGATGTCAATGCCAATTAGAGGCTTGAAAGCTTTTCTTTGGAACCGCCTTGGGGGTTTCTTCGGTCGGCCCGAGTGATGACCTGAGAGTCGCTGAGCCCGTCAGGGTCCTTTTTCTTCGTAACCACCTCGAGGGTTTCTTTGGCTGGCCCGAGTGGTGACCCGAGAGTCACTGAGACCATCGGGGTTCTCTTTCTTCGTAACCGCCTCGGGGGTTTCTTTGGTTGGCCCAAGTGGTGACCTGAGAGTTACTGAGATGTCGGGGTCCTTTTTCTTCGTAACCACCTTGAGGGTTTCTTCGGCCGACCTGAGAGTCACTGAGACCGTTGGGATCCTTTTTCTTCGTAACCACCTCGGAGGTTTCTTCGATCGGCCTGAGTGGTGACCCAAGAGTCGCTGAGATCGTCAGGGTTCTTTTTCTTCGTAACCACCTTGGGGGTTTCTTTGACCGGCCCGAGTGGTAACCCAAGAGTCGCTGAGACCATCGAGGTCTTTTTTCTTCGTAATCGCCTTCGGGGTTTCTTCGGTCGGCCTGGGGGTTATTGAGAAATTGAATTTCATACTGTAAGAAGATTGGAGGTCCTACCTGGGTGGCTTGCTGAAGGTCCTACCTAGGTGGCCTATTGGAAGCATTCATCATGGAGTCAGGAGGTCCGTCTTTACTGCATGGAGAGACTGGACGATGAAGCAGCATATCTGGAGCTCCTTTGTGGAATGTTTTGGGGAGAGTTTGTCTCTTCCTATTGACTTGGATACTTCAGCATGCTGGTGACTGCCCTCTCAGAAAATCATATTGATTGGGGATGAAAGGTGCTGGTGCCCTCGCTTGGGGGCTTCATGATTGTGGTGCTTGTTGGTAAGCTTGATGGTGCTTTTATTGATGAGCTTGAGTATACTTTTGCTTATGGTACTTCGGAGAGGCATGACGATAGTGAGTCTCTCGCTGAGGAGATCTCCCATGGGATGGATGATGGATGGCCTAAGCAGCAGCTAGAGGGGGAGTAGAAGCTTTTGTTTGCTGCTATGTGGCCATGAAATATTGCTCTGTAGCTTTTATACAACTGCCATAAGTGCTTGAACTTGTCGGTCAATGATAGCAAGCTGGTCCACCTAAGTGGACTGAGGTGGTAACAATAGCAGAGAAGAGAGCGACTAACTTTCTGTTGCTCAACTCGTCATGAGGATGCTTCCCCATGGCTGGTAGAGACCTCTTGGGCTTTGTCATCACCATCTTTTTTGATCTAGGAGGGGGATAAGAATCTACATGCTAGCATTGCTGATGATCCATGCTTTGCCCCCTACCTAGCGCGCTAATCTGTTATAGCCAGATCACCCTCCTTGAACATCCACAAGCATTCGGGCACCTTCTCCAGCAAGCTCAGGATCTTTCGGCAAGCTTCTCTCAGTCGGGAGCTTGCAAAAAGTCCTGAAGACCGAAGATTTTGGCAGGGATCCTCCGACGCTCAAGTTAGTGCTCTGGGCAACAACCTTGAGCTTGAGAAATCGAAAGAGAGAGAGGCTTAGAGAGATGCTCTCTGTTTGAGCAAGTATGAGCGTTTAGGAGTGTTGAGTTATCTGGTCGGGGCCCTTCTTACCCATTTTATTGATGCTTAGAGTCTGTGAGACTTGAGGTGTAACCATCTGTCAGAGCATTTATGATAAGGGCAGCATGGTGAGGCTTGCCTCTTTATGACTTGTCAGAGCTGCAGGTCGTATCCCTTCTAATATGGATGGCTGCAGCTAGTTGATGGGCTAGATCCCACCAGTGGATGGTCACTTGATTTGGACGGTCACTGCAAGCTGTTGCAAGCTTGCAGGACGTGAGTAGCCATTTATGGCGTACACCAGAGATATGTTCCCCATGCGCACATCTATTGTCATGTGCGGATAGTGATGAGTAGTGAAGCTAGGCACTGGGCCGCACGGTGTGGCCACTATAGCGCTGCTTGGATGGTTGCTGAGACCGATTTGGAGCCGTGGAAGATAGCTGGGAGCGTAGCTTGGGTGACCAAGTTGGGACTCTACTCGGATGGCCGATTGGAGGCGCTCCGAAAGGGTGATCATTGCTGTTGACCGAGCATGATCTCATCAGCTCATTAGGGGTCCTTAACAGGATATCGCTAAGAGTGCCCTCCTTATGTACTTAGTGTTGGATTACGGAATGGAAAATCCCAATCTAATTGGAATAAAATGGCAGTGGAAACAAAATAAATTTATTCCATAACCCACCAAGGATTACATGCGTTTCATAAAAATGAAAGAAGGATAAACAAAAAATATTACCTTTGTTGATCATTATGTAATCCGTCTGTTCTTGTGTTGGGTTTGCTCGGATCTTCAAAGGTGCTGCCTCCAGAAAGACGACCACCCTCTACAAGTATCCACACACGAATGGACACCAAAACAGTTTTTGAATGCTAGTTCAAAGTTCATTTTTCACAAAAACGAACCATCATCGTCAACTCTCTGTTTTTCTATTTTCAAGGCAAAAGGCACGACCATTCAAATGCCTAATAGACACGACCTTTCAAATGCCCCAATAGACATTAAAACGTATATATCATATATATACAAGTCTGCTAGGGGTTTTTGGTTAACTAGGATTTTAATTAATATTTATTTAAAACTCCTTTTAAATAATGACAATTTAAATCCTAGTTCTTACCAAATAAGGAATTTATATTTTTAACCAAAAACCTTTATGGATTATTTCCTTACCCAATAAGAAAATATAACTAATTAATTACTTGTCATAATTTAAATTATGAATTTAAATTTTCTCAAAATTAAACTCGAATCTAAATAACAACTAATTATTATTTGTAATTTAAAATAATATCATCATTTTAAATTACTATAGAGAGTAACAAACCGTAACCATTATTGTTCGTTCTTAGTGTGCGACCCTATAGGTTCAATTAACGTTGGCAGTAGGCCTAAATCACATTTTGATCCTACAAGTCATAAGCGGCCTCTAGCAAGACATTATGACTACCCAAGTTAAATGAAAAGCTCATGTTCCGAGACAACCTTAAAGTAGCTAATGACATAATCCTTTTGTCACATGATATCTTGATAGAATATAAGGCATGGAAAAAGTCAACCTTATATCGCTCTATCTTTAATTTCTCGAAACCCAATTAGACTGACTAAACAAATGATATTGATCTCCATCAATTCATTTGAGCACGGCCATGCATTTCTCAGTCTCAATCATCGAGGGGCCCAGAGATATCTCTCTTATAACAAAGGGACAAATTCCATCTTAATCACTCATATCTCACTACATGATTCTTATTATGTTCAGCATAACCTTTATAATCATCCGGTTAAAGACAACGTTTGATTATGTCAAAACATAATATTCCTCATGTTGAGAACTATAGCAATCTCAGGTCTAAGGATTTAATGACACAACTACTAGAGATTAACTTATGACTTTGATCCATGTATTAATCTCAAGGCGGGTCTTGTCCAATATTTGTTCTCAACAAATACATATAAATTTGATTTGTATCTCATACACATATTCATCCCATGAATATCAATCAAATTTCATACTAATCTTAATTTATTATTATTCCCACAACAATAACCGATTAGGGACATTTAGAATAATTAATAATATTATTCAAGGACATTATTATATAATAAACATGCAAATTATGATAATAGTAAATGCTCATAAATATTCAAAATACCATGTCCATACAATAGGCCTAGGGCACTATTACTAACAATCTCCCACTTGCACTAGGCCCACTCATCAATGTATCTAATACCTATGAACCTAGCATGACGATCATGCTTTGCTTGTGGTAGAGGCTTAGTCAATGGATCAGCAACATTGTCATCTGTTGGAACTCTGCATATTTTTACGTCACCTCTCTCAATGATTTCTCGAATGAGATGATAACGCCTAAGAATGTGTTTGGATCGCTGATGTGACCTAGGTTCCTTTGCTTGTGCGATAGCACCATTATTGTCACAATGAACATCAACAGGATTTGTGATGCTAGGAACCACTCCAAGGTCAGTAATGAACTTCTTGATCCAAACTGCTTCCTTTGCTGCATCAGATGCTGCTATGTATTCAGCTTCAGTTGTAGAATCAGCAACAGTGCTTTGCTTCGAACTTTTCCAGCTAACAGCACCACCATTTAAACAAAACACATATCCTGACTGCGATCGGAAATCATCTTTGTCAGATTGAAAGCTTGCATCTGTGTAACCACTTACAACCAGATCATCTTCCAATCCCATACACCAAGAACACATCTTTAGATCTTCTCAGATACTTAAGAATGTTCTTGACAGCCGTCCAGTGACTCTCACCGGGATCTGACTGGTATCTACTCGTTATGCTTAAAGCATAAGAGACATCTGGTCTAGTGCACAACATAGCATACATGATAGATCCTATTGCTGAAGCATAAGGAATCTTACTCATGCGCTCTCGCTCATCTTTTGTGTTAGGACACTGAGATTTGCTAAGTGTAATACCATGAGACATAGGCAAGTATCCTCTCTTGGAATCTTGCATACTGAACCTTTTCAGTACTTTGTCTATGTAAGTACTTTGACTTAGACCAATCAGCCTCTTAGATCTATCTCTATAGATCTTTATCCCTAGGATATAGGCAGCTTCGCCTAAGTCTTTCATTGAGAAATTTCCCTAACCAAGACTTGACACTCTGCAAGGTAGGGATATCATTCCCAATGAGTAAAATGTCATCAACATATAAGACCAGAAATACAATGGCGCTCCCACTAACTTTCTTGTAAACACAAGGTTCATCTTCATTTTTGATAAATCCAAACTCTTTGACTGATTCATCAAAACGAAGATTCCAACTCCGAGAAGCCTGCTTCAAACCATAAATGGATCTTTGAAGCTTGCATACTTTACTAGAATTCTCAGGTTGTACAAAACCCTCAGGTTGTGTCATGTACACATCCTCAAGTAAGTTTCCATTAAGAAACACAGTTTTAACATCCATTTGCCAAATCTCATAGTCATAATATGCAGCAATGGCAATGAGAATTCTAATAGACTTAAGCATGGCTACAGGTGAAAAAGTTTCATCATAGTCTATACCATGAGTTTGTTTGAAACCTTTTGCAACTAGCCTTGCTTTGTAAGTATGCACTTTACCATCCATGTCAGTTTTCTTTTTGAAAACCCATTTGCACCCAATGGTCTTTGTACCTTCAGGTGGCTCAATCAAGGTCCATACCTGATTATCATACATGGATTGGATTTCAGACTTCATGGCCTCTAACCATTTCTCAGAGTCTGGATCTAACATAGCCTCTTGATAGGTAGTAGGTTCATTTTGATCCACTAACAATACATCATGATTATCAGTCACAAGAAATCCATATCTCTCGGGCTCATGACGTATCCTATCAGATCTACGTAATTTTGTGCTACAGGTGGTGTGTCAACAATGGTTTGTTGACTTTGAGCATCCACAGGCGGTTCAATGTTATCTTGTGGTTCTCGAATTTCTTCGAGTTGTACCTTGCTCCCACTGGTTCCTTTAGAAATAAATTCCTTTCTAGAAAGACACCATTCCGAGCAACAAACACTTTGTTCTCAATGGGATTGTAAAAGTAGTATCCTTTAGTCTCTTTAGGATACCCCACAAAAAAACATTTGTCAGACTTGGGTTCCAGCTTATTTGAAACTTGACGTTTTACATAAGCTTCACAACCCCAAATCTTAAGAAAAGACAAACTGGGCTTTTTACCAGTCCACATCTCATATGGCGTCTTTTCAACCGCTTTGGTTGGAACTCGATTTAGTGTGAACGCAGCTGTTTCAAGTGCATAACCCCAAAAGGTAAGTGGAAGATCCGTTAGACTCATCATAGATCGAACCATATCTAATAAAGTTCGATTCCTTCTTTCAGACACACCATTCCATTGTGGTGTTCCAGGAGGAGTTAGTTGTGGAATGATTCCACAACTTCTAAGATGGTCATAAAAATCTTGGCTCAAATATTCTCCACCTCGATCAGATCGAAGTGCCTTGATTGTCTTGCCAAGTTGGTTTTGTACTTCATTTTGAAAAGATTTGAACATTTCAAATGATTCAGATTTGTGTCTCATCAAGTAGACATAACCATATCTACTGAAGTCATCAGTAAATGTAATGAAGTACTTGTAACCTCCTCTGGCATCTGAACTTAATGGTCCACATACATCTGTATGTATTAGGCCCAATAATTCATTGGCCCTTTCACTGTGTCCAGTAAAGGGATCCTTTGTCATCTTACCCAATAGACAAGATTCACATGTATCATATGATTCAAAATCAAATGAGTTCAAAAGTCCATCTTGATGGAGTTTTGATATGCGTTTCTCATTTATATGGCCAAGGCGACAATGCCAAAGATAGGTTGAATTTAAGTCATTGGACTTAAATTTCTTGGTAGTTATGTTATAGACAGAAGAATTGTTGGATTTTTGAAGATTCAAAACATAAAGACCATCTAGTAATTCGGCATTTGCATAGAACATGTCTTTATGATAAATGGAGCAATTATTATTCTTAATAATAAAAGAAAAACCATCATTATCCAAACAAGAAACTGAAATAATATTCCTACACATTGTAGGAACATAAAAGCAATTGTTCAAAACTAACAAAAGCCCACTGGGCAAAGAAAGTTCGTAACTTCCTACAGCTAAAGCAGCAACTTTTGCTCCATTGCCTACTCGAAGATCAACTTCGCCCTTCTTCAGTTGTCTACTCCTTTTAAGCCCCTGCACATTTGTGCAAATGTGAGATCCACATCCAGTATCTAATACCCAGGAACTAGAAGGAGAAAAATTAATCTCTATAACATAAATACCTGAAGAACCGGTCTCACCAGTCTTCTTCTTCTTCTTTAGATCCTCCAAATACAGCTTGCAGTTTCTCTTCCAATGACCAGGTTCATTGCAAAAGAAACAGACACCCTCCTTTGGGGCTTTAGCCTTGGGTTTAGGATTGGGCTTGGGTTGAGCATTGGACTTTCCAGCCCTTCCCTTACCCTTTCCTTTTCTTTCTTCATAAAGCCCTTTCCCTTTTGAACCATCAGAACATGGCCAGGCTTGGACTTAATATTCTGTTCAGCAGTTTTAAGCATCGTATGCAGCTCAGAAATTGATTTGTCCATTTCATTCATGTTATAGTTCATGATAAACTGGCCATAACTATCAGGAAGTGAATTTAGGATCAAATCTGTTGCCAACTCTTGGCTCAATGGAAATCCAAGCCTATCAAGGTGCTCAATATAGCCTTTCATTTTCAACACATGAGCGCTAACTGAAGCACCCTCAGCCATTTTGCAAGAGTGCAATGCCTTGGTAGTATCATACCTTTCTTGCCTTGCTTGTTGCTGGAACATTTCCTTTAGATTGACAATCATATCATAAGTTTCCATGTTTTCCAAATCTTTCTGAAGTTCAGAACTCATGGTAGCTAGCATCAAGCATGCAACATCAATAGAGTCATTATGATGCTTCTCATAAGCATTCTTTTCAGCTCTAGAAGCATTATCGGCTGGTTCTTCAGGGTGAGGTTGATCCAGGACATAAAGCTTCCTTTCTTGTTTGAGAACAATTCTCAAATTTCAAAACCAGTCAAGGAAGTTAGTCCCAGTAAGTTTGTCCTTCTCAAGGATTGATCGCAGTGATAGTAGAATTGTTATTATTGTTGGCCATCTACAATAAATGCAAAGTTCGTTAAGTATTTTGATTATGAAAAACTCCCACTAAATTAACAACCCTCAATAATAATAATCATATTAATTTAGTGAGCTAAGATCCATATTTATACTCAACTTTAAGTCAGCTTTGGCATGACACTTAAAATTAAGTTATTTAGGTAGGTAACTCTTACCAATTGCAACTCATGCAACTCTTAGAAATTTATGGGATTTTGACATCATATGTCCCGGCATGTTTAAATCCCATCTCATGCCATTAGGCCAAAACCGTTTTGATAACCTAATTAAGTTAAACCATTTTTAAACATATGGGTAGCACCATTACTCATCTTGTCTCACTAATGTAACCTAATGTACTTCTACTTTGGTAGAACCCACATTAAGGTGATAAAAGCATTGACAAGTGTTTAAATATGGATGGCATGTCAACTTAAAATTTCATGTGAGGGATCTAGATAGATTTCATCATGCATTTAGTATCACATACTCATTGATATCATCATACATAGCATCTCATACATGTATATAATAAACGTGTCATAGTATGGCCTTATCTAGATTGATCTTCATAAGCCAATATGAAGATCAATGGTTAATCCTAGGTAATAATGAGCAACACCATAATATCTACTTGACCATCATCTTGTGCATAGACACCTAGCTCCTCCATCACCATGGTTGGATTGCATGACTTCAAATGGCTTGCTTTGTCTTCTTGTTTTATTACAATAAATAAACAAATACTACTAAAAGTAAAAGAAAAATTACAATGAAACAAAATAGCATGCATGCCATATTTAATAATTACAACCTTTGTAAAAGAATAATAAAAACTTGCCAATCACATTGGTCACAAGGCCATACTATGCACCATACAAAGCAACACACCATGCAAAACATATCATGTTATCATATAGCATATACATATTGCATTAAAGAAAATATGTTATAATAGGCGTGTTGTTTAAAACCAATTAAATTTATAAGGCGCTCCGATTAGGTAGTACGGCGGTTCCGCACCATCATAAACAGCAATTGATAAATCCTTATTGATATGTGAATTCAGTTCATGTATTAATATAATTAAGACAACACCGAAATCATATATCATGCTATTAAACACTTTAATTGCAATATCCCATTCGGATTCTTAATCATATTAACGAATCCTTACATGAAACAGATTCATCAATTAACACCTTAGAAAACCTATTATCTATGTCGTTCGCAAACCCTAATATCTCATATATACAAGAACGCAAATTATTCCAAGATCATATACATCTCATACATACAATCAAACATGGCATAATCGATTTTTATGAAAATGCAAGTGGCTCTGATACCACTGTTGGATTACGGAATGAAAAATCCCAATCTAATTGGAATAAAATGGCAGCAGAAATAAAATAAATTTATTCCATAACCCACCAAGGATCACATGCGTTTCATAAAAACGAAAGAAGGATAAACAAAAAATTACCTTTTGTTGATCAGTATGTAATCCGTCTGTTCTTGTGTTGGATTTGCTCGGATCTTCAAAGGTGCTGCCTCCAGAAAGACGACCACCCTTTACAAGTATCCACACACGAACGGACACCAAAACAGTTTTTGAATGCTAGTTCAAAGTTCATTTTTCACAAAAACGAACCATCGTCGTCAACTCTCTATTTTTCTATTTTCAAGGCAAAAGGCACGACCCTTCAAATGCCCAAATAGACACGACCTTTCAAATGCCCCAATAGACATTAAAACGTATATATCATATATATACAAGTATGCTAGGGGTTTTTGGTTAACTAAATTTTAATTAATATTTATTTAAAACTCCTTTTAAATAATGACAATTTAAATCCTAGTCCTTACCAAATAAGGAATTTATATTTTTAACCAAAAACCTTTATGGATTATTTCCTTATCCAATAAGAAAATATAACTAATTAATTACTTGTCATAATTTAAATTACGAATTTAAATTTTCTCAAAATTAAACTCGAATCTAAATAACAACTAATTATTATTTGTAATTTAAAATAATCTCATCATTTTAAATTACTATAGAGAGTAACAAACCGTAACCATTATTGTCCGTTCTTAGTGTGCGACCCTATAGGTTCAATTAACGTTGGCAGTAGGCCTAAATCACATTTTGATCCTACAAGTCATAAGCGGCCTCTAGCAAGACATTATGACTACCCAAGTTAAATGAAAAGCTCATGTTCCGAGACAATATTAAAGTAGCTAATGACATAATCCTTTTGTCACTGATATCTTGATAGAATATAAGGCATAAAAAAGTCAACCTTATATCGCTCTATCTTTAATTTTTCGAAACCCAATTAGACTGACTAAACAAATGATATTGATCTCCATCAATTCATTTGAGCACGGCCATGCATTTCTCAGTCTCAATCATCGAGGGGCCCAGATATATCTCTCTATAACAAGAGTGACAAAAATTCCATCTTAATCACTCATATCTCACTACATGATTCTTATTATGTTCAAGCATAACCTTTATAATCATCCGGTTAAAGACAACGTTTGATTATGTCAAAACATAATATTCCTCATGTTGAGAACTATAGCAATCTCAGGTCTAAGGATTTAATGACACAACTACTAGAGATTAACTTATGACTTTGATCCATGTATTAATCTCAAGGCGGGTCTTGTCCAATATTTGTTCTCAATAAATACATATAAATTTGATTTGTATCTCATACACGTATTCATCCCATGAATATCAATCAAATTTCATACTAATCTTAATTTATTGTTATTCCCACAACAATAACCGATTAGGGACATTTAGAATAATTAATAATATTATTCAAGGACATTATTATATAATAAACATGCAAATTATGATAATAGTAAATATTCATAAATATTTAAAATACCATGTCCATACAATACGCCTAGGGCACTATTACTAACACTTAGAACTCCATGCATATGGACTCATACGTGTAGACCCCATGCACACAGCATAAACTCCCATTGCGTGAAAGTACGTAAGCCTCCTTAACATTTTTACTGATTAGATGATGGAGTCAAGGCCGGTTGTGGAGCTGGTGCCGACACGGGGGAGTCCACGGAATCGACCGAGATGATTGGGAGCTGGGTCATTGGCTGAGACTATTGAGAGCCGAGAACTGGAGTCAGTTGATGAGGCTGACGCTGGAGTCGATCGAAAGAGGGCCAACACTAGGATCGGTCAGAGAATCCCTTTGGACTTCTGGATGGCTACATCCTCTGCCTTGGTGTAGATTTTGGTATCCTATTATTGAGTGAGTCAGTACTTGGCTGCCTTCTACCGTAGGGTTTATTGGCCCCATCACTCGGATTTGAGACGACCTTGATGGAGTTTCTCATTAATATAATGATATAATTAATTATAATAAATAAAAATTTCAATAACCGAATCTCTATTGCCTAATAATTAAAAAACTTTAATAACAATGTCTAGCTATGCCCATCTTTTTTATTTTTATATCTTGATCTATGAATTATGTGGATTCAAAAATGAATGAGATGGTTGGATCTAAACTTGTTACAATTAAATATAGACAAATCGATTGCTTCCTTTCTCTCTCTTTCTATGTATGTATGTGTGTGTATATATATATATATATATATATATGTGTGTGTGTGTGTGTGTGTGTGTGCATGTAAATTTTGAAGTTGACTAAGATTATATAGTATTTTGACATCCTAACTAAAATGGAAATAATTTATATGACAACTTTAATTTTTTAATACAACAAGATAAAGCTACAGGTGTAACAACAATAGCAGCATTAATAATAATTTTTATCAAAAAAAAGCTATCATGAAAGAACAAGTTAAAAATAACTTAAGTTGTGATGTTTTACCAATTTTTTTTTTTGTCAAGGAAAAGATGTGAGGAAAGTAAAAAAATTAACATTTATATTATTAGGCACATTCTCTACTTAGTGGCAGGTGCCAACGGACGTCTTCATACGTATGGAGCTTGGCCTTACAAGTTTGCATGGCTAAAACTTGTCAACAACAATTAAAAACCAATTCTACCTAATATCTATATAGGTAGAGAAGGTTCCAAAATTAACTAAATCTCTAAAGACTTAGATATAGCACACGCGGTCCAAAATATTTATAACTAATAATGTCATAAGTTAAATATTATAATTGATGGTGTCAAAATCTAGCTAAAAGATCCTGAATGCTAACAAAAATAATGAGTTGGATGGTGAGCTCAAAAGTGAACCAGAGCCCGCTTCATTTGATTATGTATGGAACAGCTTCGTGCCTACGCTGACACTCCTACGAAGATAAAATAGGAGTGTGAGAAGTATGCTAAGAAACTAGGGCTTATAAACCAGATTAGATGCTAACAAAAGAGAGGTGAAGAAGAAAACTGGAGACAAGGAACTCCCTCACCTTCAAATGAGATTTCTTCTTATATGCGAACTTTGGTCTCATTGCCTGATGTTGTCCACATTGCGGTGACATGCTTTATTGCTATGGTAAGATTGTTTAGTGATGGGATTGGCCCATGTCTCTGAAGTAGGGACATGCATAGGAGTAATTGTTATTGGGTCTCATCTGTAATTCTATTGGATGTGCTAGGCAAGATAGCTAGGGGCTTCATTGGTCAAGCCCTTTTGATACCATCTAATTCTTATGCATGGTGATGGCATGGCTCTAAGGCTACATGCCCTTACGACGAAGTGCCAGTCTAGCATCATCTTAATTTGATTCTATCAAAAATAAATCTACAGAAAAACCAATACAAACACCTCCTTAAAATTGGCAAAAAAATCTAACAAGTTCTAAAGACAATATTTTTAAAATAAATTTTTAAATGCAAAAACTAAAGTAGCAGAGTTAACTCTATACAAGGTTTAGGATTTTCTCTCTGGTTGAATCTAAGAGTTCAATATATATTTTGATGATTACAAGACATTGATTGAAGAACTAACAGTATACTTGAGTTTATGATACTTGAAAGGCATAATGATCGATACGAACCAATATGAACATTTTTTAATCATTTTTTCATCAAGCTATTAATTTTTTTAACCGGTTTTTTTCTTTTTTCTTCTAGGGAATATTTTTTTCCAACCAGAAACTATTATTTTTTATATCAAACCATTAATAAATTTTGACATGATTTTTTGACTAAAATCTAGTATTATCCTTGAAACTTAGGGGGCTGTGTCATTTTGATTCCTAAATTTTAAAAAATTACAAAAGTAATTCTAAACTTTTCTTTTTATTTTACATTGATTTCTACCATTAAATTGTGGAGATACCATTTGATTTTGTTCTATGTAGCAGCACATATGGTATTCAGATAATAAAATTAAATTTAAAATTTATTAATCCATTAATTTAAGATTTAATATTTTTTTAAAAAATTATTATTATTTTACTCTTGCCCTCCTTCCTTCCTTCTCCCTTCGAACACATGCACCGCAACCCCGGCGCGCCGGTTCTAAGCTATGCGTCCCTCCCCCCTCTGTCCCCACGGCCTTCGGAGGGGGGGGGGGGGGGTTTGGGTTTGATCTAACCTCCAAGCCGACATGCACTTATCTCGCGTGCATTGCACCAATCTCCAGCCAGCCTATGGTGCCATGACAACTAGCTTCTCTTAAATAATTCAGCCAGACCCCTGCCGTAGTCTTTTGTTGAATCTAATTTAGTAGCATTGTTGTTCATCTATGATGACGGTAGTAGATTTCCAACAAGGAAGGCCCAAAACAAAGGAAAGTCTTTTGAGTGGGCTCCATGGTTTGTCATTTTGCGGGCAGCATCTTGCCAACTATCATTCCTGAGAAATGTCTTTGTGCATGCACCGGCTTGGTTCACAAAGCGTGCACCAGCCGCGCATTTTATAGTCCAATGGTCTATGGCACGCATCATACACACAGTGGTATGGATGCGCGACTAATCTATGCGCCCGATACATGAAGCATGCACCAAAGGCCGATACACAAAAACTTTTTATCATTTTCGGCATCAAGAATGCCCCACTAACAAACGCTTCCCTTAGCGCTCGTGCTCCTCGTTTTTATTATTTTAAGTTACTACTTGCCAAATGTCCTTCCACTCTCCACAAATTAGCAGAAGAAATATAGTGCCTCAGAAAAGGAAGAGGTTGAGGTTCAACGAATTAATGGATTAGTTATAAATTTTAAATTTAATTTTACTATTTAAATACCAGATATGCTGCCATATAAAATAAAATAAAATAGCATCTTTCTGTTTAATGATAGGAATTAAAGTGAAATAAAAAAAAGAAGTTTAAATTAATTTTTTAACTTTTTAAAGTTCAAGGACCAAAATGATAGAGTTCCCTAAGTTTGAGGGCCAATACTGTACTTTAGCCTTTTCTTTTAATGACTATGAGAAACTAAATACATGTTGATGGCCCTAAAAATAATAAATTATTTAAACTCGATAAAATTTAATTTGTTTCATTTTATAAATATTGTTACATTAGTATTTATATGGGGTATAGCCTATCCTAATGTTTTCCTTGAGTAACCAGCTCCAATCTTATCCATTTAAGGTCATGTTTAAATCCTTATCGATCGATTAGAGCACCATCTATGTATAGCCAAAAGTATGATAGGAAAAGTTACTTATATATACCCCGTTCATTATGCAGGTACAGGACTAGTACTCTTTGGAGTTTGGACGACCTACTTGCCTTTCTATGACTATTGAGAATTAAGTTGCTTGATTCTAAATTTCTTTTAAGTACTCATATCTTTTTTGGTAGTCAATTTTTTCTAGTGGCTGATATCTATTGCTTTGCTCCAAAATTTATAGCAAAATTTAGATATATTCTCTCTCTTGCAGTTGGGTAATTCTCCAAGATACCCCAATATTGGCAAATCGATGCACTATAAGATTTCTTTTCATGATTATTATTCTGAAGTATAAGAGTTTATTTAGGAGTTTGTTTGGTTCTTCACAATTAGAATAAGAATCATTAGCTTTCTATGTTATAACGAGTTACATGGAGTCATCTTTTGGACAATGAGTACAGCCATTCATTTTGATTACACGGTGGATGGACAAGAGGAAATTTTTAAAGGGAAATACTAACCTTGCTAAGGTCTTCGTATCCTCTTCTCTATATAAAATTTTCAATCAGGCGTAATATCTCAAAAAAGTTTCACATTGAATGAAAAAAAAAAGTTTTAAGAACTTATAACTCAAGTTCACTTACTACCAATTAATTTGCGCTTGAGTTTTTAAAGTAACATGAAGTTGGCTTAGTAATAAATTAATTGGGCTAGCAAGATGAGCGTTAATTAAGTTAGTAGATGGACTTAGGGTATTATTAATGATATCAAAGTTAACTTAAATGTGCAAAAGTTGGTAGGCAAGAGGCGTTGACACTCACTATCATAAAGGTGTGGGAGGCGAAGGGGTGCTTAGAGATGTCCCCCCAAGCGGGTGTGCTACACGGGGAACCAATGGGCAATGTGGTGGCTTATGGAACAGTGGCTCAGTGGATATGTCCTGGCATGGGAGCACCTTGCTGGAAATGGTTTCATAGGGGTAGTTCTCAGTTGGCTGAAGGTTGGGTTGACTATAAGACCGAACAGCTGCATGTTTGTATGCATATCTAAGCAACAGGACTCAAGAAGGCTGGCCTTGGTCAACTGCATGTTTGTATGCATGTTTAAGCAAAGGACTCAAGAAAGCTGGCTTTGGTATGTGACATGCTAAAGTGCTGCATGGGTGGTGCAATAAAAGTTTTGCTGACCCTATGATAAGTTGTAGCATATGATGAGAACATTGCATAATAAAATGGAAAGATTATAGTACCCTAAAATAATTCCAATCGAATAAAAAAAAAGTTTGAAAAGCTTATAACTTAAGTTCTCCTGCTATCAATTAACTTGTATTTGAGTTTTTAAGGGCATGCAGACTCGGATTAGTAATAAGTTAATTGGGCTAGCAAGTAGCTTTGGAGTGTTACAGCAGGAAATGTCAAATTAATATCGAACATAAGGCACTCTATGAAAATTGTTAATCCACTAAAATATTAGAAACTTTCCCTAATTAGGACTTTTTAATCATCTAAATACCAAAAGTAATGACTTTATTTAAATTGAAACGAATGAAAAGGAAAGACTTTAGAGGTCCTACTATGTGCGAGGAAATGACTGAATCCATTGATCTCCTATTTGTTACATATCTGTTCATCAAGCTTATATGTACAAAAATATCAGACAACTTTAACATACAACATTGCCCTCACTGTCTAAAAGCCTTTTTGTTGCATTAGAAGAAGAAGAATGATTTTAAAGATATAGCTAATACAAATCCAAATGTATAAGGAATATCTACAGGGGCCAAGAGTAAAAATAATCTCTAGTATTTCTTGTTGATAATAAGAATGAAATGTCAAAACAATCCAAAAAAGCATTACAAGTTATTTAAAGTTGTAATACCATTGAGTACTACATAAGTGGATAGTTATTTTACTACAACATTGGTCTACCATTCAAACATTGAAAGAAAACCAATCCAAAGTAAAAACTTTTACAAAAATACATCAATTTCAATATAGTCTCCAAAAAGCTTTGGCCTCAACCTTGGATGCCATTCATCAAAATGGTCTTCAATTTAGCAAAGTGAATGGTTAATTGCATGCAGATGTCATCATATGTTTTGTCAATGAACTGAAAATAAGCAATCCTTGTAGCCTGTCTGAACATTAGTATATAGATGAACCCCCAAAGTCCCACAATAAATCCCAGTGCAAAGCTAAGATAATTCCATATCATTTTAGACCTATCTTTATTTCCATATTCCTCTTCTTGACCTCTTGCTTGAGAAGGATATATTGGAGGGGCTTGATTTGAGCACCCTGGCAATGACCATACATTGAGATAAGGATTGCCACCATAAATAGATGGATCACAAAATGTCTGCAATTGATTTCCCCATGGAATTCTTCCTGATAGATTGTTGTTGGACAAATTCAAGTGATTTAAGAAATACATGGAGGATATGGTCAAGGGAATCATGCCTGAAAGATTGTTCATTGATAGATCAAGTGATTCTAACTGCTCCAAAGCACCAATATTTTCTGGAATCTTTCCTGTAAAGTGATTATTGGAGAGGTTCAAAAAACATAGCCCATGAAGATACACTAGTTTTTTGGGAATCATTCCAGAAAGATTATTCTGTGAGAGGTCTATGCCCATTACAAGTGACAACACATGAGTATATTCCATTTCCAATCCCTTTGTGGTTATCAATACACTCTCTGTATAGTAGGTGCTATAATTTGTTAAAAATAGTTGCTCTGGATTCTCCATTGACATCATTGCACTAAAGTTTCCAAAAGATGGAGGCAAATCACCTGAAAACTTGTTGCAAGCAAGGTCTAAAACTTGAAGAGTAGATAAATATGACAATTGCTCCGGTATATTACCACTGAAGAAATTTGATCGCAAAGAAAGTACTCTCAATGATGTAAGGCTTTCTCCAATCCATATTGGTAAATTGCCTGAGAACTTGTTATCACTAAGATCAAGGGTAGCCAGTTGTTTACAATATCTCAAGAATAAAGGGAAACCTCCAGAGAGACTATTATTTTTCATGTGCAATGATTGAAGGTTCATATGACCACCTGCTGAGCTTTGAGAATGTTTTGGCATGCTATCTTTTTGTGAGTCAGCAATCCCTAACTGTGATTTGTCCCAGCAATTTGGAAGACTTCCGAGCAAGTTGTTATTGGACAAATCGAGAACAGCTAGATTTGTTAGATTGCAAATTAAGGGGGGAACACTACCATTGATGTGATTGTTGGATAAAGAGAGGAGCTCAAGTCTTGAAGCCCCAGCAAAGCTCAAGGGAATAGGCCCTCAAATGAATTGTTGGATAGGTTTATGATATCAAGCTAAGAAGGATCCAAAAATTCAGGTAATAGACCATGAAAATTATTGGAACTCATATCAATAATTACAAATTGCTGGCCTTTTAGAGAAGTTGGTAGTCTTCCTTTCATATTATTATATGATACTTTCAAATAAACAACATGTTTCAGATCCCAAAACCAAGTAGGGAAGTCATCTGAAATGCCATTTTCTGAGAGCATTAGATATTCCAAATTTGTCTGTGTTTGTAGCCAGGTAGGAAATTTCGGTCCCAAGTGACAAGAGGATATACGTATAATTGCGGCATTGAAAGAAGGAATCCAATCCTTACTCACCTCCAATGAGTTCTTAGAGATATCGAAGCTATATAATCTTGTAAGGTTTGCAAAGTGGGCTTCAGTCAAACAACCTGTAAAGGAGTTTGGGGCGAGAACCAAATATTCCAATGTAGA
Source organism: Calamus simplicifolius (assembly GCA_900491605.1). NCBI lineage: Eukaryota > Viridiplantae > Streptophyta > Magnoliopsida > Arecales > Arecaceae > Calamus > Calamus simplicifolius. The sequence continues at coordinate 1,308,612 of UESW01003936.1, read as the reverse complement.
AAATTGACCCAAAGTTTCTGGGATTATCCCACTCAAGTTATTTTCACTCACATCCAGATATTGCAAGCCATACAGAGAGCTTCTCCCATCCAATCTATTCTCGATGCATTTAGACCAACTTCTATGATATCCACAATCTCTCCACTAATGTTGTTGTCATATATAGTAAAAACATTCAACGAGCATAGATTCCCGATAGATCTGGGGATTTTTCCAGTTATGCGATTCCTTCCTAACAACAAAAATTGCAGGTTGTGAAGTCTGTCAAAAACATCTGGTATCTCTCCGCTGGTCATGTTACCCAATAAACCCAAATTTTGTAGGTTTACAAGGTTTTCAATGCTTTTTGGTATCTCTCTGCTGATTATATTATCCGATAAATCCAAATTTTGTAGATGTATAAGGTTTCCAATACTTTCTGGTATCTCACCACTTATATTTTGGTTCCCTAACAAATATAAGTCTACCAAGTTGCGAAGGTTTCCAATACTCTTTGGTATCAGGCCACTGATTCTATTCATGATCATATATAAACGCACCAAGTTGGTGAGGTTACCAATCTTTTCTGGAATCTCTCCATAGATGTTATTGAAAGACAGATCTAAATTCTTCAACTGGCCAATATTTTCTAACAAGTGTGAAACATCTGCATTAATTTGGTTAAAAGACAAATCTAAATATTCCAAGCCGCTGAGGTTTCCTAACTTCTGAAAAATCTGTCTAGGATAGGTTATTTGATTACCAAATGAATCTAAGTGCTGCAAGTTGTGTAGATCTCCTATTGCAATGAATAGCTTATCGGAAAACCCACATCCGCCAACATTGAGGTAGATAAGGCTACTGCTAATATTGAATAGCAAGCGTGGTACTACAGTTTTGATGTGGTTATTCAAAGAGAGATCGAGCACTTTGAGAGAAGTAAGATTAACATGTGATGGAGGATAATGAATAGAAGGAAGGCTCGTATTAGACAAATACAATTTTAATAGGAAAGAATGCTTGTTAATCTCATAAAGCCAGTTGGTTGCCTTAGTGAGATTAATGCCACTTAAGTCAAGGTGTTGTAGAGAACGAATGCGAGAAAGCCAGAGAAGGTCATTAGCATGTAAGGACCAACCATGAGAAGATGAATAATAATAATAATAATAATAATAATAATAATAATAATAATAATAATAATAATAATAATCATTATGATAATAAGGATAATTAGGATAATAATAAGGAACATAATTTGAATTAAGATCAAGAAATTGCAAGCTGGAGAGATTTCCAAGCTCGGGGGGAACGGATCCACTGAATTCGGCATTGGAGAGGTTAAGATATGTCAAGTGCGCTAGAGAACCAATGAATCATGGGATGGGAGCTACAGAGAAATTGTTGAGGCTTAAATCCAAATGCTTCAAATGCATCAAGTCAAGTAAAGAAGGATTTACCTTACTTGGACCTGGATATTTTCCGAACCCATCTTGAGCATCAAAGTCATATGGGTATCTGAGGTCGAGCTTTACCACATGACCGGAGGTATTGTCGCAATCAATTCCTCTCCATTCACAGCAATTTTGATCTTTCCAAGAAGAAAGCCATTGATCAGGATCATAGATGCCTGCTTTAATGGTGAGCAGAGCTTTTCTTTGGCTCTCTATACAGTTGCCCTCCGTGGTAGAACGGCAGAGACACAGGTGGAGGAGACCAATTAGCATGACGCGCACAAAGAAGCGGGATCCATTTGCATACGGATCACCGCAAACAGCCATGCGAGCAGCGGCAGAAATCACGCTAGCCAAAGACAACAAGAGAAGAAGATGGAAAATTAAAGGCTGCTTGTGGGTTTTTCAATGACTGTACAGGCCTTTTTTATAAGCAACAAAGTGGTATAAGAGAATATTCCTTCATGGATTCGCATGGTAGGCTGGGAGATCCTTGGAAGATTTTTTATTCTTCCCGCACGATCAACGATAGGTGGGTCTCTGTAACAAAAAAAACGATAGGTGGGTCTCCCAAGAATTCTTGAATAATTTGGCCTCCCCTCCCGCGCCAGCCCCTCCCCGCTCCCGCTGCCTCCGATCTCCTCCTCCTCCTCTGGATCAATCCGACCATTTAAAGCTTGATTGAAGAGATTTCAATCTATAATCAAGCAATGGACAAGCAACTAGCAATTTGGGAAGGTTTTACGGTCGCAAAGGTTGGTTTATATCTAACTTCGATTTTTTTTTTTCGGTTCATGAGTTGTTCGGTCTTGTATGACCGAACAGGTCAAATCTGTTCGGCCACATAGGGTCGAACTGAGTCAACATGTTCGCCCTAGTTGGCCGAACAAATTCCTTCTGTTCGGCGACACAGGGCCGAACAGAAGAATTCTCTGTTCGGCCCAGCATTCGGCCTGCTGGGCCAAACAAAATTCAATTCTATTCGGCTTGCTGGACTGAACAGAATTAGTTCTGTTCGGCCTTCTTGGCTGAACAGAGAGTCTCTGTTTGGCCAACCATGGCCGAACAGAGACTCGGCAAAATATGGAGCGAGGGAGATGGGGGGGGGGGTGAAGGGATAGTTTAAGAATTTTATAAATTTAGGGGGGCTACTGAGTAAAATAGATGGGCTACTGAGTAAAAAAAAAGTAAAATGGGAGGGCTCCTCAGCAAAAACTGCAGGCCAAATAGAATTTCCCAAGAGTGAGGCTGTGAGGGCCACTTTTTTTTTCTTTTTTTTTTAGCAAGTAATTAGCTGTTATCTTTACAAGTCAAGTCAACCATGCGTAGAGTCACGTTGTGCGACTAGTCATTGGTCTTTAATGTGACGACGACTAACGATGACCACTATGCGAGTCTGCTAGAAGGCGTGACAATGAGAGTTGGACTTTGGCCCTCAATGCTTTCGTTTTTTTTAACAGCGGGCGATCAGACCAGTCTGGTGTGACTCAAACCCGAGAGGTCAGAATACATGATTTGCTGCAAAATAAGAGGGCAAGGATCACCCACATTCCAATCCTATGGGCCCGGATGGCGAGATGCAACATTAGCGACCCAATCAGCCGCAGCATTGGCTTCCCTATAAACATGGCGAATCAGAGGTTCGACTGTAGTCCGGAGAGAATCCCATATAGCATGGAGCAGGGGGTTGGTGGAATGAAGATCCCCATCCCGACGAATCCAGCGAACAACCGTGAGAGAATCTCCCTCAATAATCAATTTGGTAGAAGCCAAATGATGAACCGCATAAGTAATACCAGCCTATGCTGCCTGAAGCTCCGCCATAGGGACCGATATATCAAGGGAGCCATGGCCACCGGCTGCAAGAAGCTCACTGTCAGGCCCCCTAATAACAAAACCGGACCCAGCAATACGATCCAAAACAAAACCATCAAAGTTCACTTTGACATAACCCAGGGGTGGGGGTTCCCAAGATACAAAGACTGTAGAACGGTGCGCTACCGAAGCAGCAGGAAAATCCCAGAGACCGGGTCGGACAGAGTGAACAACAAAAAGAGAATGGTCATACTCCTTGGCAAGAAGAGTAGCCGTTCTGATGATCGCCTGGGGTGGAGCAACCTCCTCAGTGAAAACCATTTGGTTCTTAGTAAGCCAAAGATGATAAGCCAAATATGCTGAAACAACACCCCGAGTGCCCCGTTCGCTCTGAGCAGCTAATCGAATGGCATGCAAGAAAGAAATCCAGATGGGCCCCACCACAGTCAACCACGGGGTAAACCGCATCTGCTGCCAGATCCATCTCGCACGAGAGCAAGTAAAAATGACATGATCAACCGACTCATCCTCGAGCCCACATATTGGGCAGAGAGGCAAAATGGGGGGACCATGGCCAGCCAGCAGAGCACAGGTAGGAAGGCGATCCCACCGAAGCTTCCACAAGAAGAGCCGAATCCTGGGGTGGATGGGTAAATGCCAGATCCAAGCCACATCAATCAACCCCAAACTTCGAGTACGAAGGCAGTCAACTAGATCCCTAGTAGGAGCACGAGGGAGGCAGGAACGCTGCCAAAGCCTGGTATCCGAGTCAGCTGAGGAAGCTAGGGGAATGGCGAGAATCCTTTGCGTAAGCTCAGTCCCAAAAAGTCGAGAGACAATGGAAACATTCCAAACATTTCTATCCTGGCAGATCAAAGAAGACACTGGCATAGAGGGGTCAATAACAGTACTAAGGAAGGTCGGCCAGCGGGATAGAGGAATGGCAGCTATCCAACTATCATGAGTGACATCAACAGATCTCCCATCCCCAATCATCCAATGAATATCAGCCATAATGGAAGGGGCAGCCTGACAGATCGCCCGCCATAATGGAGAACACCCCCGAGGAATACAGGATATCGAATCAGGAGACCAAACACCATATCTACCTCTCATAACAGTACTCCAAAAGCAGTGAGGATCCAACAAAAATCTAGAAGCATGCGTAGTGAGCAGAGCCTCCCAGCGAAGGACTAAAGACTGAATCCCCAGCCCACCCTCTCGAATAGGCATACAAACAATATCCCATGAGAGGAGATGAAGACCATGGCCTCCCTGTCTCGAGCCCTAGAGAAAATCCCAAAATCATCTCTCAATCTGGCGAAGGCAGGTAGCCGAAATTAGGGTGTTAGATAACAAATAAAGGGGAAGCGAGGTGAGGATGGACCGAATCAACATAATCCGACCCATCATCGATAGGCTAGAGACCTGCCACCTGCCCAACCGATCAGAAATCCGGCGATCAAGAGCCCCAAAATCACTCTGTCGGGGACGACGCCCCGAAATAGGGACCCCAAGGTAGGATAGACAATCAGAGTGAGAGTAAATCCCAAGCAAATGGGAGATCGTAGTCCGACATGAGGGGAGATCGATGGGCTAAAACATAGGATAGATTTCTGCAGATTAACCCGCTGACCGGAGGCTTGACAATAAGCTTGAAGGATAGCAGAGCAGACCACCACATTCTGAGTAGAATCTGAGGTAAGAAGAACGTAGTCATCTGCAAAGAGCAGGTGAGAAAGAGGAGGGCCGAGGGGCCCAGGCATATAAGGCTGCAACATAGATGCTCCGACAGCCTAAGCAAGAGTGCGAGATAGATCATCAGCACAGAGAATGAATAGGAAAGGGGAAAGAGGGCAACCCTAACGGAGACCCCCAGCAGAAGGAAAATAATCCGATGGACTACCATTGATGAGAATAGAAAAGGTAGGCCCCTGCACACATGCCATAACCCATTCAATAAATAGATCAGCAAGTGAAACTCCCGAAGGGTCTACCAAAGAAAAGTCCAGCTGATCCTATCATAAGCTCTCTCCATGTCCAACTAAATGGCCATAAGAGCCCTTCTACCAGTAGCCCGATGAAGGTCATGCATAAATTCCTGGGCAAGGAGAGCATTATCAGTGATGCTATGACCATGGATGAAAGCCCCCTGTTCCAGAGATATGAGGCGGGAATCACTCCCTACATCCGAGTGACCAAAATGCGAGCACATGCTTTGTATAGGGTGGTACACAGACTGATAGGTCGATAATGCTGGGGAAGTGAAGCCGTTGACCGCTTAGGAATAAGAGAGACAAAAGTACGCTGCCAATCAGGAGGAAGAAACCTGGCTGAAAAAATAGTCTGAATGGCCATAACAACATCCGGTCCGACAATATCCTAGTAGTGGCGGAAGAAGAAGGGTGGAAACCCATCTGGACCAGGGGCCTTATCAGGGCCCAAAACCCAAACAGCAGATCGAATCTCCTCCGCCGAGACCTCCCTCAGCAGCATGGCATTATCACCCTCAGAAACCTGGGCAGCCAGGGGAACAGGGGAAATGGGGAAACCACTGGCAGACACCTCTGACCATCGGGACTGGAAAACCGGACAATCTTCTCTCGAATAGTCTCATCATCATCTACAATATGACCATTCTCCTCACTGATAAACTGGATCCGGTTGGTAGCTCGCCGAGCCACAGTAGCCTGATGAAAGAACCTGGTGTTCCAGTCACCCTCCAAGAGCCACTAAATCCGGGACCGCTGCCACCAATAAGTCTCCTGCTGACTAAGTAAAGAATGGTGCAACGACAAACTCTGTCAGAGGGACTGGAGATCAAAGTCAGAAAGGCAACCATCCAAATCCTCCCTCGCTGAAGTGAAGCAATATCAGCTTCCACCCCTTGAATACGCATCGTAAGATCCCCCACCTCTCTACTATTCCATTTTAAAAGTATGTGCTTCACAAGATCGAGACAGCGCGAGAGACGGTAGGTAGAACTCCCTCTGACCGGCATCCACCAAACCTGACATATAATAGCTTGGGCCGAAGAGTAAGAAGTCCAAAGCTGCTCAAACCAAAACGGCCTCCGAGGCCGAGTGAATAACTTCGTAGAGATAAGAAGAGGGCAATGATCAGACGCAATCAGAGGTAAGTGAGAAATAGTAGCATCGAAAAGATCTGCATCCAACCAGGGGAGGCCAAAGCACGATCAAGGCGCTCCCACACCCGAGTAGTTCCCCGTCGGTTATTGCACCAGGTAAACCGAGAGCCAGAAAACCCCATATCAACAACCCTGACAGTGGATATAAAAGAACGAAACTCACAAGAGTTTGGAGAATCCACAAAACGATGCCCCCCACGCTTTTCTGAAGCATCCACAATGCAATTAAAATCTCCAGCAATGAGAGTGGGAAAACCCTGGCCTAAAAGAGTGAGTATCTCGGACCATAGATAGCGACGTTCCCTATAGTCCGTACTAGCATAGATACCAAGAAGCAACCAAGGCGGAGTGATCCCCTCCGAAATAACCAGGGCCACCTATTGAGTAGAACTATGAAAAGTATAAACACGGATAGAAGGCTCCCGCCAAAGAGCCAGAATACCTCCAGACAGACCATTGGATTCCACAGCATAGGAATTCCAACACCGAGAGACTCTCCATCGGAAACGCTGAAGACTGGATCCGATAGGTGAGTTTCCAGCAAAACACAAATATCAAACTGATGAAGCTGCAGCAGCCGAGTAAAGGAGGAGCAAAAGGAAGGTTTCAATGCTCCTCGAACATTCCAAATCAGAATCTTCATAAAGCCAAGTCAAGGGGTCTCGTGGACCCCATCCTTGGCTCCAGCCACATCCATATCAGTATGCTCTCCAGAAGCAGGGCACTGAGCCGCTAAACCTTCATCAAATGAAGGACAACCGTCCTGAACCACAAGATCTGGCTGCCGAGAAAGATCCATGGCTATAACATCTGTGTCAACTTGAATTCCTTTTAAGGGAAGAGACCATAGAAACATGGTCACAGTTAACCCGAGAGGGGTCTGTTCTAGAGGGATGAACAAGAGACACAGAGTGGGCTTTCCCTGAGGTAGATCCTTGACTCTTGCCATTAACATCCTTGGAAATAACTCTAGGACCAACTGTCACCTCAGGTCAGGCCCGTTTAAGAGAAGCATGGTTAGAATCCTCCCGGATCGTAGGACCTCCGGCCTAGCGATCCGAACCCAGAAGACCAAATGGGTTAGCAGCTAATAACCCAGATGACACCCCGTTTGACCCTTGGCCTGGGGTGGTAGCAACTTCCATTGACTGAGAGGAGGGTTCAGGCAGAACTTCAGAAGATCCAGAAGAGAATTGAAAAACCTCCTCATGATTAGAAGTCTTAGAGGATTTTCTAGTCTGGGACTTCCTCAAACCCTTAGACACCTTCTGGGACTTCAGATGGTTCACAAAACCTTAAGTCCCCCTGAAACCAGCAATGAAGCAGTGGCAGGATCTAAAAGTTCTGCTACAGTAACCGGCACAAAATCTTCCTCCCGCACGGTCCAAGTTGAGTCCTAGGAAGCTCAGAATAGGGAGAAACAGCCAGTTGAGGAGATGGCGAAGGAATAAGCTGCCTACGGGAGGTCTTCCTCGGAAGCAATCACTCATCGTCCGCAACCAAAGAACCCGGCTTGGTCTTCCCCGATGACCCCTCCGATCGCAATCGAAGGCTGGAAACCTCAATAGAGGCTTGACGACGGATCCGGAGTGCTGCCATCCAAGGACCAAAACGTGGGGCATCTGAAGAAGAAGCCGACTCCTTGGAAGGAGAGCACGGACCTGAGAGATGGAGAGATCCATAGAGGAGCAGATACCTTCAACATGCTCATATACAAACTGTTGCCAGAAGGGGATCCCATTCGTTCTAAATCGAGCTCCAGGGCGGAGGGGCTGGCTCAAATCGATTCTGACACAAGCTCTAGCATAGCCTCCCCGTCTCCTATCATTCGTAGATGAATCCATGTGCACGAATTGGCCAGCAACAGACAGGATTGCTCGGAGGGTTTCTTTCGTCCAGAACTCAATCGGCAGCTTAGGAAGCCGAACCCAAAGCAGAGCATGGTGCAGGGCATCTTTCGCAGGGATGAAGCCTAGATGCCATGCCTCAGCAGCAAGCGGCTGCCCATTGACCACCCATGGCTGCGATAACACGGCATCACGAGCAGCTTGGAGTTCGAATTTGAGCAGGAATGATCTATAGGCAAGGCTGATGATCTCTATTCCACCTGCAATCCCTCCTCTGCGAAGCTCCCGGATCACAGCATCAGAGGGAACCCAACGGGAAAGGCTTCGCACAATCAAACCCGATTGAGACCAATCAGAGATCTCATGCTCGGTCTCCACCAAGGGAAGCTGGATAACTTCAGGAAAGAGCTTCTCCATGGCTGCAATATCATCCGGCGATGGCTCAGAAGCAGTCCAGTAAAACGAGCTTCCGCTCGGACCACTAGAAGAAGCAGCTGGGGCCTTCCGCCTATCACCACCGGTCGGAGGGACGGTGGTGCCTGCAGCCATCGTCCTTCGATAGATGATCGAAAACGATCGAGAAACAGCAGAGATCAGCAAGGAAGAAGGATGAGCGCCGATCTTAAAGCAAGAACCAGAGAAGGAAAGACTGCTTTAAGAAACAGACGCGTCAAAATCACTGTAGCAATCCACTGTAGCTATGCCACAGCTAGACGAAAATGCCACAACTATTGGCACAGAACTCCACAGCTATCGGCAAGGAAGCGCCACACCTACACGAAAACAGCCATAGAAATCACCAGAGAAATCGCACGGAAATCGCCAGACCTTCAACAACACTCCTTGTTTATTTTCCCTCAATGCTTTCGTTGTGTGATCGGAGTATTGGTCGATGAGGAATTCGGGTGGAGCATAGCTTTCATGGTACGCATCTGATGGTCCTTCGGAACCTTTCAAGGATAAATACTTAGCTTGATGATACCTTAATGTGCTAAATTGATTTCTCAAACTAAATATGCTGGATTGCTTTAGGAAACTGCCGTGATAATTTTGCCAGAGATTTAAGATGGAATCCAAAAATTTGTCAATTGTTTACAAATTCGAAGGGACCTGCGGGCTGGCTAGCTCTTTCGGTGACTTAAAGTTACCACAACAGCTAAGATCAGGGATGGTCTGCTCTCAAGTGAATTTAACCATAATTAATCTATAATAGGAGCCCATATTTTTGCTAAAGGATCCATGCAACGTACAGTATGTGCCGTGGCAAATGGTCTCCTTTTTTTTTCCTTTTTTTTTAATGGAGAGAGAAATGAATGGTTTGTTCTCAAGTCAAGAAAATGATGCTATATAGCATGGAGTAGGTAGCCATCATATTCACAGGTCAAGTAAACCATACACCTTTGCTGTAACGATGACTAGTCGTAATCTTTGTAAGAGTCAATACTTAACGTGCACGCTGGGCTGCAAGGAAATTTTGGACCATCGATGCTAATTTAACAATATTTATCACTACAAGAAAATACTGAAATAGTGACGCAAATTTAGCGATGCATTCTTGCGTCGCAAAATTGCGACCAAATTGCGATGCCTCCGCGACAACAAAAAATTACGACTCAATTAGCGACGCATTAGCGACTCAACAAACCAGATAATCAAAAAAAAATAATTTTTTAATTTAGCGACGCAAATAATGTGTCACAATATTTTTAAAATTAAATTTTATAAAATATAATTATAAAATAAAAATATTGCGACGCAATCAAATGCGTCGCAATGTTTTCAAAAAAAATTAATTATGTTAAATAGCGACGCAATAGCGACGCAATAAACCAAAAAATTAATTTTTTTTTAATTTAGCGACGCAAGTATTGCGTCGCAATTATATTAAATTAAATTAATTTTTATAAAATATAATTATAAAATAAAAATATTGCGACACAATTCAGTGCGTCGCAATGTTTTTAAAAAATTGATTATGTTAAATAGCGATGCAATAAAACAAAAAATTAAAAAAAATAATTTTTTATTTAGCGACGCAAGTATTGCATCGCAATATTTTTAAAAAAATAAATTTTATAAAAAAATTAAAAGTAATTATGAAATAAAAATATTGCGACGCATTTGATTGCATCGCAATATTTTAAAAAATTAATTATGTTAAGTAGCGACGCATTAGCGATGCAATAAATTAAAAATTAAAAAAATAATTTTTAATTTAGCGATGCAAATAATGCGTCGCAATATTTTTTTTAAAAAATAAATTTTATAAATATAACTAAAGATAAAAAATAAAAATAAAACATTGCGACGCAATGAAATGCATCGCAATTGTTTTAAAAAAATTAATTTTTGTACATGAGTCAGATCGATCATCGTTGATTGGGATCACGGCTTAGATCGATCGCAACTATCGGATCGTTGCCGATTAGATCGATCGCGACGGTCCAAGATCGATCTTCATCGATCGAGATCACGGCTTGGATCGATCGCAACTATCGGATCGTCCGATCGGATCGATCATGACGGTCGGAGATCGGTCGTCGCCGATCGAGATCAGGGCTTGGATCGATCGCAACCATCGGATCGTTGCCGATCGGACCGATCGCAACGGTTCGAGATCGGTCATCGCCGATCGGGATCATGGCTTGGATCGATGGCAACCATCGGATCATAGCCGATCGGATCGATCGCAACGGTCAGAGATCGATCGTCGTCGATCGGGATCACGGCTTGGATCGATCGCAACCGTCGGATCGTTGCCGATCAAAGCGATCGCAATGGCCCAAGATCGGTCATCGCCGATCGGGATCATGGCTTGGATCTATCGCAACCGTCAGATCATTGCCGATCGGATCGATCATGACGGTCCAAGATCGATCATCGTCGATCGGGATCACGTCTTGGATCGATCGCAACCGTCAGATCATCGCCGATTGGATCGATCGCGATGGTCCGAGATCGATCATCATCGATCAGGATCATGGCTTGGATCGATTGCAACTATCGGATCATCGCCGATCGGACTGATCGCAACGGTCTAAGATCGATCGTGGCCAATCAGGATCAGGGCTTGGATCGATCGCAACCATCGGATCATCGCCGATCGGATCGATCGCGATGGTCCGAGATCGATCGTCGCCGATCGGGATCACAGCTTGGATCGATCGCTACCATCGGATCGTCACCGATCGGATCGATCGCAACGGTCGGAGATCGGTCATCGCCGATCGGGATGAGGACTTGGATCGATCGCAGTCATTGGATCGTCGACGATCGGACCGATCGCAACGGTCCGAGATCGGTCGTCGCCGACCGGGATCATGGCTTGGATCGATCACAACCGTCGGATCGTCGCCGATCGGATCGATCGCAATGGATCGAGATCGATCGTCGCTGATCGGGATCACGGCTTGGATCGATCGCAACCGTCGGATCATCGCCGATTGGATCGATTGCAACCATCGGATTGTCGCCGATTGGATCGATCATGACGGTCCGAGGTTGATCGTCGCCGATCGGGATCATGGCTTGGATCGATAGCAACCATCGGATCGTCGCCGATCGGATCGATCGCGACGGTCGAGATCGGTCGTCGTCGATCGGGATCAGGGGTTGGATTGATCGTAATCATCGGATCATCGCCGATCGTACCGATCGCAACGGCCTGAGATTGGTCGTCGCTGATCGGGATCAGGGCTTGGATCAATCGCAACCGTCAGATCATTACCGATCGGATCGATCATGATGGTCGGAGATCGGTCGTCGCTGATCGAGATCAGGTCTTGGATCGATCGCAACCGTCGGATCATCGCCGATCGGACCAATCGCAATGGTCCGAGATCGGTCGTCGCCGATCGGGATCATGGCTTTGATTGATCACAACCTTCGGATCATAGCCGATCAGATCGATCGCAACGGTCCGAGATCGATCGTCGCCGATCGGGATCACGGCTTGGATCGATCGCAACTGTTGGATCATCGCCGATCGGACTGATCGCAATGGCTCAAGATCGGTCGTCGCTGATCAGGATCAGGGCTTGGATCGATCGCAACCATCGGATCGTCGCCGATCAGATCGATCGCGATGGTCAGAGATCGGTCATCGTCGATCGGGATCATAGCTTGGATCGATCGTAATCATCGGATCATCGCCGATCGGACCGATCACAATAGCCCGAGATCGTCATCACCGATCGGGATCAGGGCTTGGATCGATCATAACCGTCGGATCATCACCGATCGGATCGATCGTGACGGTCGAAGATCGGTCGTCGCCGATTGGGATCACAGCTTGGATCGATCGCAACCGTCGGATCATCGCCAATCGGGCCGATCGCAACGGTCTGAGATCGGTCGTCGCCGACCAGAATCATGGCTTGGATCGATCGCAACCGTCGAATCATAGCCGATCGGATCGATCGCAACGGTCCAAGATCGGTCATCGCCGATGGGTTCAGGGCTTGGATCGATCGCAACTGTCGGATCATCGCCGATCGGATCAATTGCTACGATCCGAGATCGATCGTCACCGATCGGGATCACGGCTTGCATCGATAGCAACCATTGGATCATCGCCGATCGGACCGATCGAGATGGTCGAAGATCGGTCGTCATCGATCGGGATCAGGGCTTGGATTGATCGCAACCGTCGGATCATTGCCGATCAGACCGATCGCAACGGCCCGAGATCAGTAGTCGCCGATCGGGATCAGGGCTTGGATCGATTGCAACCGTCGGATCGTCGCCGATCGGATCGATCCAATAAATTATGTTAAATAGTGACGCATTAGTGACACAATAAACCAATAAATTAAAAAAAAATAATTTTAATTTTGCGACACATATTTTGTGTTGCAATATTTTAAAAAAAATTATAAAAAAATTGAAAATAAAACATTGCGATGCAACAATATGCGTCGCAATGATTTTAAGAAAAAGTAATTTTTATCAAATATAATTATCAAATAGAAATATTGCGATGCAAATCTGTGCGTCACAAATATTTTTAAAAAAATTAAATTATGTTAAATAGTGATGCATTAGCGATGCAATAAATCAGAAAATTAAAAAATAAATTTTAATTTTGCGATGCATCTATCGCATTGCAATATTTTTTTTAAAAATAAATGTTATAAAAAATTTAAAAATAAAACATTGCGACGCAACCATATGCGTCGCATTATTTTAAGAAAAAATAATTTTTATCAAAAATAATTATGAAATAAAAATATTGCGACACAAATCATTGCATCGCAAAGTTTTAAAAAAATTAAATTACGTTAAATAGCGATGCATTAGCGACGCAATAAACTAGAAAATTAAAAAAAAATTATTAACTTTGCGACGCATCTATTGGGTTGCAAAGTTTTTTTTTAAAAAATAAATGTTATACAAAATTTAAAATAAAATATTGCGACGCAACCATATGCATCATTATTTTCAGAAAAAATAATTTTTATCAAATATAATTATCAAATAAAAAAATTGTGTCGCATTAGCGACGCATTTTCCCTAAAAATAAAAAAATTCCCGCGATCATTGCCGCCAAATTAGCGACTCCTTAGCGATGCAATTATTTGCGCCGCTAAGTTTCCCAGAAAATAATAAAAAGACAAATTAGCGACAGATTAGCGATGCATAATTGCGTCGCTAATCCATAATAAATTAAAAAAATAGCGAGGGTTTAGTGACGCATAATCTGAGTCACGCCCGGCCCCCCCGGCCTCTTCTTCTTCATCTTCTAACCCTAATCTGCGCCGTCCCCCTCCTCTGCCTCCCCCGCCCTCTCCCCCGGCGTTAGGAGCCACCGCGGCAGCCCCCCCTCCCCCGGCGAGGTAAGCCCCCCTCCCCCACTCCCTCCCCCACCCCACCCGCCCTACCGTTTCTGTGAGGCCACGGCCACGGCGGCCGCCATGGCTGGTGGTGGCCTGCCCACAGTGGCCAGGCCACCGTTAATTTTTTTTTTTTTTGGTATGGTGGGGTTTTTCTCCCCCCCCCCCGCCCTCCTGTTTCCTTGAGGCCACGGCCACGGCGGCGGCCGTGGCCGTCGTCTTAGGCCATGGCCGCTGCCGTGGCCGGTGGTGGCCTGGCCACGATGGCCAAGCCACCGTTAAAAAAAAAAAATTTGGGGTGGTGGGGTTTTTCCCCCACCCCCCGCCCTCCCATTTTCGTGAGGCCACGGCCACGGCGGTGGCCGTGGCCATCGTCTCAGGCCACGGCCGGTGGCCGTGGCCAGCGGTGGCCGTAGACGACAGCAACGGCCGCCGCCGTGGCCAGCGGTGGCCTGGCCATGGTGATCAGGCCACCGTTAATTTTTTTTTTTTTTTGGGGTGGTGGGGTTTTTCCCCCACCCCAGCCCTCCCGTTTCCATGAGGCCACGGCCACGGCGGCGACCGTGGCCATCGTCTCAGGCCACGGCCGGGGCCGCCGCCGTGGCCGGTGGGGGCCTGGCCACGGTGGCCAGGCCACCGTTTAAAAAAAAAATTTGTTGGGGTGGTTGGGTTTTTCCCCCACCCCTGAGGCGCCGGCCACGGCGGTGACCGTGGCCGGTGGTTGCCTGTTAAAAAAAAAATTATTGGGGTGGGGTTTTTCCCCAACCCCTGAGGCGCTGGTCACGGCGGCGGTCGTGGCTGGTGGTGGCCTGGCCACGGTGGCCATGCCACCATTTAAAAAAAAAAATGAAAATGGGGTGGAGTTTTTCCCCCACCCCTGAGGCGCCGGCCACGTTGGCGACCGTGGCCGGCGGTGGCCTGGCCACCATGGCCAGGCCACCGTTTAAAAAAAAAAGTAATTACATAATAATGGTTTTGCATTCATGTTTTAAACCATTAGATGTAGAATTTGAATTAAAATGTTCAGCTTATGCATCAAGTTGGAAAAATTGATGTTATTAATTTAAGCAATCCATTTTTTGATCACTTAATGCTGTTAAAAGTATCTAAATCTTATAATTTTTTTATGTATAAATGTTTAGAAATAGTAACATCA
Organism: Calamus simplicifolius; assembly: GCA_900491605.1. Classification (NCBI taxonomy): domain Eukaryota; kingdom Viridiplantae; phylum Streptophyta; class Magnoliopsida; order Arecales; family Arecaceae; genus Calamus; species Calamus simplicifolius. The sequence goes on along the minus strand of UESW01003936.1, from coordinate 1,293,385 downwards.
TATTCAATGGTTTAGATTATTAATGATCATCATTATTTAATTAAAAAATATTATTATGTTTATGTTTCATATCCAATAACATGTTTTAGACTAGTATTGTCACTCTTAGTTAAGGGTTAAAAAAGACATAATTCTATTATTAGGGTTTTTTTAAAGCTGTTTATGCAATAATATATGTGCATTTGTAGTTATTTACAATTGTTATGTCTTGATTATTTACATTCTGCTTCAAATTGAATGATGCATTAAATTATGTAATGCTAGAATGAAAGTCTTGTTGTAGTTTTATTTAATTTTTAGCAACAATTTAGCAGGTTCAATGATTTATATTTTAGACTTCACAAACATTTATATTGGACATAATAATCTTAAGAAGTCAGTTATGTATATAGAACACTATTCCTATATATGTATAATTAACAAGAATTTATGAATAACAAGCATAAGTTTGATTGTCTTCGGATTTCCATATTATTAATCACAGCACTATAACCTTTAGACCCGTTTGAGAATTTGTAAGACTTAGTCTTGCAAATTCTCAAATTGTCCTGGTGGATAGTTTGAGAATATTTTTTGTGATATGTTAGTCTGTTATTAATCATCGTTGGTTGAGATTGCGGTTTGTATTTGCTCATGCGTTCTCCTAGCGTGGCATATATGCCACACATTTAGGAGAACATATGGGGAAATACTGCTGAAATTTCAACATAAACCATTGATGATAATTAATAGCAGAATAACATATCACAAAAAATATTCTTGAATGGGATAGGGCCTCACCTTTTAGACATGGAGTGAAGGTGGAATTAATTTAGGACACTTGATTGCTTGTGAAGTCCGATGATTGAACGGACCGCATTGCGGTCCGGCCCGAACCCAATCCCTAGCATTATGCCGGGCATGAACCTGTGCCTCGGTCCTTGCTAGCACGTGGCAAGGATCGTAGCCGTGGCCCGGCCTTGCAGGGTAGGTACCTTAGTTGTGTAAAAGAAAATTGGTTTAGTTATAAATGATTTAAGTAGTTGTTATTTACCTTAGTTGAGTAAAAGAAATAATTTAGTTATATATGTACTAATGCTAATATAGTTTTATATTGTGGTTTCCTTAATGGTATACCAGAAATTGTATAAGTCGGTCAAAAATGAGCGGGGCTCGCTTGTGGATGTATGCAAGGATAAAAGATGGCTTGCTTAATCTAGATTTTCTGAATGGATTGGAAGAATTTATCGCATTTGCATGTAGCCAACCTGAATGGATGGATGGGCCTAGGATTAGGTGCCCATGCAACTTCCACATGTGTCAGAATAAAGCCTACAGAGATGTTGAAACTATTAAGGTGCATTTGTGTAAAAATGGGTTTGTTCCTGATTACGATGTTTGGTACTATCATGGTGAACAGGAGGAAATTCCGGTAGCTGTTACAAGCCAACAAGTGTCAATTCCTGAAGATGAACCATTTGTGAATTTAAACACATATGAAGAAATGGTCATGAATGCATCGGGTAATGAATTCAATCAGAATACATTTATGGAAGAACCAAATCCATATGCACAGCAATTTTATGATATGTTGCGTGCTGCAAATCAAGAATTGTATCCTGGTTGTGAGGGTCATTCCCAGTTGTCTACGGCTGTTCGGTTGTTGAATATTAAGGCAGAACATCGATTATCAGAAAAGGCATTTAATTCTGTAGCTAGGTTAATCAAGGAAATTTTGCCAAATAATAATATTGTAGCAGATAGTTTTTACTCAACGAAGAAGTTGTTGCGTGGGCTTGGGCTCCCAGTTAATAAGATCGATTGTTGCTTGAATAATTGTATGATATATTGGGGTGAAGTCTCGGAGCTGAGATGGTGTAAGATTTGTGGGCAATCGAGGTACAAAAACGGCAAAGGGGGAGCTAGTACAAGTAGAAGGAAAAGTGTTCCTTACAAGAAGATGCATTACTTTCCTATGACTCCATGCCTGCAGAGATTATATAGATCTGAGGCTACAACTGCTGATATGAGATGGCATGCCGAACATGAATCTAAAGAGGATGAAATGCGGCATCCATCAGATTCAAAAGCTTGGAAGCATTTCAATGAAAATCATCCTGATTTCGCTGAAGATATAAGGAATGTCAGATTAGGTCTTTGTACCGATGGCTTCCAACCATTCGGTCAAGCGGGGCAATAGTATTCATGTTGGCCAGTGATACTGACTGTATATAACCTTCCTCCATGGAAGTGCATAAAAGAGACTGCAATGTTTTTGATAGTTTTGGTTCTAGGACCATCAAATCCAAAGGAAAAGATTGATGTCTTCCTGCAACCGTTGGTGGCCGAATTGAAAATGTTGTGGGAAACAGGAGTCATAGCCTACGAAATTTCTATGAAACATAATTTCATCATGAGAGTTGCTTTGATGTGGACAATAAGTGACTTCCCAGCATATGCAATGTTGTCTGGTTGGAGCACTACTGGACGTCTGGCATGCCCTCATTGCATGTATGATTTGGATGCATTTACATTGCAGAAGAGTGGTAAGCAATCATGGTTTGATAATCATAGGAAGTTCTTGCCCCCAAATCATCCTTACAGGCGTAACTTGATCGCCTTCCAAAAGAACAAAGCAGTCACAAAATTCGCCGAACCGGTTAGGTCCGGCACGGATATATTTGATACTATAGAGCATTTGGGGTTGAGGTATGCTTGGGAACCGGATGTAGATAGAATAAATGGCCGTATATGTAAAGAACATAACTGGAAGAAGCGGAGTATATTTTGGGATTTGCCTTATTAGAGCACAAATCTCATCCGGCACAACTTGGATGTTATGCATATCGAGAAAAATTTCTTTGATAACATATTTAACACGGTGCTAAACATCCCGGGAAAAACCAAAGACACTGCAAAGTCAAGAGAAGAACTTAATCAGTATTGCAGAAGAGGTGATTTGAGGTGGAGTGCCGACAGGACCTATCCTAAAGCCTGTTACACTCTTGACAGAAATTCATGAGAAGTTTTATGTAACTGGCTTAGAGGGTTAAAATTTCCAGATGGTTATGCCTCAAATATCGGTAGGTGTGTGTACATGCATAAGCTTAAGTTGTTCGCATGAACAGTCACGACTGCCATGTTTTCATGCAACGGTTATTGCCTATATCTTTTTGTGAGTTGCTTCCACAACATGTCTGGAAGGCATTGACGGAGCTCAGCTTGTTCTTCAAGGAGTTATCTGCCGCAATCATTACTTCTGCATCCATGGCAAGGCTTGAGGAGGAAATTCCAATTATTTTATGCAAGCTGGAGCGAATATTTCCTCCCAGTTTTTTTGACTCAATGGAGCATTTACCGATTCACTTGCCATATGAAGCGAGCATAGCTGGTCCCGTGCAGTATCGCTGGATGTACTATCCTTTCGAGAGGTAAATATATACATCATTAAGACATGTTGACATTTCAAATATTATTTCATTGCAAGAAAATTGGTTAATTTTTTATCTCAACTTTACATATAGGTACCTTAAGAAGTTAAAAAATAATGTGCATAATAAGGCAAGGGTTGAAGGTCTATATGCAATGCACACTTGGTCGAAGAAGTTTCAGCTTTTGTCTCGCATTACTTTGAGGGTCACGTCCACACGAGGAGCCAAAATCTTGGTCGTAATGATGACATATGTGTGGACGAAGGAGAACCTAATGACGGTAGAATATCAATTTTTAAAGGTATCGGCCATTCATTTAGGGGGCAGAAGTCAAGAAATCTTAGCGATATGGAGTATAATGCAGCACATTATTACATCCTAATGAACTGTAGAGAAGTCGACCCATATATTGAGTAAGTGTATACTTCAATGCTTAATTGGAACTTCTAATTTAAATTACAGTATACCATAATATTTAATTGCTAACATAAGTTTTAATCCTTATCATCCCATAAAGATGTATTGTGATAGACAACGACAGATGAATCCCGACATCAGTCAAGTTGCAATTGGGCAGAAGTTAGAAACGGAGTTCGCTTACTGGTTTTATGAATTTATGAGTAGTATCACTCAATCAATTTCAATAATGGCTTTTATTTTTGAATTGGTTGTGAATAGCTTATTAATTTATAGGTAAACGGTCCATGGTCCACAACTGACAATATTTTCATTAAATGTCTATCGCAATGGCCATTGAAGATTGTAACAACCTCTACTGGCTATTTTGTTAATGGGTACAAATTTTAGATTGAACTATTAGCAGCTTCAAGAGGCATGCAGAACTGGGGCGTGTGTGTTAAAAGAGAAAGTGTTGGAGCAAATATGTAGGATTATTACAGAAAGTTAGTAGAGGTGGTTGAAGTTGAATATCTCGGTTGGCCTATGAAACGAACCGTATTGTTTCGTTGCGATTGGTTCGATCCGACAGTTCTTGTGGGCAAAAGGGTTCATAACGACTATAATTTGGTTGAAGTGAACCATCGACAAAGATTGCAGAAATATGAACCATTCATCCTTGCATCCCAAGCTCAGCAAGTGTTTTACTGCGGATATTCAAGTTTGTGCAATGACAAGCGAGATTGGTAGTTTGTTTCTGAAATTGTCCCACGTTCAACAATCGTAAGTGCCCTGCATTTCAAGAGGATGAGATGGAAATGCATGCAATTGAGGATGACACAAGAGCTCCTGAAACATCACTTAGAGATCCAAATGGTGATGTCCAAGAAATTGCGGATGCAAATGCTCAGTTTCCTTCCGATGATAATGAAACTGAATCGCAGTCCGATACGGCATCGGATGTTGAACCAACATTTCACGAAACAAATGACACTGATTAAACATAGAGGTTTTTTTAAATTCAACTTTATTTTATAAGTGTTAAATTTTTACATAGTCAATCATTAATCGTAATTTAGTTGCATGAATCTTTAGTATTTTCAGTATGACGGGCAGAGGTAGATCTACCGACGACATACGGAGTGAGCAGGGATGTAGCCCTGCTGCATCAGATCACATGAGCTTTGGAGATGGAGAGTTCGGATCTCCATACATCGCACAACCTTCAATCTCTCCAACAGTCGGCGGTGATCCTGCATTGGTATTACCATCCAGTCGATCGGCACATACCTCCGAGAGTTCTTCCACCATCGGCTGCACCGTACTTCGACGGATGCTCATGGGATGTAAGTATATACTAATTAAAAATATATGTTTATCTTTTTTAGTCAATTACTTATAAACATGTATTTTTTTAACAGATTTATTGAGCAACATCATGTATCGAGCCACGTCAGCTCCGTATTTTAGAGGCGTGCAGATTCCAGTGGCTACGATTGGCGCCATGTATCTGCAGCCACGAGGGAGTTTTATTTTTCTAAGTTTCAGGTAAACTTATTAAATATAATTTATCACTGATATAAAATTTCTTAATCTTAATAAATTCTGAAACTAACTATTTATTTTAATGCAGATAAAGTTTACGTGGGACCCAGCCAGCCATGATGCCATTAGGGCAGCATGGGAGGCTCTTATTGGACGCCGATACTCTGACATGCTTCATCGTTGGAGGTCATCGGGTCACCGTCCTGTGCATGTGCCAGAGGGTATTTGACATGAGTGGCAGCAAGCCTGGCAGTCCGATGGCTGGTGCAGGAGGTCCGCATCAGCCAGCACGAACCGCCGATCCGAGAGGGGCGGTCCTGGCATGGGTCTCTCCCACCAGAGGGTATTTCGATTCAAGAGCACAGATGCCGTATGGTAAGAAAACATAAATAATTTAATTACTAATTTAGTTATTTATAAATATTTGCATTAATATCAAATTTTTTATTGTTATAGTCTGAGCAGGAGGGCAGAGATCCTGGTGAGTTTCATCTATTCAGGGCGATGCACACCAGGAGGGACGGTTCCTGGGTCGATACGCGATCATGGGAGGTTGCGGTAAGAAATTAGCTTTATGTAGTATCTGTTTAATTTCTAAAATTTTATTTAGAAAAATTTATTGATTCATTTATTATTGATTTTATAATTCAAAGACACGAGTCGAGGAGCTTCGCTCCCAAGCATCGCAGGTCGACTCCACTGATGGGGAGACGCCCGTCGAACTCTCAGCAGAGGAGAGTCGACGTGTGTTTTTGGAGGCTGTTGGTGCCCAGCTGCGAGACTGCATGGTCTATGGTCTGGGTACTAGAGCTTCTGCATATTTTCCCCATCAGGCCTCCAGCTCGCGATATTCTGGTGATATTCTTGTCGAGCGTTTAGACGACATTCAGAGATCTATTACGGAGGAGGTTCGGCAGGACATTCGTCAGGAGGTTCGGGAGGAGGTTTGGCAGGAGTTCGAGCATGAGTTCGAGCAGCGTATGCGAGGCCATCAGGAGGAGCTTGCATACGTGCGAGATCAGATGCGTCAGTTGCAGGATATGGTTAGCCGTATGTCACAGGGTTTCCAGCCTCCACGTGATCGCGCGGATTCTTGATGTATTTTTTTTTTACTTTTTATATTTTGTACATAAAAACTTCAAAATTTTAATATATTAATTATTTTGAAAATTGAATGATTATTGTTTGGATCAATATGAGTGAAGAATGTTTCGATCAATATTTAAATGTAACGAAATTGTATTAACCATTTTAATTTTTAATATTTTATTTTTTTTAAAAAAAATTAATTAGCGATGCATTAGCGATTGAAATTGCATCGCTAATATTTTTAAAATATTATTATTAAATATTGCGATGCAATGACCTGGCATCGCAATATTTTTAAAAAAATTTAATTAACGAGCATTAGCGACTGAAATTGCATCGCTAATATATCTAAAATATATTATTATTAAATATTATGATGCAACTAAATGCATCGTAATATTTAATAATAATAATTTAGAAATATTAGCGATGCAATTTAAGTCGCTAATGCATCGCTAATTAATTTTTTTAAATATAAATTAATTAATTAGCGACTGAATTGCAACGAGGTTTTTCATCGTAAATATTTTTAAAAAATATTTTTAAAATTAGCGATGCATGTATGTTGCGTCACAATATTACGACGTATTTAATTGCATCGCAATATATTGCGACGCATTTATTGCATCGCAGAGAGTCGCTGTTAAGCGACGCAATTGCGACAAATTGAGATTGCGACAACATTCATAGCGACACCGCAATTGCGTTGCTAATGCGTCGCTATAGGGTGTTTAGCGATGCATTAGCGATGCATTTGGGCATCGCTATATTTAAATTTTCTTGTAGTGTATATAAATTACATTTTAAAAAATAATAATTTTTAAAAAAGATTATAAATTTTTAAAAATTTAATTTTTAAGGCAGCTATTCAAATAAAAAGTTTATAAAATTCTGAAATACGTATTTTAAAATATTGCATATCAAAATTTTAATAATTTTTAAAATATTTTAACAAAAATAACCTTACGGTGTGCTAAATTTTATTAGGTAACTGAACAAAGGATATTGGCATTTGTGCCTGAGTAGCCAGATTACCCTCTTCGTCCATGAGCGTCCGATCACCTTCTTCGGTAAGCCTGCGATACTCCGGCAAGCTTTTCTCATTTGGAATCCTACAAAAAGTTTCAAAAACCATATTTAATTATCATTATTATCTAATGTTATGGATGGAGATTAATTTCATCAAGAGGAAGTCCCAAATCAGAGTTCACGAAGGAATTGGCAAATCAGTCATTATCCAAAAGTGATTTGGATAGATTTTGGAGAGTTAGTTGAGGATGTTTTGGTCATTATCCGAAAGTAACAAACATGAGATTTGAATAGATTTTGGGGAGTTAGTTGAGGATGTTTTGGCCATTATCCAAAGTCACCGAAGGGAGCTTTTGGAGGAGGATTTGAGGCGTCATCTCAGCCACCCGCCACAAAAAGCTCGTGTGGGAGTTACGAACGTGTGAAATAAATTGAAGGCTCGGTAAGGACCTCTAGGTGCTGCAGAAAGAGAGAGAGAAAAAAGGGGTTCTCTAATCTTTTAGTGAGATCAAAAGAGTTTCTGAGAGAGAGAGTGTTTTGAGGGCTTATACCTAATTCAACTCTTAGTGAAGCCTTGCAGATCCTGTGCCGCCGTGGACGTAGCCCAGTTTGGGTGAACCATGTAAAATCCTTGTCTCTTGCTGTTTTCTTTGATTTTGGTTCCTATTATTATTCTGTGTTGATTTTGATTATATCGCAACTGCGTGCTTGGCCGTACTAATATCGATCTTATTAGAGGAATATTTGTTGTATTCCCTATCAAATTGGTATCAGAGCCTGCTTGATTTTCTTCATATTATTATGGTCGGACAAATCAACAAAGAGATGGCAGAAGACAAGATCAAAATCGAGAAATTCAATGGTCACAATTTTGGATGGTGGAGGATACAAATTGAGGACTACCTATATCAGAAGGATCTTTACCTTCCATTAGAGGGAAAGAAGCCAGATTCAATGAATGACTCAGATTGGATGATTCTGGATAGGAAAGCCTTGGCCACGATCAGATTGTCATTGACACCTCAAGTGGCGTATAATATTGCAAAGGAGAAGACCACCATGGATATGATGACCGCTTTAACAAAGCTGTATGAAAAACCTTCCACCTCAAACAAGATATTTCTCATGAAAAAGCTCTTCAATTTGAAGATGGCTGAGAATAGTTCAGTGACGGAGCATCTGAACGAGTTCAACTCGATGATTAATCAATTGGAGTCAGTCTCTATTGCTTTTAATGATTCATTTAGGGCGCTTCTTTTCTTATGTTCCTTGCCAGAGAGTTGGGACAATTTTGTGATGACAGTCAGCAACTCGGTATCAGGTATCCTTACATTCAATGATGCAGTTAGTTGTATATTGAATGATGAGATGAGAAGAAAGGCTGTGGATGTGACTTCTACAAGTACTGCACTCATGGTGGATACCAGAGGAAGATCACAGGAGAGGAAGAAGTCAGAGAAAGGCCAGTCCAAGAGCAGAGGAAAGTCCAAAGGGAGATTTCCCATGAAGTATTAGAACTGCGGGAAGAAAAGTCACATGAGCAAGGATTGTTGGGGTAAGAAGAAGAAAAAAGGTGCAGAGAGCAAGATAGAAGGTCAAAAAGAAATGTTGTGAGTACTATTGAGCGGAATTTTGAGGATGTGTGCCTGTCAGCCAACGATGGGGCAAACTCAGATATGTGGTTTGTAGACTCAGGGGCTTCTTACCATTGCAGCTCAAAGAGACACCTATTTTCAGATTTTATCCAAGGAGATTTTAGTCATGTCATAGTTGGTAATGAACAGCAGTGCAGAATTATTGGTAGAGGAACAATTGTACTGAAGCCAGTGACAGGCAGAGAATTGAGACTTGCACAAGTCAGATACATCCCAGAGTTAAAAAAAACCTAATTTCTATCAGTCAGCTTGATGTTGAGGGTCATGTATCCGTTTTTGATAATTCTCAGTGGAAAATTACTAAAGGGTCTATGGTTGTTGTCAAAGGGAAGCAGACATGCACTCTCTACTTCTTGGCAGACAGTGAGAGTTCAGTTTCAGTGGTAGCAGGAGATACGGGTACAGTGACTACATTATGGCACAGGAGGCTCGGTCATCTTAGTGAGAAGAACTTGAATATTCTACATAGGAGAGAGCTTCTACCTAGGCTAAAGAAGGTGAATCTAGAGTTTTGTGAAGGTGTATCTATGGTAAGCATAAATCATTGAGTTTTCAGTTAGCAAGAACTCATAAGAAGACTAAAAGGCTGGAGTTGGTTCATTCAGATGTCTAGGGTCCAGCACCAGTGGCATCATATGTGGGCAATAAGTACTTTATCATGTTTATAGATGATTTCAGCAGGAAAGTCTGGGTGTTTTCTATGAAGGAAAAGTCTGAGGTCTTTGGCATCTTCAAAAGATGGAGAGTCATGTGTGAAAGTCAGACTGGAGCAAGTCTCAAGTGTCTCAAGACAGATAACGGTAGTGAATACTGCAGCAGAGAGTTTGATGTCTACTGCGCAGAGCATGGAATCAGAAGGATCAAGACCATCCCAGGGACACCAGAATGGTGTGGCAGAAAGAATGAACATGAACATTCTTGAGAGAGAGAGGAGTATGAGGTTTGACTCAGGTCTACCTACATATTTTTGGGCGGCAACACTGGACACCGCAGCGTATTTGATCAACAGGAGTCCATTCAGTGCATTGGATGGTGGGATTCCAGAGGAGGTTTGGACTGGAAAATAAGTAAAACTTTATTTTCTTAAAGTATTTGGCTGCATTACTTATTCTCTGATTGAGAAAGAGAAGAGGAGTAAGTTAGACTCCAAGTCTACAAAGTATGTTTTCATTGGATATGGTGGCGATGAGTATGGCTACAAGCTCTGGGATTTCCAGAACAATAAGATCATTTGGAGCAAAAATGTGGTATTTGATGAAGAGCATACTTACAAAGACAGGAAGGATACAGTGGAAGAAAATAAACAGGAGTTTATAGAACTCGATCCTGTCAGAGATGGAGAAATTCCCCGAGTGCAAACTGAAGATGAAAACTCCGAGGATGTGGAGGAGGAAGATGTGGTTGAAACAGACTACCACATGCATACACCGGTATCTCAGCCGGTGTCCCCACAGTTGAGGAGGACCACGAGGGTTACTAGGCGATCACAGAGGTATTCTGCTAATGATTATGTTTTATACACAGATTTTGGAGAGCCAGAATGTTTTGTTGAAGCCATGCAGGATGAAGATAAGGTCAAGTGGGAGTTGGCTATGAAAGAGGAGATTGACTCTTTAAAGCAAAACAATACTTGGGATCTTGTGAAGTTACCCGCTTGCAAGAAAGTTCTGTTCAACAAATGGGTGTACAAGATGAAGAATAAGGTCGATGGTACCAAGAGATATAAGGCAAGGTTAGTTGTCAAGGGTTATGCATAGAAAGAAGGAATTGACTTCCAGGAGATCTTTTCCTCAGTAGTCAAGATGACACCCATCAGGGTGATTCTGAGCATGGTAGTAGTGGAGGATCTTTATCTAGAGCAGCTAGATGTGAAGACAACATTTCTTCATGGAGATTTGGAGGAGGAGCTGTACATGCATCAGCCAGAAGGTTTCTAGGTCAGGGAAAAGGATGACATGGTCTGTAGATTGAAGAAAAGTTTGTATGGTCTGAAGCAGGCTCCGCGGCAATGGTACCTCAAGTTTGACAGTTTCATGCTAGAGAAAGGCTTCACCAGATGCCAGTCAGATCATTGTGTGTACTTTCAGAGGTACATTACAAATGAGTTTATTATTTTATCCTTGTATGTGGACGATATGCTTGTAGCAGGTTCCAGTATGAGGAAGATAGAAGAGCTTAAGAAACTGATGGCAAAGAAGTTCTCAATGAAGGATTTGGGAGAGGCGAAGCAGATTCTTGGCATGAGGATCAACAGAGATAGGAAGCAACGGAAGCTGTGGCTATCTCAGGATGACTATGTAGAGAAGGTACTGAAGAGGTTCCATATGGAGAATGCAAAGGCAGTGTCAACACCTTTGGGAGCACACTTCAAGCTCAGCAAGCAGTTGTGTCCAACAACTCAGAATGCAAGGGATGAGATGATTAGAGTTCCATATGCCTCAGCCGTGGGAAGTCTAATATATGCAATGGTTTGCATAAGACCAGATATCGCACAAGCAGTGGGAGCAGTCAGCAGGTACATGCAGAATCCATTCAAGGAGCACTGAAATGCAGTGAAGTAGATCTTGAGATATCTCAGGGATATATCAACTTACAGTTTGTGCTATGGAGGTGATAGTCTTCAAGTACAGGGATTTGTAGATGCCGATCACTTTAGTGACAGAGACAGTGGGAGGAGCACCACTGGTTATGTTTTCACTATCGGTGATACAACAGTGAGCTGGGTATCTCAATTACAGAAGATAGTGGCATTGTCAACTACAGAAGCTGAGTATGTGGCGATCACTGAAGCTAGTAAAGAGATGATCTGGTTATAGAGGTTGATGGAGGAGCTTGGCAAGGAGCACAAGTGTAATATATTATGGAGAGACAGCCAGAGCGCAGTTCACTTGGCAAGGAATCCAGCATTTCAAGCAAGACCAAGCACATTCAGCTTAGGTATCATTTCAAACGCAGTGCATTGGATGAGGAACAGTTGAAGCTGGAGAAAATTGATGGAGCTAAAAACCTTGCAGATATGTTCACCAAGTTTGTGAGCAGAGACAAGTTGAGTCTCTGTTGCAACTTGGTGAAGCTTTCCAAGAGATAGATCAGGAGAGCGCGGCACAGAGAAAGAAGGTAGATCTAAGAGTGATGTCATTAATCTCCAAGTGGGAGATTGTTATGGATGGAGATTAATTTCATCAAGAGGAAGCCCCAAATCAGAGTTCACGAAGGAATTGGCAAATCAGTCATTATCCAAAAGTAACAAACATGAGATTTGGATAGATTTTGGGGAGTTAGTTGAGAATGTTTTGGTCGTTATCCAAAAGTAACAAACATGAGATTTGGATAGATTTTGGGGAGTTAGTTGAGGATGTTGTTGGCCCAAATGACAACCCAAGAGGGGGGGGGGGGGGGGTGAATTGGGTTCTTTAAAAAATTTAGCCTTTTAAATAGTTTGCTTAAGAAGAATGAAAGCAAAGGCAATGTAAATACAAAGTACAGTGAATAAAACAGAGATAGAGATAGAGTCAATGGAAGCACGGCAAACACAAAGATTTTATAGTGGTTCGGTGTATCCAACACCTACGTCCACTCCCAAGATTCACTTGGGTCCACACTATAATCTTCCTTGATTATAGCCAAGTTGTTTTACAAGCTCACAACTCAAACTTATTATTTTCCCGGGATCACAACGAACCCAGCTGGTTTTCCGGGCTCACCAGCATAAAAAACCATAACACAAGCTATACCAAGCTTGTACCGAGGTAAGACTACCTCCACTAGTTCAATCCCCCAGATTGAACTAGACACAAATAATAGAAATATTGTTTTTCAATTACACAGCTCCTCAATGAGCAGATAATCAAATAAAAGAATAAAGTTTAGAAAAGCCTGATTTGTAGTTGGATGGCTTTTGAGCTTTTCTTCTTTTCTTCTTTTCCTCAACTCCTTTGAAGTGTAGAATCGGGCCTCAGCTCGGATTCTTCATGGATTGAACGTTGGAGTTGATTTGAGCTTTTTCTTCCTTTCTTTGAATATTGAAAATCTTTTGATTTGCTCTTGAATAGCTCTTGGATTTTCTTCTGAAGCTTTCTTGGATTGTTGAACTTGAGCACAGACGAAGCTTCCTTTGATTTCACACTTTTTCTTTCACTCTATTTTTGAATCTTGGATTTTTTCAAATGATGCTCTATTTTTTCCGATTTTTCTCTTTTTCTCTCTTGATGTGTATATCTCTCTATTTGTCTATATTTGATTTAAAAACGGCTTCTCTATTTATAGATTCTGCAAAAATATAGCCGTTAGAAACAAAGAAATAGCCGTTAATTAAAAATCTTACCGTTGACGCTGAGTTGGCATTCAGAAAAATCATGCCCAGATTTGTTGGAGTCGACTCCTGCTTTCCGCGAGTCGGCTCGAAGACGCGATACAAAAAATAGAAATATTCAGAAAGTCAAAGGGTCGACTCATCGAAAATAAGGTGTCGACTCCTGACAGTCGGGGGTCGACTCATGAAAAGTTAGGGGTCGACTCGCGAAGTGCTTAGAAAAATAACCTTCTAGTGTCTGAGCGGAGTCAACTCACACAGTCATGGAGTCGGCTCGACAGAATCGGGGGTCGACTCTTGAAATCACAGGGGTCGACTCGTGAAAATCAGGAATCTCTGTATTCTGAGAGAGTCGACTCTGAAACTCTAGAGTCGGCTCCGGAACGTATCAAAAATCAGAGAATTTTCTGATTGACTTGAAATTCGTTCCAGATTCATTTTAAATCAATTTTTGACTTGAATACAATAAAATTGTCATTAGGAATCAATTCAAGAAATGTTCCAAAAACTCATTGATTGAAATATGAAGTATAAAAATTTCTTTTTGAAAGCTTAAACATGGAGCTTGAAGTTGCTTTCAAATTGATTAATGTCATACTTAACATACTCATTGATTGTTCTAAATAAATTCATTGCTCATATAAATAAACTCATTGCTTCTTTTAATATACTCATGGCTTTTGGTAATCATCAAAATCAATAAGATTGGGGCAATAAATTCTCAATAATCTCCCCAACAATCTCCCCCTTTTTGATGATGACAAAAACATTGAAAATATGCAAGATTGATTAAAGAATTTATTTTATTTTCATAGTTAGGCTTAGGCTCCCCCTGAATGAGGTAGCTCCCCCTATGAAACTCAAATAA
>UESW01003936.1:1219008-1276505 GCA_900491605.1 Calamus simplicifolius | reverse complement strand
CATTTTGCATAGGTTTCACCATCTCCACAGATGTCTTTAAGTTCTTCAAAGATATTCTTTAGGTCTCCACTTAAAGACTCAGATGAAGTGCTAAGGGTTGACTCAATCTTGGTGATCCGATCATCTAAAGAGTAAAGAGTTTCTTTAGATTCATAAATTTGTTTTCAAACTCTGATTTCAATTTATCTGCCTGATCATCAAGAAGACCTTTAAGCTGCCTTAACTGAAGTTCTGAGAAACCGACAGACGAAGATGATGTCTGATCAACCAACGGAGCAGGGAAGGGACTGGAGCAGGAACAGGAGAGCTCGGAGGTACAGGCGAAGAATGTCTGACTGACGGTCCCGGTGCCTCAATGTCCGCGGCTCTATCTTCCATCATACCTTTCCTTTCCCATCTGCCATTTTCTTCACAAAACCCATTCTATGTATAGTGGCCAAACTATAGAAATCGGTGTGTCTTAAGTTCCTCATTGGCTCACTATCAGATATGATATCCCTTGGCTTTGAAATATTTTAGTAAGAATCATGCCGTAGGGTAAACTAGATTTTCTCTTGCTTCCACAATCGGCAATGTACCATAATATCATGCTTGGAAGATTAATGGGTTTACCAGTCACTATTGCATCCATTACAAATATATCTCTTTCGGAAACATAGTCAAATCTCCCAATCTTGGGGAATAGGATTCTACTACAAATATTATGGAGAAGTCTTAATTCTAAGGACAATTGATTAGCAAAGACCTCTTCAAAACCAACAATCTCCCTGTTAAGCAGTCTAGATAGAGCTGGGCTTCTATCTTCAGAAGAAAAAGTAGATGTACCTGACACTGGAAGATCCAACAACCTTGAAAGCAAATCCACTGTCACTGAAATTTTATTTCCTCTAATGAAGCTTACAAGTCCATTGTCTCCTCTAGATAGATTCTTGTAAAATTCTTTGACTAGGGCTGGGTAGGTAGGACAATCTAAAGAACAAATCTTCTCCCAACCCATCTCAATCAACTGCCTCCCCACAAGAAATCCTTCGGCCTCAAATAATTCAAAATCGACTTTCCTCCCGGTTGTTATTACTCTATCGGCAAGTCGATCTACCTGAGATGGAGCCGTAGAGGGAGAAGCACTAGGAGTCGAAGAGATGAGGTTGAATCCATGCTCGGTGAAGGTTCACGAGCGGGACGCCTCACGTCTTCCTCACGCCTTCTTCCTTTTCACTCCGGCCGCACCAAGGTTAGATCCACGGGTTTTAGGGGCCATTTGATCTAATGGAAGGGTTAATCAGGGATTTTGAGGATTTGGTAGGTTAGGAAAAATTTTGGAGAGAGTATTTGAAGGATTGAGACGATAGAAATGAGCGGCGAGTCGACTCTGCCCTAGATAAATCGACCTGGGACCACTTCGAGTCGGCTCCCGCAAAGCGAGGGGTCGACTCCGGGTAGTCACAGAAAACTATCCCGAAGTGGAGTCGACTCGCGCAGAGAAGGGGTCGACTCTAGAGTTTCAGTAGAAACATGGAGTCGACTCCGATACTCACCGAGTCGGCTCCGAGACCATTTCAGAGCAAAAAACATAAAGTTTCAGATAATCTGAAATGTGTCCGGATAATGATCATAAAAATTGATAAAATAATCATTGGATTTTAATAGATCAATTAGATATGAATTCTAGATAAGATTTCCTTAAAGATCAAGGATTTGAAAGAATTTTAGATAAAATTTCCTTAGGGGTTTCAAATTCATTCTAATGGATCACAAATCCCTAACTCTCCTCTAAGATAACAGAATCTTTCTTCACTCAAGGGTTTTGTAAATATATCAGCTAATTGATCTTCAGTATTAACATAATCAAGACATATTTCATTATTGGCAACATGTTCTCTTATAAAATGATATCTAATTTCTATGTTTTGTTCTAGAATGTTGAATTGGATTTTTGTTAGATTAATTGCACTTGTGTTATCACATTTATAGGTGTTTTATCAAGTGTGATACCATAGTCTTCAAGTTGTCGCTTAATCCATAGGATTTGAGCACAGCAACTTCCAGCTGCAACATATTCAGCTTCAGTAGTTGATAATGCAACTGAATTTTGCTTTTTGCTAAACCATGAGATTAAGTTACTTCCTAAGAATTGGCATGCACCACTTGTGCTTTTTCTATCTAACTTACATCCAGCATAATCAGAATCAGTATATGCAATTAAGTTCAATGTTGAGTCTCTAGAATACCATAAACCTACATTTTTTGTTCCACTTAAGTATCTTAGTATTCTTTTAACAGCAATTAAATGTGATTCTTTAGGTTCAGACTGAAATCTAGCACATAAGCAAACAGCAAACATTATGTCTGGTCTACTTGCAGTTAAGTAAAGTAGGGATCCGATTATACCTCGATAATATTTTTGATCAACCTTCTTACCTTCTTCATCTTTGTCCAGCTTGCATGAAGGACTCATTGGTGTTCCGAGGGGTTTGATTGATTCCATACCAAACTTCTTTAGAATTTCTCTTGTGTATTTTGTTTGGTTGATAAAGATTCCCTCTTTGCTTTGTTTGATTTGGAGTCCAAGGAAGAAGTTGAGTTCTCCCATCATGCTCATTTCAAATTCACCCTGCATTCAACTTAGCAAACTCTTGACATAGAAGATTGTTAGTAGCACCAAAAATGATATCATCAACATATATTTGAACTACTAATAAATCTTTACCTTTTCTTTTCAAAAATAATGTTTTATCAACATTTCCTCTTATAAAATCATTTTCAATTAAGAATTTACTTAATCTATCATACCAAGCTCTAGGTGCTTGTTTCAAACCATATAATGCTTTGTGCAATTTAAAAACGTGATTTGAAAATTCATGATCTTCAAAACCTGGTGGTTGTTCTACATATACTTCTTCATTTATAAATCCATTTAGAAAAGCACTTTTTACATCCATTTGAAATAAGTTAAAATTCATGTGACATGCAAATGCAAGTAATAGTCTAATGGCTTCTAATCTAGCTACTGGTGCAAAGGTTTCATCAAAATCAATACCTTCTTCTTGATTATATCCTTTTGCAACTAATCTAGCTTTGTTTCTAATTACTATGCCATTTTCATCTAGTTTATTTCTAAATATCCATTTTGATCCTATAACAGAATGATTTTTAGGTCTTTCTACTAATGTCCATACATTATTTCTAGTGAATTGATTTAATTCTTCTTGCATTGCTAACATCCAATTATTATCTTTTTCAGCTTCTTCAATAGTTTTAGGTTCAATTTGTGATACAAATGCAAGATGATTACTAATATTTCTCATAGATGATCTAGTTCTTATTCCTTGAGATGGATCACCTATAATCAATTCCTTAGGGTGACTATAAGCATATCTCCAATCCCTAGGAAGATCCATATCATTATGATTAGTGTTAGTATCATCATCCTTAGGTGAATCATTATCTTTAGCGTCTTGCTCATGATCTGAAGATACATCAATATTTAATTTTTCAAGATCTTTCTCAATTATGTTTGTATCTTCTTCATCATCAAATTTTTTGGAACGAGTTGCTAAAGATTCATCAAAAACTACATGAATGGATTCTTCAACAACTAAGTTTTCTTGTTAAATACTCTATATGCCTTACTAGTTATTGAATATCCTAAGAATATTCCTTCATCAGATTTAGCATCAAATTTGCCTAAATTATTTTTACCATTATTGTGAACAAAGCATTTACAACCAAATGCATGAAAATATTTAATGTTGGGTTTTCTATCATGCCATAATTCATAAGGTGTTTTCTTTAAAATAGGTCTTATTAATGCTCTATTTAGGATGTAACATGCTGTGTTAATAGCTTCCGCCCAAAAGTATTTCGGGAGTTTACTTTCACATAGCATGGTACGGGCCATGTCTTCTAAAGTCCTATTTTTCTTTCAACTACTCCATTTTGTTGAGGGGTTCTTGGTGCAGAAAAATTATGATTAATACCATTTTCATTGCAAAAACTTTCAAATAAATGATTTTCAAATTCAGTTCCATGATCACTTCTTAGAGACACTATGGTAGTGTTTTTCTCATTTGTTACTTTCTTGAAGAATTTCAGGAATATCGAGAAAGTCTCATCTTTGTGAGCTAAAAACATTACCCAAGTGAATCTAGAGTAATCATCTACAATCACAAGACCATATTTCTTTCCTCCTAGACTTGTGGTTCTAGTTGGTCCAAAAAGGTCCATGTGAAGTAGCTCTAATGGCCTAGAAGTTGAAACAACATTTTTAGATTTAAAAGAACTTCTCGTTTGTTTTCCAAACTGACATGCATCACATATTTTGTTATTTTCAAAATCTATTTTAGGTAGACCTTTTACTAAATCCATTCTAATTAGTTTTGAAATCAGGTGTGTGCTTGCGTGACCTAATCTTCGATGCCACAACCAACCAATCTCATTCATATTAGCATTATTAGCAACTAAGCAATGATTATTAGTAGACAAATTGTCTAAGTCAATCAAGTATACATTGCCATTTCTATTTCCAATAAAAACAATGCTATTATCAATGGTATTAGCTACTATGCATATACTTTAAAACCTTTGTCACATAATTGGCTTATACTAATTAAGTTATGCTTTAAACCATCAACATAAAGTACATTTTCAATATATGTGGAGGGAGTTATTTGAATGTTACCAAACCCCAAGATTTGGCCTTTGCCATTGTCGCCAAATGTAACAACTCCTCCTTTCTTTTCTTCAAGGGTGATGAATTCTTCTTTGTCACCCGTCATATGTCTTGAGCAGCCACTATCAAGATACCACTTTCTCTTTGATCTCTTGGCCACAAGACATTCCTGCAATGAAATCAAACTTTATGTTTAGGTACCCAAGCTTTCTTGGGTCCTTCATGGTTAGTAGCAACAAATATTGTTCCTTTCGGAACCCATATTTTCTTTCCTTTAATATTCAAGTTTTTATTAGGTTTTAAAATTTTACATTCATAAGATTTATGTCCTTTTTTATTACATTTAAAGCATGTAAAATTACTTTGGCCAGCACGCACAAAAATATTTTTCAGTGATTTTTGTTTTCTTAAAGTGTTATACCCTAATCCGGCTTTGTCAAAAACTGCTTTTTGACTATTTAATAACATGTCCAGTTTAGCTGAGCTTAAGGTAAACTTATCAACTATGTTCTTATGTTTTTCAACCTCTTTCTTAGATTATTATTTTCATTGGAAATTAATTCTTTTTCTTTTACCAAAATTTTATTTTCAGATTTAAGTTTCTTAACTTCATTATAAGGTCTTCCTTTTCTTTAATGAAAGTTAAATTTTTATTTTTCAAAACCTTATATTTCTTTTTCAAAACCTTGAAATCGCCGACAAGTTCATTAAAAGCATCAAATAATTCATCAAATGCAAATTCATCGCAAGGGTTATCGGAACTTACCTCATCGTTGTCGTCCGCCATAAAACATAGGTTTGCGACTTCCTTTTGTTCTTCTTCTTCGGAAGAAGATTCTTCGCTATCACTCCAAGTCGCCACATAAGCCTTCTTTTTCTTTTTGTAGGCTTTCTTAATTTAGGACATTCATTCCTAAAGTGCCCCGGTTTATTACACTCATAGCAAGTCAAGGGGTCTTTCTCTTTTTCTTTGTCCTTGTCCTTGTTCTTATCCTTTTCTCCTTCCCACTTTGCTCCAAATTTCTTCTTGTGGAAGGGTTTCTTTCTCCTCATGAATCTTTTAAACTTTTTAGCTAAGAGAGCAATCTCTTCATCATCATCATCATCATTGCTGCTCTCTTCTTCTTTTGCAGCTTTGAAGGCAATCACTTTCTTTTTCTTTGTGTCCTCCTCTACGATGCTGCTTCATTATCAGCTCATGGGTCATAAGTGATCGTAGAAGCTCCTCTAAGGGTAGAGTATTGAGGTCTTTGCTTCTTGGATTGCTGTCATTTTTGCTTCCAATGATCTTGGTAATGACCTAAGAATTTTTCGAACAAGTTCTGAGTTAGTATATGTCTTACCAAGACTTTTTAAACCATTTACAATATCGGTAAATCTAGTATACATGCATGCAATGGTTTCAGATTGTTCATGCTAAACAATTCATATTTATGAACAAGAATATTAATTTTAGATTCTTTTACTTGGTTGGTACCCTCATGGGTAACCTCTAATCTATCCCAAATCTCCTTTGCGGAATTACATGTGGAGATTCTATTAAATTCATTTGCATCTAAAGAGCAATATAAAAATTCATGGCTTTAGCGTTAAGCTGTGCCATCTTCCTATCATTATCATTCCAGTCCCTTTCGGGCTTAGGAACAATAGTGCCATCAATAACATGTGTGGGTGTACTAGGTCCATTAATTATAACACCCCATAGTTCATAGTCAGAAGCTTGAATGAATATCCTCATTCTAGCTTTCCAATATGAATAATTTGAACCATTAAACAGTGGAGGTCTATTCGTATAGTGACCTTCAGCAAATGATCCAACTTGAGTTGCCATTTGGATCTTTAGCTCTTGATCGTGTGATCAAAATCTAATGAGCACTTGCTCTGACACCAATTGTTGGCCCAAATGACAACCCAAGAGGGGGGGGGGTGAATTGGGTTCTTTAAAAAATTTAGCCTTTTAAATAGTTTGCTTAAGAAGAATGAAAGCAAAGGCAATGTAAATACAAAGTGCAGTGAATAAAACAGAGATAGAGATAGAGTCAATGGAAGTACGCAAACACAAAGATTTTATAGTGGTTCGGTGTATCCAACACCTACGTCCACTCCCAAGATTCACTTGGGTCCACACTATAATCTTCCTTGATTACAGCCGAGTTGTTTTACAAGCTCACAACTTAAACTTGTTATTTTTTGGGATCACAACGAACCCAGCTGGTTTTCCGGGCTCACCAGCACAAAAACCCTAACACAAGCTATACCAAGCTTGTACCGAGGTAAGACTACCTCCACTAGTTCAATCCCCCAGATTGAACTAGACACAAATAATAGAAATATTGTTTTTCAATTACACAGCTCCTCAATGAGCAGATAATCAAATAAAAGAATAAAGTTTAGAAAAGCCTGATTTGTAGTTGGATGGCTTTTGAGCTTTTCTTCTTTTCTTCTTTTCCTCAACTCCTTTGAAGTGTAGAATCGGGCCTCAGCTCGGATTCTTCATGGACTGAACGTTGGAGTTGATTTGAGCTTTTTCTTCCTTTCTTTGAATATTGAAAATCTTTTGATTTGCTCTTGAATAGCTCTTGGATTTTCTTCTGAAGCTTTCCTGGATTGTTGAACTTGAGCACAGACGAAGCTTCCTTTGATTTCACACTTTTTCTTTCACTCTATTTTTGAATCTCGGATATTTTCAAATGATGCTCTGTTTTTCCGATTTTTCTCTTTTTCTCTCTTGATGTGTATATCTCTCTATTTGTCTATATTTGATTTGAAAATGGCTTCTCTATTTATAGATTCTGTAAAAATATAGCCATTAGAAACAAAGAAATATAGCCGTTAATTAAAAATCTTACCGTTGATGCTGAGTTGGCATTCAGAAAAATCACGCCCAGATTTGTTGGAGTCGACTCCTGCTTTCTGCGAGTCGGCTCGAAGATGAAATACCAAAAATAGAAATATTCAGAAAGTCAAAGGGTCGACTCATCGAAAATAAGGTGTCGACTCCTGACAGTCGGGGGTCGACTCATAAAAAGTTAGGGGTCGACTCGCGAAGTGCTCAGAAAAATAACCTTCTGGTGTCTGAGCGGAGTCGACTCACACAGTCATGGAGTCGGCTCGACAGAATCGGGGGTCGACTCTTGAAATCACAGGGGTTGACTCGTGAAAATCAGGAATCTTTGTATTCTGAGTGGAGTCGACTCTGAAACTCTAGAGTCGGCTCCGGAACGTATCAAAAATCAGAGAATTTTCTGATTGACTTGAAATTCGTTCCAGATTCATTTTAAATCAATTTTTTGACTTGAATACAATAAAATTGTCATTAGGAATCAATTCAAGAAATGTTCCAAAAATTCATTGATTGAAATATGAAGTATAAAAATTTCTTTTTGAAAGCTTAAACATGGAGCTTGAAGTTACTTTCAAATTGATTAATGTCATACTTAACATACTCATTGATTGTTCTAAATAAATTCATTGCTCATATAAATAAACTCATTGCTTCTTTTAATATACTCATGGCTTTTGGTAATCATCAAAATCAATAAGATTGGGGCAATAAATTCTCAACAATCTCCCCAACAGATGTTTTGGCCATTATCCAAAGTCACCGAAGGGAGCTTTGGAGGAGGATTTGAGGCGTCATCTCAGCTGCAACAGCCTGCCACAAAAATCTCGTGTGAGAGTTACGAACATGTGAAATAAATTGGAGGCTCGGTAAGGACCTCTAGGTGCTGCAGAGAGAAAGAGAAAAAAGGGGTTCTCTAATCTTTTAGTGAGATCAAAAGAGTTTTTGAGAGAGTGTGTTTTGAGGGCTTGTACCTGATTCAACTCTTAGTGAAGCCTTGCAGATCCTATACCACCGTGGATGTAGCCCAGTTTGGGTGAACCACATAAAATCCTCGTCTCTCGCTGTTTTCTTTGATTTTGGTTCCTATTATTATTCTGTGTGTTGATTTTGATTATATCGCAACTATGTGCTTGGCCATACTAATAGCGATCTTATTAGAGGAATATTTGTTGTATTTCCTATCATCTTATAGCAGAGTCATTAGTACCATATTTAATTATTTTATATTCATCAAAATCAATATGAGGTCAACAATCTCTTCCTTTTTTATGATGTCAAAACCATTAAGTATATATAAAAGAATATATGAATATCATAATAGAAAATTTCTAATGTAGCATTCCTTGTTCTTTTGAAGCCAAAGATATGAGTTCAATTAGCGTATCAGTTTCAAACTTCCATGCCAAATTTGAATTTTGTAAACAAAGTATCAGAACTCAAAATAGTTTGAAAAGTTCAGAAAATTCAGATTTTGAGTTGAAAAGATAGGAGTTTAGTGCCAAAAGATTAATTTAGTATCATGAAAGTAAGATTTCAAGTAAAACAACCTTTGAGTAATATAAATTCAAAGAGTTTCAAATCAAATAAAGGCTTTAAGTTTGAAAATGAGAAGTGTACCAAAATTTAGCGTTTCGTGCTAAACTTTGAATTTAGGAATGAAAATTTTTTAAAACACTTGAAAATATGCATTGTTTATTGATACCATGTAAAAGAAAATTTGTATCTTTTTTCATTTTCAAAAAATTTGTATGCTTGTCCATTTTCTCCACTTAAATATGTATGCTTTTCTTTATTTAGAGATTTAGAATGTATGCTTAATGTATGCTTTTCCATTTTCTTCCCCTTTTTGTCATCAATCAAAAGGAGGTGGAAGTATATGCCTAATTTTTCTGTTTGTCTTTCCTTCAAGGAAAAGCATAAATAAGGCATAAAGGAAACAAGATACCACTTTAAAAAAATCATATTAGAGTGAGGTTGCAGGTTCTATAATGAACAAAAACATACCATTAAAGTGTACAAGAGTTGATACCACTTAAAGATGAACAAAATACTTTCATACATTAAAGCATTTAACAAAAATAGCATAATACAAACCATCACAGTACTTAATACAAACCACACAAGTTGATACAAATAGTATAATCAAATACATAAGAGTTTCACACAAATAAGTGCCATACAGTCCAAAGATAAATATCATACAGTTCAACAAAAATACATAACATCAATTTTCAGCAGGAAGATAGGAAGAAGATCCTGAGGTGCATCCCCGTACTGGAGGACGAGAAGAGATATGCGGAGCTGGTCGATGGTTAGAATATTTGGGTTGGGGTGCCTGTTGCACAGAGACATAAAGTTCTTGGATCATGCTGTGGGTCTGATTGATAAATCTAGCGAGACAAGTAAAGGCAGCCTCAGCACTCTCAGTCTTGCTCTTATTTGAAGACATTAGAGATCCTGCCCAATCAGCCTTTTCAACCAAAGAATTCACTTCAGCTCTCAGCCGAGAAATCTCACTAAAAATTTTACCAACATCTTCATCCTCTTTATGAAAAACCCTCCCGCTGAGTATCTTGACAGTGTGCTCCAAAGTCTCCAAATGCATCATGATCTGCGGTAGAGTTCCAAACAAGGAGGAAATGTGGGGGATCATTATGAAGTCATTGGTAGATGACACACTCTCCCTAGAGCTTCTGATGGATACTGCTTCAGATATCCCTCTAACCAAATAATCTAGCTCTTCAGCATCCAACTTAACAATTTTAGATTGATAGGATTGATTAGAAGGTCGAGGGGGTTTCGGCACAAAGGGTGGTATTACAGGAGCATCCTCATTCATGAAATCATCAAAATCAAATTGAAAACCAGGAGATGTAGAAGGACCCTCCCCCTGAACTGGTGCAGCAGGTTCTCGCACCTTCTTCTTATTCCTAGACCACTGGCCATCTACCTTAGAAATTCTAATGCGGCAAAGAGTGTGCTCATTATAGAAATCTGCATGACACAATTTCAAAGCTATTTCACCCTTGAATCTAACACCAAAATGCTTGAACACATGGGTAAGTAGTAGGCCATAGGGCAGGGCCGCTCTAGATTTACCTATAGCTTCCTTCATTACACTAATCATTAAATCAGGAAAATTCATAGGGGTCTCACTAACTACATGATACATAATCCTAAGATCCCTATCAGTGATAGTATCAAAGCTTCCTCTCCTGGGTGCTAAAATCCTAGATGAAATGTTGTGGAGCAGTCTCATTTCAGCATTAAGGTCCTTAGCCATAATTTTGTCAACATTAGCAGCATACCCAATAACAAGAATAATTTCTATCCTATACTCTTTGTTTTCAGCAGAGTCCTCAAAAGTACCTTCAACAGGAACAATTAGTATAGATCCTAAGATGGCAAGATCAAGATCAATTTTAACTCCTTTCACACTTATTGATGGACAACCTTCTCCAAAACAGAAGTTATGGTAAAACTCTCTAACTAAATTGGGATAAATTGATACTTCTATTCTAAGCATAAATCCCTAACCTTGAGTTTCTAATAATCTACCAATATGAAAGTGTTCACTAGCTAAAAACTTGAAATCAACTAACCTTCTAAAAGACACTGATCTATTTGCTGTGGTGGAGAAACTAGATGCTCGGAAGGAGGATCCTTCTCCACGAGGTAACCTCATCTTGGGCGCCATGATCCAAGGCTTAGATCTAGAAGATTTTAGGAAAATGAGAGTAGGGAAGGAAGTTTTTGGCTTGGGGATGAGCTTGGAAGCTTTGGAAGAGATGGAAATGGGAATGAAAGAAGAGTTTCTGAGCCAAAATCCCAAAAGCCAAAGCCTCCTTGAAAGTAGGCGCCTATATAGGTGACCACTTTCTGAACTAGTCGCCTATGGCTAAATATAGGTGCTTAGTTTCCATCATGGTCGGCTATATGACCGGCCATGGGGGGATTTCCACTCCAGTTTCCAAAAATACAAGGGCCAAAGTATAATGAAAGGTTTGGGTACTCAATGATCGGTGGAATTTAATGCAGAAAGAGTCTAGAAATATTCTTAAAAACGAGGAGCATGAAGATGAATCAACAAGCCTTCACATAGATCAAATTTCATACCAAAATCATACCAAACAAATAGTAGAAAAATCAAACAATCATGCCAACTCACTATATTGAAGGGTCAAGCATACCATGCTCTCTTCTAATTTCACAAAATTTAGATTCATCAAGCGGTTTTGTGAAAATATCCACAAGTTGCTTGTCAGTACAAACAAATTCAAGCAATACATCAACATATTTACATGATCTCTAATGAAGTGATGCTTAATCTCTATGTGCTTAGTCCTAGAATGCTGGATGGAATCTTAGTCAAATTGATTGCACCTGTGTTATCATATTTTATGGGAATGCCTTTTTAATACCATAGTCTTCTAGTTATTGCTTAATCCATAAGATTTGAGCACAACAACTTTTAACTATAATGTACTCAGCCTCAGTTTTGGACAGTGCCACTAAGTTTGTTTCTTACTAAACTAAGAGATTAAGTTAACTCCTAGAAACTGACAAGTCTCACTAGTCAATTTTATGTCTAACTTACATATCTAGCAAAATCTGAATCTGTGAATCTTATTAAGTCAATGCTAGATTGCTTGTCATACAAAAGTCTTAAATTTTTAGTTCCATTCAAATATTTAAAAATTTTTTAACATTAATCAAATGAGACTCCTTAGGATTTGCTTGAAACCTAACACACATGCAAGCACTAAAAAGATTATCATGTCTACTAGCAGTTAAGTATAATAATGATCCTATATGCCTCTATAAAGTTTTAAATCAACACATTTATCAATACCATTAAAATCTAATCTACAAGATGAGCTCATAGGGGTACCGATACTCTTGGAGATCTTCATGCCAAATTTCTTTAGAATTTCTTTGGTACACTTGCTTTGGCTTATGAAGATCTCCTCTTTACTTTTCTTAATTTGAAGTCTAAAAAAATAATCAAGTTCGCCTATCATGCTCATCTCAAACTCCCCCTGCATATGCTTAGCAAAATCTTGGCATAAGGAATCATTAGTAGCACCAAATATAATATCATCAACATATATTTGCACAATCAATATATCATCATTTTCTCTTTTAAAAATAATACTGTATCAACATTCCCTCTAATGAATTTATTGCCGATCAAGAATTTACTCAATCTATTATACCAAGCCCGAGATGCTTGTTTCAAACCATATAAGGCTTTGTTCAATCTAAAAACATGGTTTGGAAATAAATGATTTTCAAATCTGGATGGTTCTTCAACAAACACTTATTCAGTAATATATCCATTAAGGAAAGCGCTCTTAATATCCATTTGATATAATTTAAAATTCATAAAATAAGCAAATAAAAGAAGTAATCTGATAGCCTTTAATCTAGCTACAGGAGCATAAGTTTCATCAAAATCAATACCTTTCTTTTGGTTATATCCTTTAGCTACTAATCTTGCTTTATTTCTAATGATGCTACCATGCTCATCCAATTTATTTTTAAATACACATTTAGTCCTAATAATTGGATGATCATGAGATTTATCAACTAATGTCCAAACATTATTCCTTTCAAATTGATTTAATTCATCATGCATATAGCATTTATCCAGTATGCATCATCCTTGGCATTATCATAGCATTTAAGCTCTATATAAGAAACAAAAGCTAAGTTCTTGCATGCATCTCTAAATGATAACTTAGTTCTAACACCATGAGATAGATCACCTAAAATAAATTCTTTAGGATGACTATGAGCATACCTCCATTCTCTTTCTAATTCAAGATTACCTTAAGGCCCTTCGAGTTGGATTGAGTCATTCACCTCTTCATGTTCGACTTGTGTTGTTGAATCTTCTTTCTCTTGCAAGGTGAGTTCCTTAACTTGATCTTCAATTTCACCTACATCATCCAAAACCTTTCTCTTTCTTGATGGAGGATCATTAGACTCATCAAAAGCAACATGAATACTCTTCTACCACTAAGGTTTTCTCATTAAAGACTCTATATGCTCTACTAGAAGATGAATATCCAAGGAAAATTTTTTCATCAAATTTAGTATCAAATTTATCAAGATTAGAATTTTCATTATTCAAAACAAAACATCGACAACCAAAAATATGAAAATAATCAATTTTGGGTGTCCTACCTTTCCACAACTCATATGGGGTTTTTTTCAAAATAGGCCTAATTAATGCTCTATTTAAAATGTAACATGCTGTGTTAATTGCTTCAGCCTAAAAATACTTTGGGAGATTGCTTTTACACAACATGGTATGAGCTATTTCTTTTAAGGTTCTATTCTTTCTTTCTACTATCTCATTTTGCTAAGATGTCCTAGGAGCATAAAAATTATGATTAATGTCATGCTCATTACAAAATTTTTAAAGGATGATTTTTAAATTCTTTTCCATGATCACTTCTGATGGATGAAACAACAAAACCTTTTTCACTTGTAATCTTTCTAAATAGTTTTTGAAATGCAGAAAAACTTTATCTTTGTTAGCTAAAAATAAAACCCAAGTAAATCACAAAAAATCATCAATCACAATAAAACCATATCTTTTTTTACCTAGACTAGTGGTTCTTGTTGGACCAAATAAGTCCATATGCAAGAGCTCCAAAGGTCTAGTGATAGAAACTAATTTTTTAGATTTAAAGGATACTCGAGTTTATTTTCCAAATTAGCATGCATCACAAATTCTATCTTTTTCAAAATTTAATTTTTGCAAACTTTTGACTAAATCCTTTTTGAGCAATTTTGAAAGTAAATCCATGCTGACATGAGCAAGTCTACGATGCCACAACCAACTAGATTTATCAATTTTAGCATTATGGCAACTAGACAATCTAATTTTGGTCATTCAAATCATTCAAGTCAACAATGTAAATATTACCATGCCTATGACTAATAAATTTCATGTAATTTTTAGCAGGAT
The DNA here is from genome assembly GCA_900491605.1 of Calamus simplicifolius. Lineage (NCBI taxonomy): Eukaryota > Viridiplantae > Streptophyta > Magnoliopsida > Arecales > Arecaceae > Calamus > Calamus simplicifolius. The sequence goes on along the minus strand of UESW01003936.1, from coordinate 1,262,012 downwards.
TTGAAACAATACAGACATTGATTCAAAAATAACTTCGAAACCTTTATCACAAAGTTGGCTAATACTTATTAAATTGTATTTCAATTCATTTACAAGTAAGACATTATCAATGAAAGTAGAGGGAGCGATACCAATTTTACCAATGCCAACAATTTTACCTTGGCCAAATCACCAAAGGTAACCACTCCTCCATCTTTTGCATCCAAAGTGATGAATTCAGATTCATCACCCATCATGTATCTTAAATACATGCTATTCAAGTACCATTTTCTTTTTTCTTCATGGGTTGCAAGATACACATGCATACACAATGTCAAGTCTTTATTTTTGGTACCCAAGCTTTCTTGGGTCCTTTGGGTTAGTCAAAATAATTTCTTTTGGAATCTAAATCTTTTTAACATTGTGTGTGTAACATGAATATGCTTTATGATTAGGTTTACCATATTTGAAACAAGTAATTTTAGCAGAATCACTACCATGCATAAAAATATTTTTCAAAAATTTTTGCCTTTTCAATGGATTATATCCAAGATCGGCTTTGTTAAAAATAGCTCTTTGATTGTCAAGAATTATATTAAGTTTGGTAGAGCTCAAAGTAAATTTATTTACAATAGGTTTCAACCTATCTACTTCGTTTTTCAAATCTTTATTTTCTTGTTTCAAAACTTCATTTTCTTCTAATAGTTTGCCATTTTCTAAAGTAAGATTTTGAGCTTGATTTTTTAATTTTTTATTCTTAGAACTAAGTTTTGCAAAATCATCAATTAATTTGTAAAAGCACCATGCAATTCTTTAAAAGTGAAATCATCTAAGAAGCCGGGTCTTACCTTTCCATTGTCCATCATGAAACATAGATTGACTTCTTCATTCTTTTCATCCTTTTGGATCTTGTTTCATCACTGTCGCTCCAAGTAGCAATCATTGCTTTCTTCTTGAATTTCTTGAGACCTTTCTTCAATTAAGGGCAGACAAATTTGAAATGTCCTGACTTTTTACACTCATAGAAAATAAATTTTTTTTTTTTTTGCTTGGCTCTCCTTTCACTAATGGCCTCTTTCTTCCTCCAAAACTTTTTTTTTCAAAAAAATCTTAAACTTTCTTGTAATAAGGGCCATATCTTTATCCTCATCACTTTCATCCAAAGATTTATCAGATTCCTCCTTTTGATCAGAACTTTTGAGGGCCATAGTTCTCCTTCTTTTTGTTTCCTCCTTATTAACATATTTGACTTGAAGCTCATGTGTCATGAGGGATCCCAAAAGTTCTTTCAATGGAAGGGTATTCAAATATTTCGCCTCTTGAATAGCTGACTTTGGCCTCCCAAGACCTGGGCAAAGATCTAAGAACCTTCCTAATAAGATCAGCATTAGAGTAAGATTTACCAAAGCTTTTAAGCCCATTAATAATATTAGTAAATCTAGTAAACATATCAAAAATACTTTCAGCATAATTCATTTTGAATAATTCATATTTATGAACAAGCATATTTATTTTGAATTCTTTAACTTGATTTGTACCCTCATGGGTAACCTCAAATCTATCCCAAATTTTTTGGCAGAAATATATGTAAAAATTTGGTTAAATTCATTGGCATCAAGAGAGCAATACAAAATATTCATGGCTTTAGCATTGAGCTGAGCCATCTTCTTATTATGTTCATCCCATTCTATTTTTGGTTTGGGAATATCTATGCCATTAGATCTAATAATGGGCGTGTGAGGACCATTTACTATGATTCTCCATATATCATAGTCAAGTGCTTGGATAAAAATTTTCACCCATGCTTTTCAATACGTGTAATTTGTGCCATTAAATAAAGGTAATCTATTTGTAGATTACCCCTCACTTAACATAGAACTCAATTGGGTTGTCATAATCTTTGGCTCTAAGCTTGTTAAGACTAATAAAAATTAAGAGCATCTACTCTGATACCACTTGTTGCCCAAATGATGTAACCCAGGAGGGAGGGTGAATTGGGTTCTTAAAAAATTATTTGACAAATATATGCTCTTAATAAAAATCAGAATTTAATTGTAAGTGATGTAAAGTGAAGTGTAAAGACAATAGCAAGTAAACAATCACAAACACAAGAATTTATAGTGGTTCAATGCCAAACTCAGCACCTACATCCACTCCCCAAGAACCCCTTTGGAATTTTCACTAATCAACCATAGCTGATCTGATTAGCTTCTTGTTTACGGACACAAGGAAGCCTTATAACCTAGCCTTCCGGGCTAACTTCTTGTTTACGGGCACAAGGAAGCCTTTCACAATAAACTCATGGGTAAACCTCTATTCACACAAGTTTCACAACTATGGAACTCAAATCAAAGCATAATAATGTCAACAATAAATATAGATAGCTCCAGAAATGAGCGGATATTCTAAAATAAATACATTACAGATTTGAAGGACACTTCACAAATGAGCTTCTTCTTTTGAATACAATTCAGCAATAAATAAAGCCTCTTTGATGATGTGCATGGAGCTTTGAATGCCATTCAAGGTTATTGGAGTGTTCTCAGCAAGGATGGACAATGAATGCTCTTCAAGTGGCTCTCAGCTATTCAATGCAGCTCTTCCTTTTCAACACTAATTTTCTTTACTATCTCACCCACTATTTTTACTATTTTTTTGCAATATTTTTTCACACTATGTTGGCCTAATATTGATTTTGATGAATACAAAACAATTAGTATAGTACTAATCATATTATTGTTGAGTTTAAGTGATTTCAGGTTATTCATCATGAAAAAAGATGTTTGCTCCAGTTTAAGGTAAATTTCGAATCAAATAAAAAGTAACACATGTAAAGTAACATTATTGTGAATGTGTGTACAAGTCAAAATAATTTCAAAAATGAGTTTTTGATGCAATATGAATTTTTCAAAGGACTTAGAATTTCATAATTGTTTAATGGATTTTATGCATTTTGTGTACATCTATTTATTTACAGATATAGAATTGAGTTTGGGTAATTTTCTTGGAAAATCCCATTTTCCACTTCATTTCCGCTTTCTTGCTTAATTGGATTGAATATGATCATTATCTCTCTTTGAACTTAAAATTTTTACAAAGATTTTGCTTCATTCATGGATTTCTATGATTTTTCCTATTTTTTTAAAGCCATGATATGCTTCCTGGATTTTGTTTTGGTATTGGACGAGAAAACTTATTTTTCATCACCTGATATACTCTTTCCATTAGTCAACCAGCATTTCAAATTTGGTCATCTAACTCTTATTGCTCATCCAACCTTTTTCATTAGCCAACCGGTTTTTGATGCTGGAAGTCCAAACAAGAAACAACTTTTCATTGGCCGATTGATTTTCCCAACCGGATGTCCAATTTAGTTCTACTCTCTGTCTTCCCTCTGAGACCTTTTAAAAAGGAAATTGGAAGACCGGTTTTGCTAGTTGGGCGATCGATTTTTCATGGGCTTTTTGTTGGGTGACCGGTTGCTTTCATTGGGCGTGCAATCCCTTCATTACTTTTTATTGGGCGGCCAATTTCTGAAGCTGGGTGCCTAACTTTTTTTGATGCTCTTCATTGGGCATCCAATTTTTGAGGCCGTGCATCTAAGTTTTGGTTGCTCTCAGATTTTGTCTCAGAAAATACTTTGAGCCCAAGATTGGTCAACCAATTGGACGACCGATATGTTAAAAAAATTCTTGCAACGACTATTTTTCAATGGTTGAATGTATTTCTTTTTCATTTTCTTGTTTCATAATGGCTAAATTTTTGTTGTGTGTATAAATAGCCCATTTGCACAGTGATTCAGTGGTGGAAAAAGGAGAGGTAAATAGTGAGAAAAAGAGCAAGAAAAAGAATTTTATTTATGGAAGAAATAGTTGGAGAGCTACAATGAAAATCCTAGAAGCCACTTGAAGAGCATTCATTCTTTCATTCTTGGCGTGACATGAAAAGCTTCAACCACTCTTGAAAAGCATTCAAGCTTCATTAAAAGGCTTTATTCATTGCTCCAGTGGGCTTAAAAGAAGAAGCCCTCTTGAAAAGCAATCTTCAAAATTTGTAAAGTATATTTTTGAATATCTACTCATTTCTAGGAGCTTATTGTATAAACTTGATATTCTTGTGCTTTGAGCTTGTGTTTCATGGTTGTGAAACTTGAAAGGATAGAGGTCTACCCTTATATGATCTTGTAAGGCTTGCTTGTGCAAGAAAAAAAGTGCTAGCCAGGAAGGCTAGAGTGAATGGTCTCCTTGTACTCGTAAATAAGAAGACTAGCCCAGAAGGTTAGTGTGTAAGGCTTACTTGTGCCCGTAAATAAGTTTTGCTAGCCAGATCGGATAGTGGTGTTAGTGAAATTCTCAAGGAATACTTGAAGAGTGGATGTAGGTGCTAGGGTTGGCACTGAACCACTATAAATTTTTTATGTTCAGTTGTGCTATTTTCTATGATTGATTGCATATTATCTACACCACACTATACTTGATTTATTTGTGAAAAATTTTTAAGTGCATATACTTGCTAGTTAATTAATTTTTTTAAATAACCTAATTCATTCCCCTCTTGGATTGCTATATCTGGGCAACAATTGGTATTAGAGCAGGTGTTCTTGATTTTCAGTTGTAAAAAGCTTGGAGCCAAAGATCATAGCAGCCCAAATGAGTTTCATATTGAGTGAGTGGCAATCCACTAATAGATCACCTTTATTTAATGGTACTAATTACTCATACTGGAAAGCATGAATGAAAATTTTTATTCAAGCACTTTCCTATGATTTATGGAGCATCATAGTCAATAAACCTCACACACCCACTATTAGATCAAATGGTATTGTTATTCCCAAATCAGAAACGAAATGAGATGTGCGTGATAAGAAAATGGCTTAGCTTAATGCTAAAGCTATGAATGTTTATATTGGTCTTTAGATGCCAATAAATTTAATCATATCTCTACTTGTATATCTACTAAGAAAATATGGGATAGACTTGAAGTCACCCATGATGGTACCAATCAAGTCAAAGAATCAAAAATAAATATGCTTGTGCATGAATATGAATTGTTTGAAATGGAATGCTATGAAAGTATTGCTGATATGTTCACAAGTTCACTAACATTATTAATGGGCTGAAAAGCCTTGAAAAATCCTATATTAACGATGATCTTGTAAAAAAAAAAATTGAGATCATTGCCTAGGTCTTGAAAAGCTAAAGTCACTACCATCCAAGAAGCCAAGGACCTAAATATCCTCTCTCTTGAAGAATTGGTGGGATCACTGATAACTCATGAGTTACAACAAAGACAACATTTTGATGAAGAAGAATTCAAAAATAAAAGATTTATGACACTAAAAAGTGCAGCCCAAATGGATGAAAATGAGGGCTTCTCAAGTGAAAGTGATGAAAAAAATGATTTGTCTCTCATTACAAGGAAATTTAAGAAATTTATGAGAAATTAGAAATTTGATGAAAGAAAGATGGCATTAATGAAAGGAGAGCCAAGCAATGAAAAAGAATATGAAATAATATGTTATGAATGCAATAAGCCGGGACACTACAAGTATGATTGTTCACATCTAAAGAAAAGTCCCAAGAAGATCAAACAGAAAGCTATGATGGCCACTTGAAGCGATAGTGACACATCAAGCTCCGAAGAAGAAGAGAAAAATAAAAAGGCAAATCTTTATTTCATAGCAGACAATGGAGAGGTAAGCCCTAATTTTTTAGATGATTTTACATTCAATGAATTACATGGTGTATTTTATGAATTATTTGATGATTTTGCTAAACTTAGCTTCAAAAATAAAGATTTAAAAAATCAAATTAAGAATCTTACTTTAGAAAAGAATAAATGTGTTGAAGAAAATGAGTTTTTAAAACAAGAAAACAAAGATTTGAAAATTAAAGTAAATAAGCTTAAACCCTTAGTAGATAAGTTTACTTTAAGCTCAACCAAACTTAATATGATTCTTGAAAGTCAAAAAATAGTTTTTAATAAAGCAGGCTTAGGATATAATCCTTTAAAGAAACTAAAACTTTAAAAAATATTTTATTTCTCAAAATAATTTTTTAAAAATTATACATTTTAAATATGAAATAAAAGGTCACAAAGCTTATTCTTGTCATTTATATTCTAGCCATATTATTAAAAAGATATGGGTTCCAAAAGGAACCATTTTGACTAACCCTAAAGGACCTAAGAAAGCTTGGGTACCTAGAAGAAAAACTTGATATTATGGATGCAGGTGTGTCTTAAAACCCATGGAACAAAAGAAAAAAAAAAGATACTTAGATAGTGGGTGTTTAAGACATATGTTGGGTGATGAATCTCAATTCATCACTTTGAATGCAAATGATGGAGGAGTGGTTACCTTGGAGTTATGGCCAAATTAAAATTGTTGGCATTGGTAAAAGTGGTATCACTCCTCTTCTTTTAATTGATAATGTTTTGCCTGTAAATGGATTGAATTATAACTTGCTTAGCATTAACTAGCTTTAGTGATGAAGGTTTTAAAATTATTTTTTAATAATCTTTCTGCATAGTTACAAATCCTGTTGATGATTGCATAAAATCCATTAGTCATAGGCATAGTAATGTTTATATTGTTAATGATCTAAATGACCAAAATATTGAATGTCTAGTTGTCATAAATGCTAAAATTGATGAATCTAGTTATGGCATCGTAGACTTGCTCATGTCAGCATGGATTTGCTTTCTAAATTATTCAAAAAGAATTTGGTTAAATGTTTGCCAAATTAAATTTTGAAAAAGATAAGATTTATGATGCATGTAAATTTTGAAAAACAAACTAGAATTTCTTTCAAGTCTAAAAATATGATTTCAACTTCTAGACTTTAAGAATTTTTGCATATGGATTTATGATTACTGATGATTTTCTCGATTTACATGGGTTTTATTCTTAACTAATAAAGATAAAGCTTTTTCTGCATTTTAAAAACTCTTTAGAAACATTTCAAATGGAAAAAGTTTTCTTGTTTTATCTATTAGAAGTGATCATAGAAAGAAATTTAGAAATTAGCACTCTAAAAAATTTTGTAATGAACATAGTAGAAAGAAAGAATAGGACCTTAGATTCATGTTATATCTGCTGAAGCTAATGATTTTTATCAAGAAAGAGAAAGGTTTTGATGATGCAGATGAAATTGAAGATCAAATCAAGGAGCTTACTTTGCAAGAGAAAGAGGACTTAACAGTCCAAGCCGATCAAGAGGAGGTAAATGACACTATCCATCATGATGAACCCCAAGGTAATGCTGAATTTGAAAGAGAATGGAGGTATGTCCATAATCATCCTAAAGAGCTAATATTAAGTAATCCATCTTATGATATTAAGACTAGATCATCATTAAGGGATGCATATAATAATTTAGCGTTTGTTTCTTATATAGAGCCTAAATGCCATGTATGATGAATTAACTCAATTTAAAAGAAATAATGTATGAACACTAGTTAGTAGACCTTACGACCATCAATTATTGGGACTAAATGATATTTAGAAACTAATTGGATGAGCATAGTAATATTGTTGGAAATAAAGCAAGAATAGTAGCTAAAGGATATAATCAGGAGAAGGAATTAATTTTGATAAAACTTATGCTCCTATTGTTAGACTAGAAGCTATTAGATTACTTATTACTTTTGCATGTTTTATGAACTTCAAGTAATATCAAATGAATGTCAAAGAGTGCTTTTCTCAATGGATATATTGTTGAACAAGTATTTGTTGAACAACTACTAGAATTTGAGAATCATGTGTTTTCAAACTATGTTTTCAAATTGAATAAAGCTTTGTATGGTTTGAAACAAGCTCCTCGAGTTTGGTATGATAGGTTGAGCAAATTATTGATTAGCAATAAATTCATTAGAGAAAATATAGATGAAACATTATGTAATAATGATATGTTGATAGTGTAAATTTATATAGATGACATTATATTTGGTACTACTAATGATTCCTTATGCCAAGATTTTGCTAAGCTCATATAAGGGGAGTTCGAGATGAGTATGATGGATGAACTCAATTATGTTTTTAAATTTTAAATCAAGCAATCAAAGAAGGGGATCTTCATAAGCTAATCCAAATACATCAAGAAAATCTTTAAAAAAAAATTGGTATGAAGAAATTCAAATGTATCGGTACCCCTATGAGCTCATCATGCAGATTAGATTTTAATGGTACTGATGAAAATGCTGATTTAAAACTTTAAAGAAGTATGATTGATATCAGTTTGATTTGTATATCCCTTGCTTGACATGATTCTATTGTGAGTCTTGGATCATTAAATGCCTATTTTATCGGTGATATCATTTCTTGATCATGTCTTATAATAAATTGTTTATATGTGAAATGAAAAAGACTTGATAGAGGTGATGCAAAATATCTTATAAAATATGTATTTGATATGTGATGATTGCTATAGAATGTCTATGTATTGAGATTAGCATGATACATTTATAAAATGCTTGGATTATATGATATTGGTATCATTTCTTGCATAAAATTCTTATTGCATATAGACCAAATTTGAAATATTAAAAGGGAGAAGAATGTAAGCATATACGAACTCAAACATTTTCTTTGGTATCTGTTAACATTGTATCTCAATATGCTTTTAAATTAGTAAGAGGGAGAAGGAACTTGTTTTAATAATTAGCAGTAAGCACTGTGATGTATTGAGTATTAAATGTCTTATTGTAATAAGTGTTTTGATGTATGAAAGTGATATCAACTTTTATATGTTGCAATAATTTGAATGCATTTTCTTATTGATATCTAGCTATAGAACATGCTGCCTTGTTCTAATATGAAAAAGTGATATTTTGATCCTAAATTTAGAATTTACAATTGGTATTAATTGAGTTATGAATGATCGATGATTGAATGATTGATCTTTTTGTGCCTTATTTATGCTACTTCTTGTTACTATTGAAGAAAAGATAAATAGAAAAATTGTGTACATTCTTTCATCTCTTTTGATTGATGACAAAAGGAAGAGAGAATAGCATACATTTCAATCATGAGAGAGAATAGCATGTATTATGGTATTTTAAAAGGGAAGAGAAAAGCATACATTAAAAGGAAAGAGAATAGCATATATTCTAATCATGAGATAACAATGCATATATTCAAAACCAAAGGAAGAGTTATATAATGTATCTTTTGAATATTATATTTTAAGTGTTCTTAAAATTTAGAGTTTCGGCACGATATGCTAAATTTCAGCACGCCTTGTCTTATACTTCGGAGTTCCAAGGAAGTCTATAATTTAATATTTCTTATCTCTTGTTGTATACTTAATGGTTTTGTCATTATCAAAAAGGAGAAGATTGTTGGCCTAATATTGATTTTGATGAATACAAAACAATTAAGTATGGTACTAATCATATAATTATTGAATTTAAGTGATTTTAGGTTATTCATCATGAAAGAAGATGTTTGCTCTAGTTTAAGGTAAATTTTGAATCAAATGAAAAGCAACACAGGTAAAGTAACATTATTATGAATGTGTATATAAGTCAAAATAATTTCAAAAAGGAGTTTGTGATGCAATATGAATTTTTCAAAGGACTTGGAATTTCATAATTGTTCAATGGATTTCAAGCATTTTGTGTGCATCTATTTATTTACAGATACGGAATTAAGTTTGGATAATATTCTTGGAAAATTCCATTTTTCACTTCATTTTCGCTTTCTTGCTTAATTGGATTGAATATCATTATCTCTCTTTGAACTTAAAATTTTTTACAAAGATTTTGCTTCATTCATGGATTTTCTATGATTTTTCCTATTTTTTTAAAGCCATGATATGCTTCCCGGATTTTGTTTTGGTATTGGACGAGAAAACTTATTTTTCATCACCTGATATACTCTTTCCATTAGTCAACCAGCATTTCAAATTTGGTCATCTAACTCTTATTGGTCATCCAGCCTTTTTCATTAGCCAACCGGTTTTTGATGCTGGAAGTCCAAACATGAAACAACTTTTCATTGGCTGATCGATTTCCCCAACTGGACGTCCAATTTAGTTATGCTTTCTGTCTTCCCTTTGAGACCTTTTAAAAAGGAAATTAGAAGACTGATTTTGCTAGTTGGACGATCAATTTTTCATGGGCTTTTTGTTGGGTGACCGGTTGCTCTCATTCGGTGTCCAATCCCTTCATTACTTTTTGTTGGGCGGCCGATTTCTGAAGCTGGGTGCCTAACTTTTTTTGATGCTCTTCATTGGGCGTTCAGTTTCTAAGGCTGGGCATCTAAGTTTTGGTTCCTCTTGGGTTTTGTCTTAGAAAATGCTTTGAGCCCGAGATTGGTCAACCAATTTGATGATCGATATGTTCAGAAAATTCTTGCAACAGCTATTTTTCAATGGTTGAATATATTCCTTTTCTGTTTTCTTGTTTTATAACGGCTAGATTTTTATTGTGTGTATAAATAGCCCATTTGCACAGTGATTCAATGTATAAAAGGAGAGGAAAATAGTGAGAAAAAGAGCAAGAAAAAGAATTTTATTTGTGGAAGAAATAGTTGTAGAGCTACATTGAAAATCTTAGAAGCCACTTGAAGAGCATTCATTCTTCCATCCTTGGCGTGGTGTAAAAAGCTCCAACTACTCTTGAAGAGAATTCAAGCTCCATCAAAAGGCTTCATTCATTGCTACGGTGCGTTTAAAGGAAGAAGCCCTCTTGAGAAGTGATCTTCAAAATTTATAAAGTATATTTTTGCATATCTGCTCATTTCTAGGAACTTATTGTATAAACTTGTTATTCTTATGCTTTAAGCTTGTGTTTCACGGTTGTGAAACTTGAAAGGGTAGAGGTCTATCCTTGCATCATCTTATAAGACTTGCTTATGTCCGAAAATAAGTGCTAGCCAGAAAGGCTAGAGTGAAAGGTTCCCTTGTGTTGAACTAGATATAGATAATGATAAGAATAAGGATAAGGACCGAGAGAGATTAAGTTAAGGATAGGCTTGATTCCCACACAGAACGCTTTTCTTAAGCATTATTTACACCCTCTCGAATGCTCTGTGGGTGAATAGCAAATACACCACAGGATACAACAAGCCTTGATCGAGTTTGCACCAAAGCACTAATGAAAACTCGATTGTAGACAAGAACTTTTTCTTACACTATGTTGATGTGATTTTATTTGTGGATCTATTTTTGGATCTATATACTATTGAGAGAGTTATCTTCTTTATATAGCTCCATCAACAATGGCCTACCGTTATCACACCTTAAGCAATATAGAATGGCCACTATAACTAAAATTGTCATACCATTCAGTTACAAATATGAATGATGATAGAAGACCAAGAGACCATGAGGTTACACCAACTAAATTGCCATTACTCAAATTAATGACCATTCAGTTACAAATATGAATGGTCATAGAAGACCAAGAGACCAAAGGTTACACCAACTAAATTGTCATTACTCAAATTAATGATCATTCAGTTACAAATATGAATGGTCAACCCAAGAGGTTACCGTTCTCTAAACAAATCCATAAATACCTGCTTAATTTATTTAAATAAAATCTCAATAATTCCCTACTTGTTTAAAATAAACTAAGTCCACATCAAAAATTAAAGACAAGGAGCATTAATATAGCTAGGTATCTTTCGATTTGAACCTAATTTTAGTAAAAATATCATAAAGCTTTAACAAAATTTTAGGTAGCATAAATGCTTTGAACCAGTTATTCCTTGTGTCAAAACCGGTGATACTTCATACACACTCCTTAGAGTTTCTTGTCTACACCACTCACTTAGCACAATTTATGGCCATGTGCTTATCCTATTTCATGAACCTTTTCATGAGAGAAACTTCAATCCTCACTTGAGATAGCACCATCTTAAGGTTAACATAGGTGAAGTTCTTTCTGTTACAACATATACTTATCCAGATAATTGAACTTCATTAAGAGTTTAAAAAACTCAACCCTCCAACTTGTAACAGTCAGCACTATATACTAAGTGCAGTTACAATCCACTTATCAATGACTTGTTGTTACCCATTGAACCTAAAACTAGTCATTTTCTAGTATTAGGTTGGGTTGCCGTCATTGGTGGACCTATACTCAAGGAGTTTTAGACCCATCCTTCTGGAAGTCATCTTCACTAAATCTCTTGTTAGAGGTTGAGTAAGTGGATCAGCTAGATTATAGCTTGATTGCACAAAAGTGAGAGAAATATTTCATTTTTGATTAATTTCCTCACATACTCATATCTTAGACTAATGTGTCTAGACTTTCATTGTACACTTCACTGTATGCTCTAACTAAAATGGCTTGGCTATCACAATGTATCGATATGGTTGAAATATTCTCACAAGCCAATGGAATTTTCAATAGAAGATCCCTAACCACTCAGCCTCATGTCCTGCCGAAGCTAAAACCATAAACTCTGACTCCATTGTTGAGTGTGTAATACAAGTTTGTTTCTTGAATTTTAAGATATTCACTACCCGCTAGTATAAACACCCAACCAGTAGCAGATTTAGTATCTTCCATACTCGATATCCAACTTGCATCGGTATATCCTTCCAACACAACAGGAAATTTAGAGTATTGTAGGCCTAGTCTTTTGGTTTTCAAAAGATAACCAAAGTCTCTACCAACGGCCTTCCAATGTTCTACAATCGGGTTGCTAGTAAGCCTACTCAGCTTACTGACTACAAATGTTATATCGGATCTAGTGCATTGCATAAAATACATTAGATAACCAATAGCACTTGCATACTTAAGTTGAGCCACGGCTCATCCACTATTCTTTTCAAGCTTTAGACTTGGATCGAATGGGGTGTTCACTTCTTTGAACTTCAAATGTTTGAACTTGTGTAACACTTTCTCAACATAATATGATTGACCAAGTTCAAAATCCTCACTATTTTGTTTCACTTTAATGCCCAAAATAGTATCAACTTGTCCAAGATCTTTCATCTTGAAAGTAGATGATAGAAACCTCTTCGTTTCTTGTATGTCTTTCAATTCATTGCTAATGATTAACATATCATCAACATAAAGGCACACATATACCACAAAGTCACCATGCACTTTAGTATATAAACACCTGTCAGAAATATTATGAAAAAATCCATTTGAGAGTATGACTGAGTCAAACTTTTTATGCCATTGTTTGGGCTTGTTTCAATCCATACAAGGATTTAACAAGCTTGCACACTTTATGTTCATTATCTGGTAGAACAAAATCCTCTGGTTGTTCCATATAGACCTCATCGAGATCACCATTTAGGAATGCCGTTTGATATCCATTTGATGAACATAAAGGTTGTGCAATGAAGCCAATGCAAATAATACTCTAATTATTGTTATTCTAGCTACAGGTGCATATGTATCAAAATAGTCAATTCCTTCTTTTTGCCGAAAACCTTTAGCTACTAGTCTTGTCTTATAAGTGTTTAAGGTGCCATCACTATGATACTTCTTCTTAAACACCCATTTACTATCAATAGGCTTAGAACCTTTGGGTAAATCGATAAGCTCCCAAATGTGGTTTGACATAATAGAATCCATCTCATCTTGAAAAGCTTCCTTCCAAAAAGTAGAATCTCTTGAAGCCATTGCTTCCTTAAAAGTTTTAGGATCATCTTTCACTTGAAAAACAATAGGTACCATATGAATAAAATTCTCCTGACTTCCTTCTACCAAATAGAAAGAAATGAGTTGAGAATCTATCTCTTTGGGTCCTAAATCCTAAACTTTTCGGATTCTCTTACTTTTTTGAAGTTTCGGTTATTCTTCTTCAACAACCTTTGAAGTATTCTCCTCGCAAGAATCTTCATTTGTGAGACTTTGAGAATTCTTTCCTGAAGTGGTAAAATTCTTAAATAACTCCACTTCTCTAAATTCTATTATCACATTAGACTCCAAATTAAGAAGTCTATAGGATTTGCTATTTGTAGTATATCCTACAAAAGCGCATCTAATTCCATAAGAACCCAACTTGGTCCTTTTAGGATCGGTGTTCTTATAATAAGCAAGACACCCCCACACTTTAAAATAGCCTATATTAGGATTTCTGCCTTTTCACAACTCATATGGAAAGGTCTTATTCTTTTTAGTAGAAATTTTATTAAGAATATGACATGCAGATAATAATGCTTCACCCATAAATTAAAAGATAACTCAGAATATAACAACATAGCATTTATCATCTCTAGAAATATTCTATTTTTACATTCTACTAACCCATTTTGTTCAGGTGTGCATGGTACGGAACACTCATGTATGATTCTGTTTTGTTTACAAAACATATTAAAATCATTAGAAAAATATTCTTCACCCCTATCACTTCTAAGGATTTTAATATTTCTACCTAATTAATTTTTAACTTCTGCTTTATAAACTTTAAAAGCATGAAAAGTATCATCTTTGTGATTAAGTAAATGTATGTATATCTAGAGTAATCATCAATAAAAGTAATGAAATATCTATTACCACTTCTAGTTATCATACCATTTAACTCACAAATATCAATATGCATAAGTTCTAGCAAATTAGTATTTCTTTTTACACTATGAAATGACTTCTTAGTCATCTTTGATTTAATATAAATTTTATATTTATTAAACTTATCAACATTGCAAGAAATCATGCCATATTTAATTAATCTTTTCATAGTGCTAATACCAATATGTGCTAATCTACCATGCCATAAAGTAACAGAATCATCAATATAAGCAGAAGACATAATATTATTATTATTATTGTCAACAATACAAAGCTTGACCATTCCATCAGTAGAATAGACTTTTTCAACAAAAATATCATTGCGGGATAGTATAAGTTTTTTCGACTCAAATACACTTTTAATCTCTGGTTTGCCCAATAAATTTTTACTAACAAGATTCCTCATCATATCCGGCACATACAACACATTGATCAAAGTGATCTTCTTGCTGGATGTGAAGTGAAGATCCATGCTTCCTTTCCCAAGCACCTTGGACCGGCCTTCATTGCCCATTTGAATTTCTTGTCCATCGGTAATATCTACATAAGTCTTGAAAATTGACTTATCATAGAAAACATGAATGATGGTACAAGTATCATACCATCAACCATGAACCTTGCCTCTGACCACCATAACTTCGCTCACGGTGGCGACGATCTCATTGTCTACTTCAGTTGTATTTGCTTTATTGGTTTGCCCCTTTCGTGCCTGCAATACGAGCAAAGTGCCCATGTTTTCCACAAACAAAGCAACTCACATTGGACTTGTTTTTGTTGGATTTCTTGAACTTATCTTGATCCCTTTTAGGACCAAGTTTGTTCTCTTTTGTTTTCTTAAACTTCTTATGATTGCTCGCAGTATTTGTCTTTGAAATTTCAATATCTATTTTTTCAAGCTTTTCACGCACCCTCGATTCCTCCTCGATTCGAAAGTGTTTTTGTAATTGTTCCAAGAAATAATCCTTGGAGTTGTGAAGAAGTTTCTTCCTAAATCCATTCCAAGATGGTGGCAACTTTGCAATAATTGCATCGACTTGGAAAAGTTCGGGAACTTCTATCTTTACAGCTATCAACTTGTTGACAATAATTTGCAAGTCATGCACTTGTGCAAGAATTGCTTTCTCATTATTTATCTTGAAATCAAAGTATTTAGAGATAAAAAATTTCTTAGTACCTTCTTTCTCAGCCTTTACTTGAATTCAAGTGCATTCCAAATCTTTCGTAGAGATTATGTGTTGGTGTAGTGGTTGTAGAGGCAATCTGACAATTCATTGAGAATGTGTCCACGACATATAAGTTCATCTTCACACCTCTTCTTTCTTTCAATCTTGAGTTCATCAGACTCTCCGCGATGGATTTGGAAATTGTGGCCAAATCTGGATCCAACACATAGAGATCTTCAACGTTGTGAGTAAGAACTTGAGTTTGTCTTGCCACCGTGTGAAATTGGTGCCATCAAAATGATCCAATCTCACGAGGTCTTGGTTCATGAGTTTGATTGTGGATACGGTAGTCTCGGTCTCCATACAAAAAATGCTTAAGATTGTTGAACTAGATATAGATAATGATAAGAATAAGGATAAGAACCGAGAGAGATTAAGTTAAGGATAGGCTTGAATCCGCACGGAACGCTTTCCTTAAGCGTTATTTGTACCCTCTCGAATGCTCTATGGGTGAATAGCAAATACGTCACAAGATACGATAAGCCTTGATCGAGTTTACACCAAAGCGCTAATAAAAACTTGATTGTAGACAAGAACTTTTTCTTACATTCTATTGATATGATTTTGTTTGTGGATCTGTTTTTGGATCTATATACTATTGAGAGAGTTATCTTCTTTATATAGCCATTGCTCCATCAACAATGGCCTACCGTTATCACACCTTAAGCAATTGATAACTAAAATTGTCATTACTCAAGTTAATTACCATTCGGTTACAAATATGAATGGTAAGACCAAGAGACTAAGAGGTTACACCAACTAAATTGCTATTACTCAAATTAATGACCATTCAGTTACAAATATGAATAGTCATACCAATAGACCAAAAGGTTACACCAACTAAATTGCACCATTCAGTTACAAATATGAATGGTAAAACCAAGAGACCAAGAAGTTACTGTTCTCTAAACACATTCGCAAATACCTACTTAGTTTATTTAAATAAAATATTAATACCTTGTACCTGTAAACAAGAAGACTAGTCCGAAAGGCTAGTGTGCAAGGCTTGCTTGTGCCTGTAAACAAGTTTTGCTAGCCAGGTTGGCTAGTGGTGTTAGTGGAATTTCCAAAAAATTCTTGAGGAGTGGATGTAGGTGCTAGGGTTGACATCGAACCACTATAAATCTTTTGTGTTTGGTTGTGCTATTTTCTATGATTGATTGCATATTATACACCACACTACACTTGATTTATTTGTAAAATTTTTTAAGTGCACATACTTGCTAGTTAATTAAATTTTTTAAAGAACCCGATTTACCCATCCCCCTCTTGGGTTGCTATATATGGGCAACACACTCAAATCATGTTTGAGGTATTATTTATACACTCTTTTCAAAATATAGTCATTTACAACCGTTGGAAAAAGATAGAGTAAAAATATGATGCATTGGAATGTTGGAATATAATCGTTACAAAAATTTCCAAAGAAAATAGTTGCCTATATAGATTCTTTGTTCCAATTTGCTTACTATTTTGCCATAGAAGGCACCTTGCAAGGCACCTTGTTTCATTTTGATTTCTATCTTGCCATAGAAGGTGCCTTGCAAGGAACCTTGTTTCCTCCAAACAAATTTCTTCTAAGGCATAATGAGGAATTGGGCGAGCCAAAGGCAAAACAGAATGGCTTCTCAAGATAGGCGCCTATATAGGCACCTTGTTTGGCTTGTGCCAAGAATAGGCGCCTATATGGGCGCCTTATTTGCAAGTTCCCCATGATATAGGCACCTTGTTTTGGGACTAGGCGCCTATATAGGCGCCTTGTTCCAAGAACAAAGCAGAAACATGGGATTTTTGCTTTGAGTGGAGTTCAGGAAGTTTACATGAATGCCATAGGTGACTACATGGTCACCTAGATTGCACAAAGTCTATGTAAAAACTTTAAGTCTGGGTACAAGGCATGGTTCAATGCAAATCTAAGGGAAAAGGGTGCTTTGGAAAACAAGTTTCACATGATAATTCATCCAAAGATAATTATATTCATTTGAAAAATGGATGCACTTTTGAAACATGAATTCATTTGAAAAAAAAAGAAACTTAAGTCCTTTGTAAAATGCATACTTCATATGAATCATAAATTCATTTGCACTTTTGAAATCATTTGGACTTGGGAAACTCAACCATAATAGTTTCACTTTACCTTTGTGTTACCTTTCTTGTAACTTATAAAACAACTTGATTTGAAGTAACACCTTCTTGTTGATGATTCACCTAAAATCATTTTATCTCATAGTAGAGTCATTTGTACCATACTTAATTATTTTGTATTCATCAAAATCAATATGAAGTCAACACAAGTACTTGATAAAAGGGGCTGGTTTGGCTGCCCTGGTTGATGTTCTTGAGCGATGATTGAATGAAGATCTTTGGCATCTGAAGACCACTGGAAGTAGGGGAGGAATTAGCCAGTTCTGTAGCCAGTCATCACATTGATTCGAGCTGGCTCTCGGTTAAAAAATTTCTTCTTCGTCTCTTAGCATTTATTATTTGGAATTTTGGTAGGTCTGGTTCTTGATTGGATTGGTTATCTAAAAAACCAGATGTGAATTATTATATTACCTAATTATAAGAATTAAAAAATTTAAAAATTTAAGATGTAGGTAAACAATGGTCTGACTTGATTTGAGGCACCCAGTGGATTAGCGATTTACTTTAAGTAATTTAATCATAAATTAGAAAGTTTTTATAAATTACTTAGTTATAGATATTTATTTAAGAATTTATGAATAACTGGCTTAGGTATTACTGCATTATTTCTTTATGAGAAAATATTTTGAAGTATTACTGTCTTAATATTTATTAGCTAAATATAAAGATTAAAAATTTATTTTTGTACAACCATTTATTGAAAAATATTGGATCAAGTGACTAGATCATAAATTGTTACTACAAAATTTTTGTTATAAGAAAAAAAGGATGAATTTCAGGCTTTTGAAATGAAAATTATATCATCAAATGAATAAGTAAATATTATTAAGTATAGAATTATCGGTAATGAAATATAACTAAAAATTATATAACTCTTAGTTTACTATGTAATAACAAATGATAGATATCGGGATACATCTCCATAGTCGATATACACAGAGATCTAACATAAAAGTCATTACATGAAAGTATTATTATAATGATGACTTAAAAACTATATGTATTAGTATAACGATAACATGTAAATTATAAACTATAAATATTAGTTTTTAACTGATAATTATTGACATAAACTATAATATTACTATTTTGTTTTATTTGAAATAAAAACAGAGGCCATTGTTCTCCAGAGACCTTCTCTAGGGCATTCTTATGCAACAACCTTCTCCTCTCATCTGCTTGCTGAGGATTTTCATTGACTTGGGCATTAGAGAGTCTTTCGCAGGGATCATCCCCTATGACTCTTGCATGAGAAATGTCTTGCAAGTCCACCCGAATGGGAGAGTGCTACCTGAATCCTACGCGCATCATTCTCAGGCTGGAGAATGAAAATCAGCAGCAACAGATTAGCGCTAGAGGAAGGGCCTCAAGTTTCGTTAAACTTGAAACTAAGAAGATAAGGCTCAAACAAGAAGGATATAACCTCAATGGACAATCAAAGAAGAGAAAATGCTAATGCCCCGGATCAAGCCGCCTCTCAGAGACCTGATCCCACAAATAATGTGGCGCCATCATAGCTGCCACAATCTGATGCTTCTTCACTGCTCACAGCCCCAGTCACCTAGGACCAGTTTGGCGCACTGGTCCAGCAAGTCTAAGCTTTGGCGCAGTTAGTACAGAGGCTCCATGGAGTCCCTTCTACCCCTTCCTCGATAGCACCCACTCAAAAACTCCTTGGTGGGATGGCCGCATCAATCCCACCGATGGCTCCTTCACCCAATGCAGTCGAAGCCACGAGCCTCCCATGATAACCCGGCCATGAGGTAGGAGTGGAGCCGGTGCCACAGAAGGGTGGAGGCAGGAGTCTACCTCGGTCCCACCGGGCATGCTCCTTGTCTCCAGCCTTCTTGCACCATGACTCGATGCCACGGCCTCGATCCCCCCATCCAGTCCCTTTGACTATTCGAGACAAGGGGATGCAACAACAACTCCAAGAGATGCGTTAGGAGTTGAACGCGGTGAAGCATGCGTCCCATCCTCAGCCCCAAGTGGAGCAGGGTCTGCCCTTCACCGAAAAGATCATGAAGGAGGTGGTCCCATCCCACATCAAGCTCCCTACCATCGAGTTGTACAATGGGACCACCGACCCTGATAACCACCTAAGCAGTTTTTGACCCATCATGATGTTACACGGGGCATCAAATGCGATCATGTACTGGGCTTTCCCTTCCAGTCTCCAGGGGCCTGCCAGAATATGGTTCGCCACCCTGAAGCTGAACTCTATCAACTCCTTCGATGAACTGGGCTGCCTATTCACTAGCCAGTTCGTCAGCAACCATCGATGCTGACGGATATCTAACTCCCTCTCCGAAATCAAGCAGCAATATGGGGAGTCCCTGAGAAGTTTTCTTGGCCATTTCAATGCGGCCATGTTGGAAGTTAACCACCTCAACCACAAGGTGGCCATGTTCGCCTTAGCGGGCGGAGTATCAAAGGAGAACAACTTTTACTACACCATTGAAGTTAACTATCCCAAAAGTCTCTCCGATATGATGGCTCTGGCGGATAAATACGCCCGAGTCGAAGAATCCTGAAAGTCGGCCCGAGCCGAGTAATTCAAGAAAAAGAGAAGAAGAGCTCGAAAAAGAACTAAACGGCTCGCCCTGCAAGCCCACCTCATCGCTAGAGGGCCCCATTGCCAAGAAAGCAAACTAGAAGCTCAGCGCGGAGGTTCAATCAAAACACCCCTGAAGTAGACTATAGAGCAGAACGTCCACAGAGCTTCGACAACAACCCCCACCAAACCCAATGTTAATATGATTACCATGATCGACTCCTCCTAGGGCCGGCCAAACGAAGAGGAGAACCCGCCAAAAAGGGTCCAGTGCGAGGGGGCTACTTTTTAGATAAAGACATCCAAGGGATGCAATATCCTCAGGACATGGAACTCAGATAACCTCGAGCATATTACCAATAGAGTATGCCTGAACCAAGCTATTTTGCTTATTGTACCAAAAATCATAGCTCCCATTTTTATATTTATTCTTTGAATAATCATCTTTTTTGAGATGATGATGAAAGGCTGGACTTGCCCAAACACGGACCCTATGGGCCGAGCAATTTTCTTTGTACCTTAGTTGGGCCAAGTAAAAAATTTCTTCAAACCTCGGCACGGCCAAGCAACTTTCTTCGTACCTTGGCTGAGCCAAGTAAAAAATTTCTCCGAACCTCGGCATGACCGAGCTTTCTTCGTACCTTGGCTTGGTCAAGTAAAAAATATTTCTTCAACCTTGGCATGGTCGAGCATTATTTCAAACCTCGGCAAGGCCGATCGGGATACCTTGGCAGCGCCAAGTAAAAAATATTTCTTTGTACCTTGGCTGGGCTAATAAAAAATTTCTCTGAACCTCAGCATGATCGAGCTTTCTTCGTACCTTGGCTGGGCCAAGTAAAAAATTTTATCTGTACCTTGGTATGGCCGAGCATTATTTCGAACCTTGGCATGGCTGAGCTTTCTTCGTACCTTGGCTGGACCAAGTAAAAATTTCTTCAAACCTCGGCACAGCCGAGCTTTCTCCGTACCTTAACTGGGCCAAGTAAAAAAAAAAATTGTACCTTGAAATGGCCAAGTATTATTCTGAACCTAGCAAGGCTGGTCGGAATACCTTGGCACGACCAAGGAAACATTTTTCTGAACCTTGGCAGAGTCAAGTAAAATCTTTTCTCCAAACCTCAGCAGGGCTGCGCCATCTCCATACCACAGCAGAGTCGAGCCATCTCCAAGTCTCGACATGTTCAAGCCATCTCCGTGCCTCGGTAGGGCATGTTCGCATAAAATAATCTGCAAGTGCATAGAATCATAACAAGTAGTAAAGTGATTTTAGAAAAGGATGTTGAACCCACGTAAATTAATTATGTTATTGAATACCAAAATTCACTAAATTAATTACTATTTAAAAAATCATATATAAACGGAACATTCTACTGTAAAATTATTTAATCTAAAAATTAATAAAGCGTAAAAGTTTAAATGTGTAAAAATATGATGAGAATAGATCTAGAGCGATTAATTTTACTTAACAAATCTCACACAATTTATTCTTCTTAATTATTAAATTCTAATAATCCCATGTTGATGATTAAAAATTTCTTAATTATTCAATATCTTCTCTCAAATGATATCAAAAATATCTCCCACTAACAACTTTATTTTTCTATGTGAATTTAATTAATTAGAGACTCATTACGTACCTTGAATTTTTTAAAAATACATTAATCACGATAAAGTATCTCTACTTTCACTCAATTAATGGTATTTAATTTTAAATCTAAAATAACAAATCACCTCTCGTCTCATTGTAATTCAATTGGTTAAACAATAAATTGTCATGATTAATCATAAGAAATAACAAATCACCATCTCATTGTAATTCAATTAATCAAACAACAAATTGTAAACATTAATCATAAGAATTAAACACTCAATCATAAAAGTATTAAAAATAAAATAACTAATAAAATAAATTATATGTTCATTGATAAATTACATCAATGCTCTAGAAAAAGAAAATAGTTCATAATAAAAGCAAAAAGAAAACTAAAGAAACTTATGTTTTTCATTGGAAGCAATAGATGAACACGTAGCTCTCGCCTCTGTTCTTCAGATCCTTCTCCATTGAAAAAACTCTAAAAGTCTCCAGCTCTCTTTGGTTCGTGGATGCAAACCACTGCCTCCTTTTTATAGTTGAAAAGCCGATGCTATACCATGTTGAATATGATGGAAAAATCACCGCATAAGAGTCCTTTCTCGAATAACTACTGCGTTGCCAACTCATCAACTCGTGAACCTCTCCTCTTTGAAAATACAGCATTGGAGTCCTCATCGCCGGTGAGTCTTCATGCTGCCAGCTTATCATGTGAAGGAGTCCCCACAAACCACCTCATCAACTCGTCTTCACGGTAGAGTCCCTTGGCCGTTGCTTTTTTTATTTATTTTCCTTCAAAATAAAATGAAAAGTAAATAAATATAAAATATATAATTCAAAATAAATTAAAAATTAGTTAATATTGTTATGAAAGTATATGAATCAAATGGTTAAATTTGCATTTATCAAATACCCCCAAACTTACACTTTGCTAGTCTTCGAGCAAAGAAAATAAAAGAAGAATCCTAAAACAAAAGATTAATTGTTCAAATAGAGCCTCAAAGATTTAACACATGCCATGATTTAAAGAAATTATCCTATGCAACTCAAGTACAAAAGTTAATACAAATTTTGATCTTACCTCATATTCAATTCTTCCACTGATGAGCATGCATCATTCTCACTTTATTATTCACTTTCTGGATAATTTTATGCAAAACATGTAAATGCAATCGATCTCTAATAAGTGTATGTATCTACTCTATAGGCTTGCTCTTTAAATTAACTCTCCACTAATGTAGATAAAAGTTAACACCAAAGATCAATAGGTCTTTATAAGCTTGTAATGTAAGGGTAGGGTGAGGGCTACAAAGAAAGGATAAGATGTATCAAAGTAGAAACTTAAATCAATATACCCATGGCATAAAGATCATAGTAGTTTAACTCATACCGACTCATACAAAGCTTTCATCAAGCATCCTTCACTACAACAAAAATGACTTTTGCCTACGATTTTCGCACCTACGATTTTAAAATCGTAGGCAAAAGATGTCTTTCCCTACGACTTTTTAAACATCGTAGGCAAAAATTCTATAGTCAAAAGGTTAAAACCTTTCCCTACGATTTTTTGAAAATCGTAGGGAAAGGCTATATAAATTTTTGGAGGCAAAATCTCACTCCAAAATTTTTCTGAAAAAATCTTTCCCTATGATTTTTTAAAAATCGTAGGGAAAGATCCAGAGCCTTTCCCTACGATATTTTGGAAATCATAGGGAAAGGCTATATAAACTTTTGGAGGCAAAATCTCCCTCCAAAATTTATCTGGAAAAAATATTTACCTACGATTTTTAACAAATCGTAGGGAAAGGATCTGGATCTTTCCCTACGATTTTTTGAAAATCGTAGGTAAAGGATTTTTATTTTTCTAAAAAGTCTTTTCCTATGATTTTCAAAAAAATCGTAGGGAAAGGTCAATAGTCTTTCCCTACGATTATCATATCGTAGGGAAAGGCTCTAGAGCCCCTCATGGAAAGAATGCATACTTTTACCTACGATTTTCATAAAAATCGTAGGGAAAGACTCTAGAGCCTTTAATGGAAAGAATGCATACTTTTACCTATGATTTTCACAAAAATCGTAGGTAAAGACATCCAACCTTTCCCTACGAATTTAATAAAAATCGTAGGAAAAACCCTTTTTTTAGAAATCCAACCCTTTCCCTATGATTTTCACGAAAATAGTAGGGAAGGCTATATACCTTTTCTAAAATCAAATTTTATATTTACTATTTATATTAATTATTATTTACATATATTATTTATAGTAAATATGTATTTATATATAATACATAAAAATAAAATATATTATATAATATTTTTATATAACAAAATAATTACTTATTATAATATTGTTGTATACTATAATTTATTATGTATTATCATATTGTTAATAAAATTATTAATCTTATATTGTAATACATAATGTATATAGAACATGTTATAAAGTTATTATAATAATATAGAATATATTATATTATAATAAATATTATTATGCAATATAATATTAAATAAAAATATTATTATGTATATATCTTTTTTTAGTTATCCTTTTAAAAGATATTTTTTATGATAAATAAGAAAAAAAGTAATTTTTATTTCTATTTAATTACCAAAAGTAATTTGTAAAGATAAAAAATAGAAAATAAAATCTATTTTTTATAAAATAAAGAAAAATGTTGTTAGAAATAAAATGCAGTCATGCAGTGAACGAAGGGATATCATTCGTGAATTGCTGCTATCGATCTCTAGGACGGTTGATTGAATTTAATTAAATTCAATTCAATGCTGCAGATAAGGTGGCCGGAGCCCATTACCCGAACCTGTTGCGCGCTTTGTGCACCGGAGTCTATTGTACAAAGACTAATCCATGATCTTGATTGTCGATGATAGATCTGACGATTGCGATCCATCCGATCGAAGACGATCCGATGGTTGCGATCGATCAAAGCCATGATCTTGATCGGCGTTGATCGATCCAACGATTGCGATCCATCCGATCAGAGATGATCTGACAGTTGCAATCGCTCCAAGTCATGATCTTGATTGGCGATGATAGATCCGATGATTGCGATCCATCCGATCGAAGACGATCTAATAGTTGCGATCGATCCATGCCATGATCTCGATTGGTGATGATCGATCCGATGATTGCGATCCATCCGATCAGAGACGATCTGACAGTTGCAATCACTCCAAGCCATGATCTTGATTGGCGATGATAGATCTGACGATTGCGATCCATTCGATCGAAGACGATCCGATGGTTGCGATCGAGCCATTTAAAAATCTTGATTATCGATGATCGATCCGATGATTGCGATCCATCCGATCAGAGACGATCTGACAGTTGCAATCGATCCAAGCCATGATCTTGATCGGCGATGATAGATCCGACGATTGCGATCCATCCGATCGGAGACGATCTGATGGTTGCGATTGATTCAAGCCATGATCCCGATTGGCGATTATCGATCCGACCATTGTGATTCATCCGATCGGAGACGATCCGACGGTTGCGATCATAGAATCACTCCTGCATCATTAATATAATGCTTAATGGGCATGAAAATTACATTTAGAGCCAAATATTATTGAGTTTTAAATATGAATAACAATAAAAAAAATATTTTAATATGGATCCTTTCCCTACGATATTTAAAAAATGGTAGGGAAATCCAACCTTTCCCTACGAGTTTTAATAAATCGTAGGGAAATCCAATATTTCCCTACGTTTTTTTAAACTCGTAGGGATTGATTTTTACCTACGATTTTTACTGAAATTGTAGGGAAAAGTTCATTTACCTACGATATTTTTAAAAATCGTAGGTAAAGGTTTTGATATTTATTTAAAATTCAAAAAGTTTTACCATAAATTTTTTTGAAAAATAATTTATTTCCTACGATTTTTAAAAATCGTAGGGAAAGACTAGTTTAGTAAATTAAATTTTATTTTATTTTAATTTTTTTTGGAGGCAAAACTTCCGCCAAAATTTATTTTCTCAAGAATCCTTTCCCTACGATTTTCATAAAAATCGTAGGGAAAAATAATTTCCGAATGGTTTTGGGAATTATTTTTTAATAAAAATATGAAATTGTTTCCCTACGATTTGTTAATAATCGTAGGGAAAGGAAGGGTTGTAAATTAACTCATCAGATCCCCGATCGATCCATTCCGCTTCCGCTTCTCTGCTCCTGGCCTCCACCCTACGATTTACCCTAAATCCTCCGCCTCGCGTCGTCGCCGGTCGGGTTGCATCATCGTCGCCGGCCGGGTTGCATCATCGTCGTCGGCCGGGTTGCTCGCTCTCGGCCATTCTCGTCACCCCCTCGGAACCCTAGCCCTAGCCCGGCGAAGGGACGAAACCCTTAGCGTAGCGAGAAGGGGCTCCGATTCGATCGCCCATTCCGGAGAGATCTCCGCCCATCCGAGTAAGTCCCGTTGTCTTGCTCTCCAAATCCATCAATTTTCGTACCCGGATCGCTCGCCTCTGTCTCCGGGCGATCAATCTAGGGCTTCGGTCGGGTGTACTTGCCGGATTCTTTGTTTCGGTTCGTTTTTCTGTTCTGGTTTGCCGTTGCACCCACTATTCTCTCTCTCTCTCTCTCTCTCTCTTTCTGTGCTTTCTGTTTAGTTGCTATCGGTTGCTGCAGTATGTGTGATCTCTGTTTGGTAGAATGGGATTTGATGATGATGTCCACAAATTGATTAGTTGAGAGGAGGTCGATTGAAGTTGGAGAAACTATTGTTGAACATGATATCGAACAAGGTGTCAGTCTATTTTAATATGTTTAATTTGTCCATAAAAAAACATTATTACGAGTAGTTTGGATAAATTTTTGATTATCATAATAAGAAAAATCATGGTAGATCGGTTAAGCCAAATTAATTTGGTAATAGTATCAATAAGGGCACAGCATTTTGCCTCAATGTTAGAAATTAGAACTAGTAACAATGGCTTATTTCTTACCACCTTAGGAAATAAGAAAATCACAAATTAAGGTAAGCAATAATAACCAGTGGTAGGCCATCAATTAATAGGATCTCCTACTCAATTAGAACTAGAGGATGCACAAAGTTTCAAAAAAGAGTAAGAAGAAAATTAGAGCCCACAAAAGATAATACCTTTGGCATCTCTCAAAATACATAGCTCAATGGTAAAATAAATAAAGTGAGAGGTAGTCGTGAACTGATTAACTAAATAAACAGAAAAAGAATTATCTACATGATAGTGAGATAAATAAGATTACCAACTAATTATAGATAGAGAGTAAGATTAGAAAGAGGTTCATCATCATTGGATTGAACCTTGACATAAATCTCTAATGATGTGTCAACAATCTTACTATTTGATAGAACAATATGAGAAAAAGATTAGTAGTGTATGTAGCCTAAGATTAAAAGAAAGCCAACAAAAGATGATGAAACTTCAATGCCCAAGAAACAGCTTAAGCAGCCCAAATCCTTCATTTAAAATTCTTGACTAGGGAAGTGTTTAAAATTCTAAATTTCAGAGAGACCATCACTATATAGTAATAATCATATCATTTACACAAAGAAATAAGATGATAGTATTATAATTAATTTTATAGATAAATAGCGTTGAATTATGAGGGCTAGAAGAAAAACTTAAACTATAGATGGTAGAGCTAAATTTGGCAAGATGTTTAGTAGCTTATAAGATGCATTAGAAAACAAGTTTTTTTTTATTGTGTCAGAGAATCCCTGCTAGTTTGCATGTAAAACAAGTTTGTTTCCAAACTTTCAAAATATTTAACTAATCTAGTGAATTCACCTTGTGATTTGCTGGTTCATTCTTGCTGAGGAAAACAAGGATGTTATAATCAGCTTTGGTCCCAAACCAGGCTTCATGCATTTTCCTTTATCTATACTCTTATACACTTCTTGGCTTAATTATTAGCTGGGTGGGTATTCCTCTTGGTGACCTTATTTTTCACTGTTGAGAACTGAAGATTTCAACTTTCTACATCAAAATTTCACAGTATCTATAAATATGCTTCTTTGATGCCAAGCAAGAAACTGTTGATAGTATTTCTAGATCTTCCATTGGCTCTACTTTTTGCAATTGCATTGAAGCTGTTATTCATTCTCATCTGAATGAAATTGAATAACCATTTCCTACAATAATTGTCATTTCACTGGATGTGCCTCACTTTATTTTTTTTAAACTTCCATTATAGCTCCATGCTGGCTATGTCAATGCCATTCCCAAGGAAAAATAAAGGCATCAGACTGGAATCTAGTTCTTCTGTTAAATTCAAACCCAGTTAAAGAAACCTATTGCAACAGTGCCCATAAATCCAACCATAATTTAGTGGAAAAAGGGTTGTTGGTTATGATTATGATCGTTGCTTATTTTTATATTAACTGTTAGGCATTAAGATGTTTTTGTCTATCTGAGTATCATCTGTATCAGTGAGGTTAGATTATGTCGTCCACAGATAAATGAGATTAAATCATGCTTATGTGACATGTGCTCAAAGGATAAACATCCCTTTCCCTGAGCAGTGAAGTACTTGATGATGCACCTATAGTAGTAGGAATTGTCTACTTAGGATGGCGCATTTGCTTTGGAATCTCCTCAGAAATTCATCTCCGCACCCATTTCTTAAGCGTTTATTATTATTCTTATTATTATTGTTGTTGTTATTTTGTGAAAGCTGCTTCCTCATACATTACAAATTACAGGATCTATCAAGATGACAATTGATAAGAGCTGGACTTCCATAAGTAATCGTTTGTCAAAGGAATATCTTGATGGTGTTAAGATGTTTATTTCAAGGGCAGAGAGGTATGTTAATGAAGACGGTAAAGTGAGATGCCCATGTCGAAAGTGTCTTAATCTTTATTGGTATAAATTGAGGGTCGTTCATAATCACTAATTTAGTTTTATTCAATAATGATTGACAGATTGGGAATTTACGATCTATTAGATCATCAGAAGCAACAGATGAATTGTATGCTTTGGCTTCTCGAACACTTGTGAATGCATATTCTTATCCTGGGTATATTGTGAACGGTGTTAAGTTTCTAACAGACGAACGTGATATTCGCCGTAAGACACAAAATAGTGGTGTGTATGTAGAAGGGCCAGATGGAAGCAAATTTTATGGAGTATTAGAAGAAGTAATGAGTTGTCCTATTTGTTCAATAATAGTGTCATTTTATTCAAGTGCAAATGGTACGATACCAATCCACGAAGAAAAAGAATACAAGAGGACAGTAATTTCACAAGTGTGTTCATTGGAGGACAATGGTATCAAAATGATCCATTTATTTTGGCCTCACAAGCACAACAAGTTTTTTATATTCAAGATTTGATCAAAGGACCGGATTGGAGACTTGTACAAAAAGTTAACCATAGAAACTTATGGGATAATCCACAAGCTGAAGTGAGCAGTAGTACTGCAACTGATACTGAACATATATTGCAAGCGAATAACTCATCAGAGTTTCGTATATGGGTTGAACTTCCACCATTAGATAACAGTACACTCAATCGTCATGACGTTCAACCTGAAATTGTTGAAAATATGGAAGATTTTCTTAGGGAGCCCATTTTGGTTCAAGATGATAACTTTATCAATGATGATGAAGATGAAATTGATGAAACATTAGAAGAATATGATGATGACCAATCTGAAAGTTCAAACAAGGAGGACGATTCATTATCTGAAGATTCTACAAGTGATGACATATTTTCTGAGGATGAATCACATTAAAGAACTTATATGTAAGTTCAATTTTGTTTTACATGGCACTGTATTTCATTAAACATGGTGGAAAATAGACTTCTTATGTTTAGGTTTTGATGCTTTGCATTTGGACATTTTGAAGTTTGGTGGTTTGCTTGTTGTGTGCTTGATAATTGGTGTATCGAAATTATTTGTTTTGCAGCATTATGTCTACACAAGGTGGAGATGGATCTGATTCACAACCTCCTTATCCTCATCGCGATAAGGGGAAAAGGATAGCCTCATCAAATGAAAAATCAAAAAGAGGATTTTCTCGTAGCTTGACATTGGAGAAAGCTATTGAAGATAACAAAAAAAATCCTTTACCTGTGCAGTTTGATATTGCAAATGATAATGATCCTGATCATCGGGAGACCGCCACTTATAAACCTATAGGAAGAAATGGCAAGTTGTTCAATAATCATATGGCCCAGGTAGTTCGACAGGTCATAGATCATTCTGTGTTGTCTTGGAAGAAGGTTTCACCGGTCGAAAAGGAAATTGTGATGAATAGTATGCATGTAAGTAACTTTTTGATTATACCTTTTAGTAAATAAGTTTATTTTTATGATATTATAATGTTGCATTTATTGTTCGAATTAATTTTTCAATAATGTGCAGGAGAAGTTTGTTTTTGAATCCAGTGATCTCATCAATGATGCGATTGATCAGTCGATGAGCAACAACTGGAGAGATTCTCGTTATCGATGGCATCAACACTTTAAAGAAATTGGTGGCGAAGATGATCCACAAATGGCAAAGACAAAGAGGCCTCATACTTTGTCTAGACAAGATATTTGGGAACGTCTTTGTGACCATTGGGCAACTGAGCAAGCAAAGGTAAGTATCTTTAAAAAATTAATTAAGATTTGTAGTTCAATTTTTGTAGTAATTTTCTTGAATCCCAAATTTATTTAAACTATTTTTAAAATTTTGTTTTTTCAGAAAAAGGGAAAGAGTAATTCTATAAATAGGAAGAAAAGAATGTTTGAAAGTTGCCATGGATCTAGCTCTTTCACTGCACATCGATACAAAATGGTACATAAATATTGATTTTCGACAATTAATATTTTTACATGTAACTTATGTTGTATGTTTCTAATATTACTTTTAAAACAGATGAATACGGTGACAAAAGAATTGCCCAATCCTATTGAGCATTTCAAGGACATGCATTGTAGTCAATCAACTGGGTGGATCAACGACGTTGCAAAACAAAGATTTGTATGTTGTTCTTGCTTTTCTATTGCGTAAGATAAGCAGTATTCACCAATGCCCATCTAAAATTGAGCTTTTAGCTTTAATCTTATATTATGATCATTTGATTGTGCAACTTAGTGAAGGCAACTATGGATTTCCCAAATGAACTTCATATGATTTAACTTAGTTCAAAATTAAGCTAGATTTAAGCATAGATAGATATCTTATATATTTGAACTTATTTTTCATGATTTATCAACATTACTGACATAATCTTCTTGAAGAGAAGTTCAATAATTTATTTTTGAATTGATTAATTTTGTAGGAAGATATGCTTCAATGCCGCACATCGTTATCCACCCAGGAAGATGGCTCTAATAGTGGAAATATTAATGAGGGTGACATTGTTGATGACGTTCTTGGCACACGTCCGAGCTATCGCAAAGGTTGGGGATCGATTCCTAGAATGAAGGCAGCAAAGAGACCTCGACAGAAGAATTCTGCCTCTACCTCTAGTCAGGATGCATCACATTGGACTGCAGTTGTTGAAGGTATGCGTGAGCAACTTATGCGTCAGGAACAAGTAATTCAGGGATTACTTGCTGCATTTGCTTCTGCTGGGTTTAATGCTCCTATTCTTCCCTCAATTAATATACAATCAAGTTCAGCATCGGCTACAGGCAACACTACATTGCCTTCACCACATTCATCATCGCCTCCTTCACATATGCATCCGCCTCTACCTCCGCCTCCGCCTCCGCCTTCACAGTAGTATGTTTTGATGTTTATCTTTTGTTGCCATTATATAAAAATTTTGTATATGTAATGGATATTGTATGTAAAGGATCAGGTATCCTTAGTTTCTTTAGTTTAGTTTAGTTGCTGCTGAAACTGCTGAAATTGCTGAAACTTTATCTATCAGGTATTCTCAGCTTCTTTTTGTACTCTAATGACCATCAACATTGGCAATTTAAAGTGTTGTGGAAATAATTAAGTTTTTTGCTATAATTTTTATAGGATAATCTTTCTAGGGGGAATATTGGAGCAGTTAAGGTTCTTAGATGCAACTCCCTGCTTAAGATTTTTTTTAACTGTTATTGCTGGGATGGGATCTGATCTTTTTGGCTCTTATGCTGAGTCTTCCTGTGCTGCCCTTGTTGTTGCTTCAATCTCATCCTTTGGAATCAACCATGATTTTACTGCGATGTGCTATCTGTTGCTTATTAGCTCTATAGGTATCATTGTTTGTTTGATCACTACACTGTTTGCAACTGACTTCTATGAAATAAAGGCAGTGAAGGAGATTGAGCCTGCACTGAAGAAGCAGCTTATAATCTCAACTTCTCTTATGACCATTGGCATTGCAATTATCAGTTGGATTGCCCTCCCATCTAGCTTCACAATCTTCAATTTTGGCTCCCAGAAGCAAGTGACAAACTGGTAAGTAATATTTATGTTCTTTTGCTTGGAGGTGGTTATTTTTTGATGCTTATCTAATGATGATTTGGAATGTTATCTCCAGGCAGCTGTTCTTCTGTGTTGCAGTTGGTCTATGGGCTGGGCTGGTTATTGGCTTTGTCACCGAGTACTACACAAGCAATGCATACAGGTGAAACTTCTCTTTTTTTATGAGTTGTGACAGATTATTTTTGTATCCAGTGGCTCACTGGTAGTCTGGCAAATCTTCCTCTTTTGTAGTCCGGTGCAAGATGTAGCCGATTCCTGCAGAACTGGAGCTGCCACTAATGTTATTTTTGGTCTTGCTTTGGGATACAAGTCTGTGATAATTCCAATTTTTGCCATTGCTGTCAGCATTTTTGTTAGCTTTAGTCTTGCTGCCATGTATGGTATTGCTGTTGCTGCTCTAGGCATGTTGAGCACCATTGCTACTGGGCTGGCCATTGATGCCTATGGCCCCATCAGTGACAATGCTGGAGGCATTGCTGAGATGGCTGGAATGAGCCACAGGATACGTGAGAGAACTGATGCACTTGATGCCGCAGGCAATACCACTGCTGCCATTGGAAAGGTAAACAAAATCATTTTCTTCTTCCTTGTTGCTAGCAAACATGTGATTGTAGTTCAGTTTTAGAGATATTTTGAGGTAATTGCATATTTGAGAGGTTTGAGCTTGAAGCTATGATGATTCAACTTCGCCTTTGCACATTATATCAGTAATAATGTATTCCTATTTGCACATTATATCAGTAATGAGCCCATCAATTTTTTTTGACTCTATAAACCTTTTAGAGAGATCATTGTTGATTTCTCTTTCCCTCCCTCTCACTCTTATGTGCGCAAATAGGAAGCACCTGAGTTGAACTATAGCTTGCATCTCTCTCTCTCTCTCTCTCTCTCTCTCTCTTTAACTGCTTTTACAAACTGTGGAACATATAGATATATGGGAGAATTCAATGGAGAAAAGTCCTTGATGCTGTCTGATATCTGTATAATTTTGATGCAGTCACGCAGGGCATTTCGTGCACTTAAGGGCATCATAAGGCTGCAGGCATTAGTTCGAGGGCACTTGGTAAGGAGACAAGCAGTTGTAACCCTACGCTCTTTGCAGGGAATTGTTAGGTTACAAGCATTGATTCGTGGGCGGCGAGTCAGGCTTTCTGGTATTGGCCTTGAAGTCGATGCAAAATGTCGTCAGGGAAAGGATGTGGTACATATTCTGACCTTGGGACTTTTAAGCTCCAAAAAATTAACTTAGTAGAAGTGTAACTTGTTCTTTATTTTTTTGTTCTTTCTATGAAATGATCCTCCTGGTTGTGGATGTAAATGTTGCACTACTTCTGAAGGAATTTTAGCCTCATAATCTTGATTTACTACATTGTCGGTCAGACTGGTGGGGTTATCACTGATTTGTTATTGTTAGTCCAGTTGCCTTGCTGATGTTGTGTTATGAAAACAAGGTCTCTGATATGGTAGTTCTCTGACAATGAAGTTTTTCTAATTCCATTTTTGCACTCTCTATTGGGGAAGAGTACTGACTTGCCCTGTGAGTACGTGTTTTTGGAGAGTGTGTTTGGTGAAAGGGAAGGCAGGAAATAAGTGGTGTGCATGCAAATGTGCATCCGGTTGTTTGTGACACCAAAATTTCATAAATTGTAAGAACAACATGCTTGCGTGCATTGCATTTCATTTTCTAATCTTAATAGAGTCGGACACATTTTGTTTGTTCAAGCTTTGCTTGCATCTTAATCAATTCACCATAAGGTCTTTGGAAAGGCTGCACCAGTTTATTGGACTTTCTAATCTCCATGTGTTGAAGATTGTTTTGTCTTTCTTTTCAGGGTGCTAAACAGTTGAAAACTTGGAATGAAAAACTGTCAACTAATGCATTTATTTGTAAGGTATGTTGCATTAGAGCTGCTAGAATGATGAGATCATGTTTTTCAGAAAACTTCTTCATATGCTGACAGTCAATGCTATATCTGCTTAGCTGGTCAAACAAACTTTTGCATGATTTTCCAGCATACATATTGAGCTTTGGTCTGGTTTATTAGATGTTAATTTGACAAGAAGATATCACTTGTTCTTTTGCTGCAGCTTCTTTCTGCATCGGCTGTTACATGTCCTCTGAGAATCATGTATGATGATGGGGAACCCAATTCAGTCTTGAGCTGGATGGAGCGCTGGACGTCCTATCGTGTTTGCTCCATTTTTCGCGGCACATTGAGGCATCCTCTTCAAGATCTTCTGAGAAGAGAGGCTCCCAGGCCAATGCTGCACTTAGAGAAGTGGCAGCATCTCCATTCTTCACCACCATATATGTTGACAGCTTATCCTCCTTGTTTTGTCTTTGTTTACAAGCATAGTGTTTTGTTGTAACAATTACTCATATATATATATATATATATATATATATATATATATATATATATATATATATATATATATATATATATATATATATATAGTAGTTATCAACAATGATGCTATGAGTTTGTATTCGCTGTCTCTTCTTGCTCGCTGCTTGATGATCATGTAAGTTGATCAATGGAAAATGCCATGAACCTCTTTTAATTTCTTAATTTTTACCTACGGTTTTAGAGTTTTTTTTTTGTAGGAAAAGAAAATAAAAATTATTATTAGCTATTTTTTTCTACGATTTTAAGAAAATTCATAGGTAAAGATATGGGTAAAAATATATTTTTTTGATTTTTTTATATGATTTTGAGGCTTTTCGTAGGGAAACAAATCATTAAATATTATTATTAGCCAATTTTTCCCTACGATTTTAGGGTTTTTCGTAGGGAAAGAAATCATTAAAAATTATTATTAGCCAATTTTTCCTACGATTTTAAGAAAAATCGTAGGGAAAGAAGTGGATAAAAAAAATTCTTGATTTTTTCCCTACGATTTTGAAGTTTTTCGTAGGGAACGAAATCATTAAAAATTTTTATTACCTAACGTTTCCCTACGAGTTTAAGGTAAATCGTAGGGAAAGATGTGTATAAAAAAATATTTTTTCTATTTTTCCCTACGATTTTAGGGTTTTTCATAGGGAAATTTTTTTAAAAAATTATAATTAGCCAATTTTTCCCTACGATTTTAAGACAAATCGTAGGGAAAGGTATTGATAAAAATATTTTTTTAATTTTTCCCTATGATTTTTAAATTTCGTAGGCAATAGTTTTTAAAATTTAAATTTGAATTTCAAATTCTTCTCATTCTTTCCCTACGAATTATGATCTTTACCTACGAAAAAAATCGTAGGGAAAAGGTCTGATCTATGCCTACAATTTTTAAAAGTCGTAGGCAAAGGCTTTCCATACGCACTTTTCCCTACGATTTTTTTATACTTTTGCCTACGACAGAAATCGTAGGGAAAGGCTTTACCTACGATTTTTTCTCTTTCCCTACGAAAAAAAATCGTAGGCAAAAGTTGATTTTTTGTAGTGCTTTTTTTTTAAACAAGAGCAGGGCCATAAACACCACATCTCTGATCATGGCTTCCATGAGCGCATGTGAATCATTCAGTGGTTCAGCTATCCCAGAGAGCCATTTCATGTCTTTCACAATGACTTCTTCAACAAAAGTATCAAAATCAAAGTGTGTCAATTTTCTGTAATTAATCATATCCAAAAAGATCAGAATATCTCCATTTGATGAATCAGTACTATCTTCCCCTTTTTCATTTAATTTTTTTTAATCTGCTTCTTGCATCCTATTTGAGTTTGAGATTATCACATTCTTTTCAATCCTTGCATTCCCTTATATTTGTATTTTTCAATTCCAATAAGATGTATATATTGGCTTTGTTGCATCATAAAAGCTAAAACTTGATGGATGTGCAGTAAGGGAAAGATTAGCTTCAAAGAAGGATTTATGATACCAATATCCTCCTAGTAATTTTTGAAAAGATATGCCTTGATGAAGAACTCTTTTGCAAAGGCAGGAATTATCTTAGATCCAAAGTAAATTGCAGTAGGAAACCTCCATCTAATATTAGAAGATTTAGAAGCATCTCCTTCTTGAATATATAGACTCCCATAGAAGCAATATATGATTTCTTTTCTATCTCAGCTTGTGACAACCCTAATATAGTAGTGTCCACTTCCATTGCTTTCAAACCTGCTCCTTTTTACTTTTCACTAAATGAGATGACCTTTTCTTTTTACACTCCCAAACTTATTTATTGCTGTGCATGAGGTGTGATAAAAAAAATTTTCATACTCCTACCTCTCACAATTTTTTTTAACTCTTATAACCATAAAGTAAGTCTCAACTAAGTTCCATTGAAAGATAAAGATATATGTATATAAGTTCAAAAAGATAGGAATCATATGGGTTAAACAAGAAAAATTGAAAAGGCTAAAATATAAATTTAAAGGCTTAAATGGGTGACTAGAGAGATATAATGATAAAAGGGTTAGGCTTTTAGGCTCAACCAATCCAAAGATGGCCTATATCCTTTCCTAGGTAAAACTTTACCTAGGATTTTACCTCAAGTAATTCTCAAGCAAGTTCTAGAGTAGTTGAGACCATAAATATTTACAAAGTCTTCATAAAATGTCTCTAGGCATGCAAACAATTAATGATCATAATACACATCTAATGAATAAACAAAAATCATACTAAGTAAAAATAATTTAAGTATTAACTAATCCATCCAATCACTTAGAATTCTTCATAAAAATCACAACTTGTTTCAACCATTATCATCATTGGCTCTATAGAAACAAATAAATAAACCAAAAATTTTTTATTTATTATTATTATTATTTCATTTTCCATTTTTTTTTTTATATATTTTTAATTTTTTTTTAATTTTTTTAATTTTTTTAATTTTTTATAATTTTTTAACAACCTAAATAGATAAATTAAATATATTTAAAATAGAGAATATGTAACCCATGACATGCAAACTAACATAAATTAATCAAAGCAATCAAACAAATAACTAGACCTATTATGCAACCCACCTCCAAACTTAAATCTTGCATTGTCCTCAATGAAAGAGAAAGAAAAGAGAAATAAAAAATAATAATAAAGCAAGAAAAGTAAAGTGATACTCTCCTAGTGTCAATGAATGTCATCTTGAAGTGTACCACTAGAAGAGACTCCTTCAATATTTGGGGTTGTCAAGGTCGATGGAGACTTTTTGCTTATAAAAATCTTCGTCGATGTATAGTTTAAGGCATTGCCCATTCTTTAAATGTTTCCTTGGTTTCATGTTGTACTTCAACTACTCTATATGGATAGACTTTAGTTACCATAAATGGTCCTGACCATCGAGAATGTAACTTTTCCAAAAAAGTTGAAGTCTTGAGTTAAATAATAGTACTATTTGCCCAACTTCGAATTCCCTACTTAAAATATGCTTATCATGCCATCTCTTGATTTATCTTTATAAATTTGAGTATTCTCATAAGCATCATTACGAAACTCATCCATCTCATTGATTTGCAGTAATCACTTTTTGCCAGCTACTTGTAGATCAAAGTTAAGTATCCTTATCACCCAATAAGCCCTGTGTTCTAGCTCCACTGGTAGATGACATGCTTTTTCATAAACAAGCTGATATGGTGACATCCTAATCGATGTTTTGAATGCTGTTTTATAGGCCCATAAAGCAACATCTAACTTTCTATCCCAGTTTGTATGAGAGATATTCACGGTCTTTTCCAATATATGCTTCAACTCTCGTTAGATACCTCGACTTGTCCACTCGTTTGAGGATGATATGGTATCGCCACATGATTGTAACTCCATACTTAGTCACTAGTGCTTCAAATTAACGATTGCAAAAATGCTTTCTACCATCACTAATTATTGCCCTTGGAGTGCCGAATCGGGAGAAGATGTTCTTTCATAGAAAATTTACCACAACTCTCGCATCATTAGTCAGTAAGGCTACTGCTTCCACCCATTTGGAGACAGAATCTATAGCCACCAAAATAAATTTGTTAGAATATGATGATGGAAAAGGTCCCATGAAATCTATATCCCAAACATCAAATAATTCAATAACTAAAATATTGTTTAAGGGCATCTCATGTTTCCTAGAAATATTTCTAACTCTTTGACAATGATCACATGAATTAACAAATGTGAATGCATCTTTAAAAATAGATGGCCAATAAAACCCGGATTGTAAAATTTTTGTTGCAGTTTTTGTACCATCAAAGTGACCACCGACTTCCAAAGAGTCACAATGTCTGAGTATGTTCTCTATCTCTTCCTTAGCCACACATCTTCTGATTATCTGGTCGGCACAGTGCCTATATAAAAAAGGTTCTTTCCAAAAATAATATTTCAAGTTGGAGAAGAACTTTTTTTTGTTGATATGTCATACTGGGAGGTAGAATTCGCGACACCAAGTAGTTGACTATGTCGGCATACCATGGAACAACTTGTATAGCCATCAAATGCTCATTCAGGAATGCTTCATTTATTTGTAATTCATCCATACATGAAAGCTCCATCCAAGACAGATGATCTACCATCAAATTTTTAGTACCTCTCTTATCCTTAATTTTTAAGTCAAATTCTTATAGAAGCAAAATCCATCAAAGCAATCTTGGTTTAGCATCCTTCTTTGTAAGAAGTACTTCAGAG
Organism: Calamus simplicifolius; assembly: GCA_900491605.1. Taxonomy (NCBI): domain Eukaryota; kingdom Viridiplantae; phylum Streptophyta; class Magnoliopsida; order Arecales; family Arecaceae; genus Calamus; species Calamus simplicifolius. Next base: position 1,223,021 of record UESW01003936.1, on the reverse strand, counting down.
CAGAGTGATCGGTGTATACAATCACCTTCAAACCTATCAAGTAAAAATGGAATTTGTCAAAAGCAAAAACAACTAATAATAATTCTTTTTCAGTAGTGGCATAATTTAGTTGAGTTTCTGTTAAGGTTCTACTTGCATAATAAATAACATAAAATTTTTTATCTTTCCTCTACCCTAAAATAGTCCCTATAGCATAATCACTGGCATCACACATTAATTCAAATGATAAATTTCAATCTAGTGATACAATTATAGGTGCTAAAATTAATTTCTTTTTTAATGTTTCAAAAGCATGCAAGCATTCATCAGAAAATTCAAATCGAGTGCCTTTAATTAACAAATTGTAAAGAGGTTTAGTAATTTTAGAAAAATCCTTAATAAACCATCGATAGAATCCGGTGTGTCCCAAAAAACTTCTTATGCCCTTCACTTTGGTTGGTGGTGGGAGTTTCTCAATCACTTCTATTTTTGCTCTGTCAACTTCAATTCCCTTAGAGGAAATTCGGTGGCCTAGCACTATCCCCTCCTCTACCATGAAGTGGCATTTTTTTTCAGTTCAAAACCAAAATTTTCTCCTTGTATCTCTGCAAAACTAAAGATAAGTTAGATAAACAATTATCAAAAGAATATCCAAAGATATAGAAGTCATCCATGAAGACTTCTAAAATATTTTTCATCATGTCCAAGAAGATGAACATCATGCATCTTTAAAATGTGGCCGGTGCATTGCAAAGGCTAAAAAGCATCCTCCTATATGCAAATGTTCCATATGGATAAGTAAAAGTGGTTTTCTCTAATATTTAGGTGCGATGGCTATTTGATTATAACCAGAGTACCCATCTAGAAAATAGTAGTAAGCATGTCCTGCAAGTCTCTCTAGCATTTGATCAATAAAAGGTAAGAAAAAATGATCTTTTCGAGTGGCATCATTAAGTTTTCTATAACTACGCATACTCGCCATTCTGTGAACATCCTTGTTGGTATAAGTTCATTGTTATCATTATTGATAACAGTTATTCCACCTTTCTTTGGTACAACTTGTATTGGACTTACCCATGCGCTGTTCGAGATAGGATAAATAATTTTGACATCTAATAGCTTTAGCACTTCTTTATGCACCACTTCTTACATTGATGGATTCAATCTTCTCTGGGGTTGAACAATCGGCTTATATTTATCCTCCATTAAAATCTTATGTGTGCAAATTGAAGGACAAATTTCTTTGATGTTAGAAATGGTCCAACCCAAAGTCAATTTATGTTCCCTTAAGATTCTAAGCAATTGTTCCTTGTCTATATCATTCAAAGAATTATTAATAATAACTGAAAAAGTAGAGTCTTTGCCTAAGAAAGTGTACCTTAAATTTGATGGAAGCTATTTGAGCTCAAGTTTAAGTGGTTTCTTTGGTGAAGATATTGGCTGATATGATTTTAAGTCTTTCACTTTTGGTTGCATTGAAGGAGGAAAGAGTAGTGTAGCCTCCAAATATCTTTCACACTCTTTAACTTCTTCATCATTAAATTCAATAGGTGTAGAGCAAGTAATACATACCTAAAGTGGTAGCTTTAGAAAATTATCTACATAAGTCTCATCATCCATGATCATGTCTCGGTCACTTATTTGAAAATAGGAATGTGTCTCAAAAGGAAGTTTCATAGGCTTAAGTACATCAAAAGTAACCTCATCCTCTTCGATCCTTAAAACAAGTTTTCCTTGCTGGACATCAATTAAAGTTCTTCCTATCGCAAGGAAAGGTCAACCCAATATTAAAGGGATCTCTTCGTCCTCCTCCATATCAAGAACAATAAAGTCAGCCAAAAAGATGAACTTGTCAACTTTTACTAATATGTCCTCAATGACTCCTCTCATGTATTTTATAAATCCGTCTACCAATTGTAAAGAGATGGTGGTTGGATTTACTTCTCTTAGACCCAATTTTCTAAAAACTGAGAGAGGCATTAAATTAATACTTGTCCCTAAGTCACATAAAGCTATATCAAAATAAGATTTTCCTATACTGCAAGGAATAGTGAAACTCCCTAGATCTTTCAGCTTAGGTGGCAGCTTCTTTTGAAAGATTGTACTACTCTCCTCTATCAGCATTACTATTTCATACTCCTCCAATCTTCGCTTCTTTGATATAATATGTCTTTTAAAAATTTAGCATATTTAGGCATTTGTTCTAAAGATTCAATGAGAGGAATATTAATATGCAACTACTTAAATATGCTTAAAAATTTAGAAAACTATTCATCCACATTATTCTTTTTTAATCTTTGCAGAAAAGGAATTGGTGGGTCATAAATTGAAGGAGAATAAGTCTCAAAAATAACTTTCCTAAACTTTTTTGATTTTGAAGCTCTTTCATTCTTCTTAGTCTTCTCAGCTTCCTCCACTTCTTTCATCTCTAACTTAGCTTCCTTCATCTTGGACTCCTCATTATCCATATTTTCATCTTGTTTGACATTTGTTACTTGTGACTCCCCATATGTTCGCCCACTTCTCAATGCTATTGTCTTTGCATATTCTTTGGGATTAGTGATAGTGTTGCTTGGTAAAGTTCCAGCAGTCCTCTCTATGAGTATGTTTGAGAGCTGGCCGATTTGTACCTCAAGATTATGAATTGAAGCTGAGTTATTTTGGATCGCCATATCCGTTTTCTGCATATACTGCATAAATATGTTCTCAAGTGTTGGCTTCTTCTCTTGCTGTGGAAATTGTTAAGGTGGTTTAGCTTGCCCTTGGTTATTGATTCATGAGAAGCTGGGGTGATTCCTCCATCCAAGTTTGTATGTGTTCGAGTATGGATTATTTTAACATTGAAAAGTTGACATGTAATTTGCTAGTCCATGACTAGATTGCCCAAAAGGATTTCCCACATTGCAGTCGATACTTGAATGATTTTCTACACAATGATTATAAACATCATTAGTTTGAATAACATTAACATTTATCTTACCTAGTTGTTGAGACAAATTTGCCATTTGTGCAGCCAATGAAGTTATAGAATCAAGATCTAAAACTCCAGCTGTCTTTCTTGGCATTACTCTTTCTGCAATCCATTGATAGTTGTTTTCTTTTAGAAGTTCATATACTGACTCTTGAGTTTTACTCATTAAAGCTCCACTAGCTACTGCATCAACCATAGACCTATTTGTAGCTCCTAGATCATTGTAGAATGTTTGCACTTGAAGCCATGCTGGAAGGTCATGATGAGGAAATCTTCTCAATAAATCTTTGTACCTCTCCCATACTTCATATAACGATTCACCCTCAAATTGTATGAATGTAGTGATGCCATTCCTTAGTCTTGTTGTTTTTGCAGGAGGAAAATATTTTGCTAAAAATTTTTGTGCTAACTCTTCCTAAGTAGTAATAATGCCAGATGGCAAAGAATTCGACCAAGCCTTGACTTTATCTTTAAGTAAGAAGAGAAAAAGCCTTAGTCAAATTGCATCATCTGTGACTCCATTATATTTAAAAGTATCACAAATTTCTAAGAAATTTGTAATATGGACGTTAGGATCCTCTTGTGCTAACCCTCCAAACTGAATAGTCTGTTGAATCATTTGAATGATGGTCGGCTTGATCTCAAAATTATTGGCTTATATGGCGGGCCTCCTTATGCTTGATGTAGCCCCATTGACCGAGGGCATAGCATAGTCTCATATCGCCTTGTGCTCCTGATCAGCCATATTAGGTAGAGATATGTTGGCTTCTTTCTTCTTCTTTTTATCTTTCTTTTTCTTTTGTCTTGAGCTGCCATAAGGTTCTTTCAATCTTGGGATCAAAGGGTGTAAGTTCTAATAATTTAGATCGGGGCATGCATTTCTAAGTCCTTTTAGATTTGGCTTTGAAGGAAATACCAAATGGGATCAACCTTGCCGAAGATATGCCTATGCTTTCACCCTTTTGTTACCAACATTCAGATTGGCGCTTGTCCTTGAACCCTTTGATCCTGGGTTCAAGTCATCGTACCCTCTTTATTATTTTCTATAAGGAATCAGAACACA
>UESW01003936.1:1181666-1216957 GCA_900491605.1 Calamus simplicifolius | reverse complement strand
ATTTAAATTGATCAAATATTTTTGAGTCCTGAAATACTTGTCAAATCCATTAGTAATCAAATAAATATACTCAATTCCTTTATTAATCATCAAAATCAATAGTTGGGTCAACAATCTCCCCCTTTTTGATGATTATAAAAACATTGAGTATATGCATAGTATTCTTAAATTAAAATTTTAAGAGAGTGATCCTCATAAGTAAGCTCCCCCTGAATAAGGTAGCTCCCCCTATGAAGTTCAAATTATCAATTGTTCGTGTTTGATACTTAGAATTTAGTCATTTCAATTTTTACTTAAGCTTAATTGAATTAATGCATATCCAAAATCACTTGTATCACTTGATACAAAGTCACTTGATACTAATTAAATAAATGCCAATTAAAGCATAACCAATCAATGCATACAACATAACTTTCTCCAATTAAATTAATCAATCAAATAAGCTTTAATTGAATTCCAATCAATTACTAATCAATGCATATACGACATAACTTTCTCCCCTTTTTTGTAATCAACAAAAAGATAAAGAAAAGTTAAGTCAAAAGATCAAATTGATAGATCAAAAGATAATTTCATTTCATCAAAAGTCAAGTGTTACAAAATGAAACTGAAATTTCATCAAAGGTCAAGTATTGCAAAATGAAACTGAAATTTCATTAAAAAGAAACTATGCTTACATTACATCAGAATTATACTTTCATTACATCAAAAACAGTACTTTCATTACATCAATATCATTACATGAAGATCATATATTAGCTCTAATTATCCTTGTTAAATGATCTACAATCTTCTGCATTCCTTCAGTCTGAAGCTTGACGTAGTCTTTTAATCTTTCATCAACAAAAGTACAAGCAGTGACAATTTTATCTTGTAACTCGGCATTGCTCTTTGAATAGGTTTCATAATCTCCACAAATGTCTTTAATTTCTTCAAAAATGTTCTTCAAGTCACTACTTAAAGATCCAGTAGAAGAGCTAAGAGTTGATTCAATTTTGGCAATCCGATCATCTAAGGAATAAAGAGTTTCTTTAAGATTCATAAATTTGTTGTCAAACTCAGTCTTCAATTCATCCTTCTGAGCAGCAAGAAGATTTTGAGTTGCTCTAACTGAAGGTCTGAAAATCCGACTGAAGAAGTGGATGAAATCACAGGTACTGGGGCAGGAGCTGGAGCAGGAGTACTAGGATGCGGAGAGTGAATCCTCATAGACGGACCAGCCTCACAAGGTGCAGAATGTCTGGGCTTAGGGGCTCTCTCATCTATGTTGCCTTTCCTTTCCCACTGACCATCAATCTTGACAAATCCCATTCGATGTAAAGTAGCCAAACTATAATAATCGGTGTGTCTCAGGCTCTTTGATGGTTCATTCTCTAGAATCACTACTCCTTGGCTCCTGAATACCATCTTGAGAATCATGCCATAAGGTAGTGATGATCTTCTCTTCCCTCTGGCCTCGGCCATATAGAATATCATCATGACTGCTAGGTTAATAGGCTGACCGGTCAATACACTATCCATCACAACAATTTCCCGCTTGGAGACATACTCAAAACGTCCGGTCTTTGGAACAAAATCCTGCTGCAAATGTTGTGTAACAACCTTAATTCCAAGGGCAACTGGTTAGCCCTAATTTCCTCAAATTCTTCAACAACTCTTCCTAACATCCTTGATAAGGCCGCTGATCTATCACTGTGCATATCCGCAGCTAATCCGGTAATAGGGATGCTCAGGAGATTTCCTAATTTTTGGAATGTAAGATGAATCCGTCTGCCTCTAACAGAGCTTACTAAACCACCATCTCCTCTAGATAAATTGAAATAAAATTCTTTTACTAAAGCTGGGTAAGTGGGAACATCAAGAGAGCAGACTCTATCCCATCCGAGCTCCTTAAGTTGATTACCAATTGAAAAACCCTCGGATTGAAAGAATTCGAAGTCAACTTTCCTACCCATTGTGATTACCCTCCCTGCTAGGGTATCTACCTGAGGTGAAGTGGTGTTAGGATTGTCTGAATCGGTGGAGGAATCCTCGCTTGGAGATGGCTCGCGGACGGGTCGCCTCACGGAACGCTTCCCGGTCACCACAGTCACTCCAAACACCGAACCTCTCCTCTTAGGCGCCATTGGATCCTTAGGAAAGCTTGGGAGGAGTGGAATTAGAGATGGGGAGACTTTGAAAGAGTTTAGGAGGGATTTGGTTGAGGATTCGATAGTTTAGGAAATGACGAGGTGTTGACTCTGCCTTAATAAATCAATTTTGGATTCCCAGGTATCGACTCCCGCAAAGTTGGGTGTCGACTCCAAATCGCTAACACAGTCAACGCTCGAACTGGAGTCAGCTCCACTTACACGGGTGTCAGCTCCAAGGTTAGGGACCGAGAGCGACACAGACAAAGGTGTCGACTCCTCATTCTGAGGTGTCGACTCCAATGACAGTTTCAGAGAAAAATAATTGAGATTCAAACAACTGAAACTTGCCAAAAGAAATTCTATAAAATTTTGATACAATTTTGGAGTATTAAGAATCAAGATGCACAGATGACTAGATGATTTGTCCTTAAAATTATGAAAGGAATATCAAGAAATTAATAGAAATCTAGATAGTCATTCCTTAGTGTTTCAAAATCAATCCAAAGGGTCACATATCCCTAATTCACCTCTAAGATAACAAAATCTCTCTTCACTCAAAGGTTTTGTAAATATATCAGCTAATTGTTCTTCAGTATTAACATATTCAAGACAAATTTCATTATTAGCAACATGTTCTCTTATAAAGTGATATCTAATTTCAATATGTTTTGTTCTTGAATGTTGAATTGGATTTTTAGTTAGATTTATTGCACTTGTGTTATCACATCTAATTGGAGTTTTATCAAGTGTTATGCCATAATCTTTAAGTTGTCTCTTAATCCAAAGGATTTGAGCACAGCAACTTCCAGCTGCAATATATTTGCTTCAGCAGTAGATAATGCAACCGAATTTTGCTTTTTGCTAAACTAGGAGATTAAGTTACTACCTAAGAATTGACATGCTCCACTTGTGCTTTTTCTATCTAATTTACATCCAGCATAGTCAGAGTCAGAGTATGCAATCAAGTTTAATGTCGAGTCTCTAGAATACCATAAACCTACATTTTTAGTTCCACTTAAATATCTTAAGATTCTTTTTACAGCAATTAAGTGAGATTCTTTAGGTTCAGATTGAAATCTAGCGCATAAACATACAGCAAACATTATATCTGGTCTATTGGCTGTTAAGTAAAGAAGAGATCCGATCATACCTCTGTAATATTTTTGATCTACTTTCTTACCATCTTCATCTTTGTCCAACTTGCATGAAGGACTCATAGGAGTTCCAAGTGGTTTGATTGACTCCATTCCAAACTTCTTGAGCAATTCTTTTGTGTATTTGGCTTGATTGATGAAAATTCCTTCTTTGCTTTGCTTGATTTAAAGTCCTAGGAAGAAGTTGAGTTCTCCCATCATGCTCATTTCAAACTCACCCTGCATCAACTTAGCAAATTCTTGACATAACAAATTGTTAGTAGCACCAAATACAATATCATCAACATATATTTGTACTACTAATAAATCCTTGTCTTTTCTTTTCAAAAACAGTGTTTTATCAACATTTCCTCTTATAAAATTATTTTCAATTAGAAATTTACTTAATCTTTCATACCAAGCTCTATGTACTTGTTTTAAACCATATAGTGCTTTATGTAATTTAAAAACATGATTTGAAATTCATGATCTTCAAAACCAGGTGGTTGTTTAACAAAAACTTCCTCATTTATAAATCCATTTAAAAATGCACTTTTAACATTCATTTGAAATAAATTGATATGCAAATGACATGCAAATGCAAGTAATAATCTAATTGCTTCTAGTCTAGCTACCGGTGCAAAAGTTTCATCAAAATCAATTCCTTCTTCTTGATTATATCCTTTTGCAACTAATCTAGCTTTGTTTCTAATTACTATACCATTTTCGTCTAATTTATTTCTAAATATCCATTTTGATCCTATAACAGAGTGATCTTTAGGTCTATCTACAAGAGTCCAAACATTATTTCTAGCAAATTAATTTAATTCTTCTTGCATAGCTAACATCCAATTATTATCTTTTTCTGCTTCTTTAATAGTTTTGGGTTTAATTTGAGATACAAATGCAAGATGATTATTGATGTTTCTCATTGATGATCTAGTTCTTACTCCTTGAGATGGATCACCTATAATTAATTCCTTTGGATGACCATAGGCATATCTCCAATCTCTAGAAAGATCTACATTATTATGATTTGCATCAACAACATCAACACTAGGAGAATCATTATCTTTAGCTTCTTGTTCATGATCTGAAGATACATCTATATTCAGTTTTTCAATATCTCATTCTAGAATGTTTGTATCTTCCTCATCATCAATCTTTTCAGAACTCGATGCTAAAGATTCATCAAAAATTACATGAATAGATTTTTCTACAATTAAGTTTCTCTTGTTAAACACTCTATAGGCTTTACTAAATGTTGAATATCCTAAGAAAATGCTTTCATCAGATTTTGCATCAAATTTTCCTAGATTATCTTTACCATTATTATGAATGAAACACTTACAACCAAACGCATGAAAGTAACTTATGTTTGGTTTTCTATTATTCCATAGTTCATAAGGAGTTTTCTTAATGATTGGCCTAATTAAAGCTCTATTAAGAATGTAACATGTCGTGTTTATAGCTTCCGCCCAAAAGTACTTTGGTAAGTTGCTTTCACATTGTTGATCCATTTATTGATTTTGATTATTAATAAAGGAATTGAGTATATTTATTTGATTACTAATGGATTTTATAAGTGTTTCAGGACTTAAATTTATTTGATCAATTTAAAAGAATTAAGAAATAAATTTTGAATCAAATACAAATCAGAGATTTCAAAGTTTCAGAGCTTGGAGTCGACACCTAGAAGACCTGGAGCCGACCCCATGGCCAATTCAATTTTAATCTGATTTTTGATACGATCCAGAGTCGACACCTAGAGTTTCGAAGCCGACACCTAGAGTTTCGGAGTCGACACTTACAGTGTCTGGAGCCGACTCCGATGCGGGGACAGAACGCTTATTTTTTGAGCATCCTGGAGCCGACACCTACAGTATTCGGGAGCCGACACTTGACGATGGCGAGCCGACACTTACTTTTTCGGAGCCGACTCCTCAATGAACTCGAAAATTTTTATTTTTGGTAAAACGATCTGAAGCCGACATCTGAAAAGTTGGAGCCGACTCCAACCTGACTGGGACAAAAATTTAAAATGCCAGATCAGCTCTAACGGTAATATTTCCTTTTTACCTAATTTCTAACGGATATATTTTGTTTTCAGGTACACTCCAATGGCTAGTTTCATCCCAAAAACAGATTGAAGAAATCTATAAAAAGGGGAAAAAACACCCGTTTGAAAAAGAGAGGAAAAAGTGATGGAAAATAGATAAAATTTCAAATCAAAAATCCGAGAAAGCCTGAGCCTGAATCTCAAGAGAAAACCTTCAAACTCAAATCCTTCCACTCCAAAAAGCTCAAAGAGGAATCCAAGGCGCCCAAATCAAAAAATCGATGGATTTTCCAAATTGAAGTAAAAGCTCTGTTTCTTCCATTTTCAATCTTCTCAACTGCAACGACTGTGAGGGATTAAAGCTGAGGCTTGATTCATCATTCCAAAGGGAGAAGAGGAAAGAAGAAAGAAGAAAAGCTCAAAGCCAAACAACTTCAAATCAGGCTTTTCTAAACTTGTTTACTTATTTTTGAATATTTGCTCATTGAGGAGCTGTGTATCTTTGAAAAACCATATTCTTTTTGTTTGTGCCTAGTTCAATCAAGGAATTGAACTAGTGGAGGTTGTATACCTCGGGTCAAGCTAGATTAGCTTGAGTTTAGGATTGTGTGCTGGTGAGCCCGAAAAACCAGCTGGGTTCGTTGTGATCCCAGGTAAAACAACAAGTTTGGGTTGTGAGCTTGTAAAATAACTCGGATGTAATCGAGGAGATTATAGTGTGGACCCAAGTGGATCTTGGGAGTGGATGTAGGTGTTGGATACATCGAACCACTATAAAATCTTTGTGTTTGTCGTGCTTCTATTGTCTCTATCTCTATCTCTATCTCATTGATTGTGCTTTATATTTGCATTGCATTTACTTTCATTCATCTTAAGCAAACAATTTTTATTTAGAGGTTAAATTTTTTAAAGAACCCAATTCACCCCCCCCTTGGGTTGTCATCTGGGCCAACACACATAGCATGGTACGGGCCATGTCTTCTAAGGTTCTATTTTTTCTTTCAACTACTCCATTTTATTGTGGTGTTCTAGGTGCTGAAAATTATGATGAATATCATTTTCTATGCAAAAGTTTTCAAATAAATGATTTTTAAATTCAGTGCCATGATTACTTCTTAGAGACACTATGGTGTTGTTTTTCATTTGTGACCTTTTTGAAGAATTTCAAAAACAATGGAAAGGTCTCATCTTTATGTGCTAAAAATAATACCCAAGTGTATCTAGAGTAATCATCTACAATCACAAGACCATATTTCTTTCCTCCTAGACTTGTGGTTCTAGTAGGTCCAAAAAGATCCATGTGAAGTAGTTCAAGTGGCCTAGAAGTGGAAACAATATTTTTAGTTTTGAAAGAATTTCTAGTTTGTTTTCCAAATTTACATGCATCGCAAATTTTGTTATTTTCAAAATCTAGTTGTGGAAGTCCTTTTACTAAATCCATTCTAATTAATTTTGAAATAAGGTGTGTGCTTGCATGACCTAATCTACGATGCCATAACCAACCAATCTCATTCATATCAGCATTATTAGCAACTAAGCAATGATTACTAGTAGATAAATTGTCTAAATCAATCAAGTATACATTGCCATTTCTATTTCCAATAAAAATAATGCTATTATCAATGGGATTAGAAACAGTGCATATTGATGCTTCAAATGATACTTTAAAACCTTTATCACATAATTGACTAATACTTATTAGATTATGTTTTAAACCATTAACATATAAGACATTTTTAATATATGTGGAGGGAGTTATTTGAATTTTATCAAACCCCATGATTTGGCCTTTGCCATTGTCACCAAATGTAACAACTCCTCCTCTTTTGCTCTCAAGGGTGATGAATTGATCCTTGTCACCCGCCATGTGTCTTGAGCAACCACTATCGAGATACCACTTTCGTTTTGATCTTTTGGCCGCAAGACACTCCTATAAAAATAATTAAGTCTTATATTTAGGTACCCAAGCCTTCTTGGGTCCTTCATGGTTAGTGGCATAAAAGATCGTTCCTTTGGGAACCCATATTTTATTGCCTTTATTATTTAATTTTTTGTTGTTGTTTCTTGCATCACATTCATAGGATTTATGACATTTCTTGTTACAATAATGACATGTAACATTATCTCTATTTTGTTCTTTTCTAAAAAAGTTTTTAACAATTTTTTGTTTTAAGTTAGGTCTATATCCTAAACTAGCTTTATCATATATAGCTCTTTGATTGCTTAACAATAAATTAAGTTTTTCAGAACTATAAGTAAATTTATCAACAATACTTTTATATTTATCAACTTCCTTCTTTAATTTATCATTTTCATTAAAAATTGATTCCTTTTCTTTTGTCAAATTATCATTTTCAGATTTTATTATTTTAATCTCATTAGTAAGATTGTCTTTTTCTTTGATAAAAATTGAGCTATCATTTTTTAAAGACTTGTATTTCTTTTTCAAAATTTTAAAGTCATCTACTAGTTCATTAAAAGCTTCAAATAATTCATCGAAAGCAAAATCATCACAAGGGTTTTCAGAACTTACCTCATCATCATCGTTTGCCATGAAGCAAATGTTGGCAACCTCTTTTTGTTCTTCCTCCGAAGAGGATTCATCACTGTCGCTCCAAGTTGCAACATAGGCTTTCTTCTTCTTCTTGAAAGTCTTCTTCAGTTGAGGACAATCGTATCTAAAGTGCCCCGGTTTCTTACACTCATAGCAAATCAAGGGGTCTTTCTTTGTCCTTGTCCTTTTCCTTTTTTTTCTCCTTCCATCTTAAATCCAGATTTCTTCTTTTGGAAGGGTCTCTTTCTTCTCATGAATTTTTTGAATTTTCTTGCTAGAAGAGTTGTCTCATCATCATCATCATCATCATCACTGCAGCTTTCCTCACTTTCTGCAGCCTTAAGAGCTATAGTTTTCTTTTTCTTGACTTCCTCCTCTTGATGTTGTTTCATGGTTAGCTCATGAGTCATCAAGGATCCAAGTAGCTCCTCCAAGGGTAAAGTATTGAGGTCCTTGGCTTCTTGGATTGCTGTCACCTTGCTTCCCAAGTCCTTGGAAGTGACCTAAGAATTTTGCGAACAAGTTCAGAATTAGCATAGGTTTTCCCAAGACTCTTCAAACCATTTACAATATCGTGAATCTAGTATACATGCATGCTATAGTTTCAGTTTGCTCCATGCTAAATAATTCATATTTATGAACAAGAATGTTTATTTTAGATTCTTTTACTTGGTTAGTACCCTCATGGGTAACCTCTAATCTATCCCAAATCTCTTTTGCAAATTACATGTAGAAATGCGATTAAATTTGTTAGCATCTAATGAACAATATAAAACATTCATGGCCTTAGCATTGAGCTGTGCCATTTTCCTATCATTATCATTCCAATCCCTTTCGGGCTTCGGAACAATAGTGCCATCAACAATGTGTGTGGGTGTACTAGGTCCATTAATTATAACACCCTACAATTCATAATCAGAAGCTTGAATGAATATCCTCATTCTTGCTTTCCAATATGAATAGTTGGAACCATTAAATAAGGGAGGTCTATTTGTAGAATGACCTTCGGCAAATGAGGATCCAACTTGAGCTGCCATTTGGATCTTTAGCTCTTGATCGTGTGATCAAATAAACAATGAGCACTTGCTTGATACCAATTGTTGGCCAGATGGCAACCCAAGAGGGGGAGGGTGAATTGGGTTCTTTAAAAATTTAAACCTTTTGAAACTATTAGCTTTAAGTTAAATGAAATTAAATGCAAGGCAAATATAAAGCACAAACAAGGAGATAGAGATAGAGATAATGGAAGCACGGCAAACACAACGATTTTATAGTGGTTCGATGTATCCAACACCTACGTCCACTCCCAAGATTCACTTGGGTCCATACTATAATCGACTAGATTACAGCCGAGTTGTTTTACAAGATCACAACTCAAAACTTATTGTTTTCCCCGGAATCACAACGAACCCAGCCGGTTTTCTGGGCTCACCAGCACAAAACCCTAAACTCAAGCTTATCTAGCTTGACCCGAGGTATACAACCTCCACTAGTTCAATCCCCCAGATTGAACCAGCACAAACAAGAATGAAAAGAATTTTTCAATAATACAAAGCTCCTCAAATGAGCAGATATACAAATGAATGAACAAATAAGTTTAGAAAAGCCTGTTTGAAGTATATTGGAGTTGAGCTTTTCTTCTTTTCCTCTTCTCTTTGGAGATGTTGAATCAGGCCTCAGCTTCGATTCGTTGCAAATGTTGCGGATGAGAAGTTGAAAAATCTTCAAAACAGAGTTTCTTCTTTCCCTTTGAGAATCCTTCGATTTTTTCAAGATTGAATGCCTTGGATTCTTCTTTGAGCTTTGTGGAGTGGAAGGATTTGAATTTGAGTGCTTTTCTTCTTGAGATTCAGGCTCAGGCTTTCTCGGATTTTTGATTTGAAATTTTTTTATTTTCCGTCACTTTTCAAACGGGTGTTTTTTCCTTTTTATAGATTTCTTTTAATCCATTTTGGGAAGAAAACTAGCCGTTGGAATGTACCTGGAAACAAAATATATCCATTAGAAATTAGGCAAAAAGGAAATATTACCATTAGAGCTGATCTGGCAATTTAAAATTTCATCCCAGACAGGTTGGAGTCGGCTCCAACTTTTCAGGTGTCGGCTCCAAGTCATTTTTTCAAAAATAGAAAGTTCTGAGTCCGTTGAGGAGTCGGCTCAGAAAAAGTTAGGTGTCGGCTCGCCATCGTCAGGTGTCGGCTCCCGAATACTGTAGGTGTCGGCTCCAAGATGCTCAAAAAGTCAACATTCTATCCCCGCATCGGAGTCGGCTCCAGACACTGTAAGTGTCGACTCTGAAACTCTGGGTGTCGGCTCCGAAACTTTAGGTGTCAGCTACGGACCGTATCAAAAATCAGAAGAAAATTTGAATGGCCATGGGGTCGGCTCCAGAAATTCTAGGTGTCGACTCCATGTTCTGAAACTTTAAGATTGATGTTTTGCAATTGATTCAAAACACGTTTCTTAATTTATTTAAATTGATCAAATATTTTTGAGTCCTGAAATACTTGTCAAATCATTAGTAATCAAATAAATATACTCAATTCCTTTATTAATCATCAAAATCAATAGTTGGGTCAACAACTCACCCTCTACATCAGTCAGCATTGGCATCTGAAAGATTTTCTGAGGAGAAAATAGGTCAGCTCAGAGCTTTACTGGCGGAGTATGATAGTCAAAGGACAAATGATATGTGTCAGTTGAGAGAGGAGTTCAATCAGTTGAAGGAAGAGATCAATTCAAGGCTTGACATGATTTCTTTTTCCATTAGCAATTCAGTAGAATCCTTTAGCGCTGATCTTCATAAGATTTTTGAAAGGATGGAAGGAATTGTAGATGGTTCTGGAACTTATCTTCATGCTACCAGTCAACTAAAGAAAGATATCGACCTCGCCGTCTCTCAAATTGAAGCTTGTCTTGAAAGTTTTAAGAAGACTCAAAAAGATGATATTATGAAAATGATTGGACATTTAAAGAAAATTGTGTATAAGCATGTTTGATTTTGATATCCTATCCTAGATTGTATCTTAGGATTTCTTGCTTTCTTGCTTTAATAGCGTTTATCTAGGAATTACATACTTGAATATGTCACTTTACTGTAACACATGTAATGAATCTTGCTTTAGAATACAATTACACTTTTATTGCAAATTTGTCCATGATTGATTGATTGAAATTCAATGAATGAGTTTACTATCTCTATGATTAATTGAACCAACAACCCCGCTCTGATAATTCAACATTTTTTTGCTGATAACAAAAAAGGAGGAGAGATAATTGTATATGCATAAAAGAATTATTGTATAAGCATAAGATTTCAATCTTTTGACATGTCAAAAAGGGGAAGAGAAATTTTGAGATTCTAATCAAAAATGATTCAATTGAATTCAGTTTATCTACATAGGGGGAGTTATTTAATGCAGGGGGAGCTTATTTTTTTATATAAAAGTTAAATCATCTTGATTGATGTTTATAATAGGACTCATGTATCTTTTTTGATTCATTTTGAATATTGACATCAAATTCTCTGTTAGGAAGTTCTAAAGCTTTAACAATGTCTATAATTCTTAATTCAAATGAATTTTTAATACATATACTCAAAGTTTTTGTCATCATCAAAAAGGGGGAAATTGTTGACCCAATTAAGGATTTGATGATTAACAAAACTATTTGAGTATAACATTTGAAGTTACTAATGATTTTGATTAAGTTTTTCAGCTTATAAGTCAATTTAATAATCAAAATCAAGAGTCAATCAAGTTCTGGTTCGAATCTAATGTCAAGGTAAGTTTGCAGACATTAGAGTCGACACATGGAATCGCAGAGTCGACTCCAGAAAATGGCACAGACTTAGAGTCGACTCCGGGATTGTTAGAGTCGACTCCAGAAGTTTTTTGTGTCGACCCCAGAAAAGTCAAAGACGACTCCAGATCGAGCGGATTAAAGAATTTCGAGTTAGAGCCGACTCCAGAAAAGTTAGAGCCGACTCCAGAATGTCAGACGCGGCTCCAGAACTGTCAAAATGTCTCTAAACTTTATCTTTATCTTTTTTAATCCCAACGGCTATTGCTATTTTTGATTCTAACCCTTCTTACACTTGTTTCTAACGGATAGTTTTAAACTATTTATGGATTAATCGGGATCTATAAGAAGAGGGTTTGCTGCATCCGAAAAAGCATAACAAGAAGAGGAAAAGAGAGACAAAAGAAAAGAATAGAGAGAAATCTGTGAAATCCATCAGAAAATCTAAAGAGAAAAGAGGAAAAACTTGAAAGGAAAGATCATATTGTTCCCCAAAAGAAAAGAGAGAGATTCCAAGCTTTTGTTGTTCTATTTCGAAGAAATCTCAAGGAAAGAAAGAAGCCCTAGTTTTTTTGATCTTCTGAGTCTCAAGAGCATCTTGAAGGAAGATCCATTCAAAGGAAGAGAAGGAAGAAGCCACCAAGATCTGCGAATCAGGCTTTGATTCCTATCCTTTTATTTCTGTTTATTATTGTATATTTGCTCATTGGAGGAGCTGTTTATCTTATAAAACAAATATTGTTTGCTGGATCAATCTGGTGATTGATTCAGTTGAGGCTGTTAGCCTTGTGCAAGCATTAGCTTGTGGTGATAGTTTTGTGCTGGTGAGCCTTGAAAACCAGCTGGGTTCGTTGTGCACCCGGGAAAACAACAAGTTCTAGTTGTGAGCTTGCAAAACAACTCTGCTGTAATCAGATTGATTATAGTGTGGACCCAAGAGGTACTTGGGAGTGGACGTAGGTGTAGGTACACCGAACCACTATAAAATTCCTGTGTTTGCTGTGATTGTCTCTTTATCTTTAACTCTCTATTTGTGCATATTCTGTTTTAATTTGTGTGAATCTAAGTTTTTATTTCCGCTGGGGCTATCTTTCAAAAGAGTTTAAATTTTTGAAAAACCCAATTCACCCCCCCCCCTCTTGGGTTGCTATCTGGACCAATAGTATTTATTATTATTATTATTTTAAAAAAAATTAATTATATTTTATGAAAAGTATCTTAAGGTTTTCTTTTAGGTTCTTTAAGGTACGTTAATTAAAAGGAAAAGTTGATTAGGTTAAAAGTGGATTTGTGATTAGAAGGAAAGTAATTTTTTATGTTAAAAAGAAAATAAAAAAATCTAACAATTAAGGTAACTAAAAATAAGAATAAAATTAAGAAAAAATTTATGATAATTTTTTTAATTTTTTAATTTTTAATTTTTAATTTTTTTTTTTTATTTTTTTAATTATTTTTTTAATATAACTGCACTTTAGCCCTTGGCAACAGTGTCAAAAATCGATGCATGTCATAGTACAATGATTTAAACACCTTAATTCCACTAATCTTAGGTAGAGTAACAAGAGTAAGGGATCGAATCCATAGGGACTTTGAGTAGTTATCTTGAAATAAATTTATGTAATTAAATATTTAAATAAGCAAACGATTGGTTGTGAAAATAATCAAGATATGATCTATCTTAATTAGAGTACGGCTCGTACCCATAGATCACAACCCATCCCTTTTAAAGAATAGATCAGTTAAAAATTATTTTTGCTTCAAGAACATTCAATAAAAGGTAAACATAAATAAATACTTTATTTCATAGCATCCAAAAGATTACATAAAAAATATATATATTCTACTTTTACTTCCTGAGATGATGGATCCGCAAATCTGCTTCCTGCTTCCACAGATCCGCTTCCTGAGATAGAAAGATAAAAAGATGGTTGAGTATTGAAGGTATGATGGCTGGTGGAAGGAGAACGAATGGAAAGATTTGGGTTATGGAGTGGAGAAAATAGAAATAGGAGTGGGGCGAAACCAAGAGAAGAACGAGGAATGAAAGGATTATTGGATGATTCATTAAGTGGCTCCGATGGTGTTCTTTTATAAGGAAGAAGACGTGTTGACTCCATGTGTAATCCACATTAACTACTTACCTTAGCTTCGTAAATAAGATTTTTTCCTTTCAAAGTTCAAACCATAGCCTTAAAAATATCACATGATTTCCTCTTATCCGCGACTGCTTTAAATTTTGGGTAAATCCTGGATTAAATCTTGAAAATTTCATTTTGAGCTGTTTCAAGTCCAATTTGAGTGTCATTTGTATTGTTGGACTTTTAAAATCAAGCTTTTCGAGTTGGCAGGATCTTTTTCTAAAAATATTATATAAAAATATTAAATTTAAAATAATAATAATAATTTAGTCTATAAATAAATACTTTTATGGCTAGTATTTATGTACTTATCACCGGATGCAAGAAAGAAGGTGCCCATGGTTGGAGAAGCTAGCTTCCTTTATTTTGGGTACGAGGCGGTTGTAGTAGAGAGCAGCCGAGGGCCAAGCCAGCATCGGAGGTGAACCCTTGCGGCCATGCAGCGCAACCCCTCTACGAATCGAGAATCAAAGGCAGTGCAGAAAAAGGGGGCGTGAAAACATCGTGTTCCTCGTCGGAAAGAGAGACGATCAGGTGTCCGTGACCACAGAACAAGTAGCATTTCTGTAGCTTTAGCTCTATGCATCAAATAATCTGTTTTGTCTATACAAATTGAATAAACATCACTATAGGATTATTATCTATTTCTCATTGTGGGATTACAATATAAGAAAGCGCGTACAGAGCAAGAACGAAACCTTTGTGCTTCTCAAGGAAAGATTGATTAACTTCAATAAAGGACTTCCCCTGCAACTGACTACAAAAGAAAAGACTAGAACTCTAACTAAAATTCCAAAAAGAATGCAAATTTGCAACAAGGAGAAAGCAGTGATAACCTTACGTTTTGCCGTTTTGCTTCTAAGACGCTCCTAAATAGTTTCTCTGTGTCAGTCACCGAGGCAGGAAAACTGGTCCATTTCCTCCTTCCCTTGGCTCGCTCTCCTCCCTCAGAATCCTTTAGCTTGGTAACAACCTGGGCATCTCGGGATTGATTCTCGACTCGCTCGACAACCTCCAGGCACAGATCTGGCCATCCTGGTGAGCGATGAAGGCGCGGCCAAGGGGAGAAGGCGACGAACTTGACAGAGCCAGCAGCAAGGCTGGCGGGGAAGGAGTTGGGAAGGCGAGGTCGTAGATGGAGATCGCGGCAGCTGAGGCGAAGTAGAGGAGGAGAGAGGGGGGGTAGACCACGATGGCAATGGCGGGGGCGCTGGCTGTCTAGAGGGAGGTGACGTAGAAAGAGGAGGTGGAGAAGGGTGGGGGTTTGAGAGCAAGGGGGCAAGGGAGGGGAGGGAGGGGGTGAGGAGGGAGTTTAAACGATTTATCACTAGCCGTCATGTTTGGCCTCTAGTGGTGATCCATGCGGAGATCTTTGGATGATATCCTCCCAAATTGGATGATAACCTTCCAACGAGGTGTGCTAGCACTTTTTTTCTTCTTCAATTGATTTTCTAAATTAAGAGAGAGAGAGATAATTTTTTTATTAAGATCAAATCTTGATCAATCAAGAGAGAAAAGATTTCTTGATCAAGATTAAATATTGATCTATCAAAGAAAATAATTTCTTGATCAAGATCAAATCTTGATCAATCAAGAAAAGAAAGAATACTTCCTTCAACCCGCCCAAGAGAGTATGAGCGAATGTGAGAGAGAGGAGCTTTCAACCCATCCAAAGAGAGAGGGACATCCTAGAAAGAGAAAAGATATTTTAGAGAGAGAAAGTAGAGTCTAGGCATTCAAGAGAGAGAAAGAGGAGTTGGCGTATGTTTTCAAGGAGGCCATCTCTCTCCTTTTTTATACATAAAGAGGAGGTTATGTGGTTCCATAAAAAAGAGAATTTTATTTCAACCACCTAACCAATCAACCATATCAAGTTCATAACAAATTATCCTAATAAATTTAAGATATTTGTTATCATGATAATGTTACGATTACAACCACCAAACCGCATTCCTAAAAAATAAAAAATAGTTATCCCATAAAACCAACCCCAAACCTTGGATTTGGCTTTATGATGATGCCAAAATCATGAGTGTTCCCTTCTCCATAACATGGAGATGGGTCATGTCCATCACATGGGTATGGATCCATCCTCCACATAGCATGATCTTAGCCTTCGGTTCAATTGGGTTTTCATGAATCAAATTATGCCATCATATGGATCCAATTAAATATCACATTATTAATCTCAATTAATCTAAGCCATCCATCACATGGAATCAAGCCTAATTGAATATCCAATTAATGAATTTTATATGTACATCACATGTACAAAAGGCTCTCCCTTGTATATAAAATTCTTTCTTTACAATGAATCCTATTCATCAATTTCATGTTCTCTCATTAAGATTGAGTCAAACCCAATCCTAATTAATTGGTTATCTAATTTGTTAAGTCCAACTTAATTCATTTTAACTTCATCCAAAATTTTCTTAATGCATGTGACCCATTAGGTCTCTTGATACGTTGGCAATAATCATGTCCCTAATATTGACCCTAAGGATGACCTGGTCAACACTTTATCCAAGTTAATTCTTTAACCAAATCAACTCCTTGATTAAGTTAAAGAATTCATGATTATAGATCATGAGCGACCTCTAGCAAGGCATATGACCACCCAAGTGTTAAGGGTTTTGTTGACGTGGATATCAATACCTATCTATGAACGGTTACCGTACGATTAAATCCCTTCATCACATATCCCAGATCAATCAGTGGTATAGAATGTGTCAATCCTATAATTGATCTTTGTTTATTTGATCTGAGAAAAAATTGACTCACATGAATTGAAACTTCGAAACCATTTAAAATTCCAACTCAATCTTGCAAGGATTTAATCAATTTAATCCATCAAGTGGCTATAGGATATAACCCTTTCTATTAAGGGAGACGAATCCTGTCTTGATCAAATACCACCTTCATGTGCTTCATGTTATACCTAACCGATACCATATTTGACATCCGTAGCTAGAGTGATGTTTGCATTTTGTCAAAGCATGACATTCCACACATAAGGTGCAATAAAAATCTCAAGTCAAGGATCACTCGCACCATCATCATCAGAGATCAACCATCGATACTATATATAATATCCATATGGGATCTCTGTGCGGGTCATCCAATGCATCGTTACAATAACGAACATCCACACACCTATCCAAGTATTTTCATACTTCAACTTGTGAGATCAGCTACTCACCATAAGGGTAAAGATATGCAATGTGTGCTAGTTCAATGGCATTCGACAGTGCCTAGTCCTGTCTACGCATCAACTAGAAAAATTTAAAAAATTGAACCATAATGTACAATTTTGGATCTCACAATTTGTAATCTCTATTACAATTTTCATATGCACAGTTCACATTCTTATGGACTTTATCTTACAAGTAAAATATATCCAAATATATTTATAAGAAAAATACCTAGATAGATAAAAAACCAATAATATTTGATTTGCATTCATAATAAAATGTGTACAAACTAGCATCTAATCCGATTGATATAGGGCACACATTAACACTATTGACTCCATTAACTTTGTATGCCAGGATCATTTATGAGGGTTGTGCTATTAATTCTAGTTCTAGTGCATGAGGGCGTGCATGGAATTGGGAGAGTGTGGCTTGGACATGCATGGGCCCACGTAATGGACCTACATGCATGAGGAGGGCACTCTTAACGATATTTTGTCCCTTAATGAAGCTGATGAGATCACATCCAGCAAATAACGGTGATCACTCCTCCATAAGCACCTCCAGCCGGCCTTTCGGTAGGACCCAATTCAGCAACCGAGCTGCGCCCTCACTACCTTCCGTGGCTCCAAGTCAGTCTTAACAACAACCCAAGCAATGCCTACGGCTACCTAGGTAAGACTCATTATGACCAACGTACCTGGCTCCATCACTCCATCACTCACCACTATCCACATAGGATGACAAACGTGCAACATGGGGACATGTCTAGCGAATGCCATAATGGCCGCCTATGCCCTGCAAGCTTGCAACGGCCTGCATCAACCATCCAAATCAAGCAGCACCTATCATCTTTGCTATGGCCACCCACTCTAGCAGGACATAGCCTGCAACTCTGACATACCATTAGGAAGCAAGCCCAACTATTGCTGCCCCTATTATAAATGCTCTGACAAGTGATCACACCCCAAGTCTCACAGACTCCAAGCATCAATAAAATAGAAAGAGGGACCCCCAACAAGGTAAGCTCAAGTAAGGCACTCAAGCCCTTATACGCTTACACAGAGAGCACTTCTTAATCCTCTCTCTTTCGAGCTTTCTTAAGCTCACGGCTGTTGTCCAGAGCACTGACTTGAGCATCGGAGGGTTTTCGTTAGAATCTTCGATCCTCGAGACTTTTTGCAGACTTTCTGTTGGCCCAGATGGCAACCCAAGAGGGGGGGTGAATTGGGTTATTTAAAATTTTATAATTAAAATTAATTTTCCAAGATGAATATGCACAAATAAAGTGTAGAGAGTATGATGCTATGAATGCTGAACACAATATAAATTAGAGAGAAAGAGAGAAGAAATAAGCACGACAAACGCAAAGGATTTATAGTGGTTCGGTGTTAGCTACACCTACATCCACTCCCAAGCAACTCTTGGGTACGCACTATAATCACCCTGATTACAGCAGAGTTTTTTGCAAGATTACAACTCGAACTTGTTGTTTTACAATGGATCACAATGAACCCAACCGGTTTTCATAGGTTCACCAGCACACAACCTAACACAATCTAATCTTAGCTTGTCCAAGGTCAACTACCTCACCTGATTCAATCCCTAATTGAATCAGAAAACAAGTGAATCAAATAAATGATTACAATAATATAAAAGCTCCTCAAATGAGCAGATAAACAATATAAATAAAAATGAGAATAGAAAAGCCTGATTAGCAGATGTTTGATGTTGAGCTTTTCTTCTTTTCTTCTTTTTTCTTCTCTTCTGAATGATCTTTCTCAAGATTGAACTTAGGCGCTTGAAGAAATGTTGGTGTAGAGAAGGATGAAGAACTAGGGCTCTTGCTTTTCTTCTTTTAATTGATGGAAAATCCTTCGGATTTGACTTTTAAAAGCTTTTGGATTTCTCTTCTATTTCTTTTGCACAGTTAGGCTTTGAATCAGAGTTTTCCCTCTTTGATATTTCTCTATTTTTCTCTTTTTTTCTTCCTTTTCTTTTTGAACAGTCGGAATGCCCTTTTATAATCTCTCTTATATCCATGTTTTGATGCAAAATAGTCATTAAGAGTACTTGTGGATGAGTTTAACACGTAAAGGGAAAGAGCCGTTGAAGAGAATCAGAAGAAATATGACCATTAGAGCCATTTCTGACAAATCTGAAAGTTGCCTCTGACAGATTAGAGTTGGCTCTAATCTAGCCAGGTGTCGTCTCTAAGTTGGGTTTCCCAAAATAGAAAGAAAATATTCATCGTGGAGCGGCTCTGAAATTCTATGGGGTCGACACAACTCGAGCTGGAGTTGGCTCTAATTTCCTTGGGGTCGACTCTAATAGTGTCCCAAAAAATACAGTCTCTATTCTCAGGTTAGAGTCGGCTCTAACTCTGCTGGAGTCGGCTCTAAAATTTGAAGCAGAAAGACAGTTCACTATAACTCAGGTTAGAGTTGGCTCTAACTTTCTGGAGTCGGCTCTAAATCGTGCCGAATGTGCCAAATAGTTCCGATACGCTCCGGAGTTGGCTCTAATACTTCTGGAGTCGGCTCTAAAGTCTGAACTTCGACACATATCACTAAAAATTGATTCAAGCCCATTTTTGTACGAAATATAAATACTTAATTTTTCTAAATTCCTGAAACACTTGTCAATCTCATTAGTATCACAGAGAATATACTCATGGCTTTTGTTAATCATCAAATTAATAAATGAGTCAACAATCTCTCCCTTTTTGATGATGACAAAAACATTGAGTATATGCATAATCAACATAATCAATTAATGCATAATTATCAAAAATAAGCAAATTCATAGTTATGCTTGAGTTTTAATAATGTTAACCAAAAGTAATTCAAATAATTTTCTTATGTATCATACAAATAGAATTTTTAAATAGGATTTTAATAACTCAATTAAGCTCCCCCTGAGTGAGAACAACTTGATTAAGCTCTCCCTATGTATGTGCATACAATATATCCATTTAAGTCCATATGCATATACACTCTTTCTCACCCTTTTTTGTTATCAACAAAAAGGTTAAGAAGTTATAGGATAGACATTGCTTAAATTAAAATCAATACAGGAATTGAATAATTTAAAATTTAAAATTCAAGTGTCAAGACTGATTTCATATAAAATACCATTGAGTACAAAGTATCAAGCATATAACATGTTAAGACAAGATACTCACAACAAGATACATGATTCTAATCACATTCTAGGCAAAATTATAAGTTTGTCCTAGATACAAACTAGTTTCCATATGCTAAACTTAAGATCTAAAGATAGATTGAAGTTGATTGGATTGGAGTAGAATTGACTTGGCTTGGCTTGGAGAAAGTATCATCTCAGAATCTTCTTAAGTTCTACCAAAATCTGTCTCATTCCTTTTTCTTGAACTTTATAAAATCATTAAGCATTCTCTCAACTAGAGAAGTAGCCGCCATGACTTTCCTTGAAGCTCAGGATTACTTTTGGAATAAGTATCTGAGTCACCTCCAATGTCCTTAATTTTGTTAAATATTAATTTTATATCAGTCTTCAAGGCATCAGAAGATGTACTGAGTGATGACTCTATTTTATTGATCTTTTCTTCCAAAGTGTAACACAGCTATCTCATTCCCAAAGGTTGATTTTTGACACCATCTTTAATTTTAGCCTCATGCTCTACCAACAGGGCTTTGAGCTGCTCAATCTGCCTATCAGAAAATTCAGTTGAACTTTGGACAAAAGTGGTTGTAGCTACTGGTATCGCTGGGGCTACCAAACTGCTCGGTCTAGGTGAAGAGTGTCTCATAGATGGTCCAGCCTCCGAAGGACCAGGGACTACAGTATCAGCTTCAACCACCCTTTCTTCTCCATGTCCTTTCCTTTGCCATTGACCATTTACTTTCTTGAAGCCCATACGGTGAAGTGTGGCAATATTATAGTAATCCGTATGTCTCAATTTCTTCAGTGGATCATTTTCCAAAATATCTACTCCTTGACTTTGAAAAGCTAAAGTCAAAATCATTTCATATGGCAAAGTGGATCTTTTCTTGCTATTGGCCTCCGCCATATAACCAATCATCATTTCAGTAAATTGATGGGCTGTCCCATTACTACACAGTCCATAACAACTATATCCCTTTCTAAAACATTCAAATCTTTCAGTCTTTAGAAATAAAATCCTACTGCATATGTTATGTAACAGTCTTAATTCCAAAGGTAACTGATTTGCACTTATTTCCTCAAAATCTGACATATCTTTTCCTAATATCCTTGATAGTGCTTCTCCTCTATTGCTGTGTAAGGTGGCAATCATCCCAATCACTGAAATTTCCAACAAATTTCCCAAAATTTTAGAAGTTAGGTGAATCCGAGTTCCTCTAACAGAGCTGACAATCCTACCATCTCCTCTACTCAGATTATGATAAAATTCCTTTACTAGACCAGGATAGGTGAGGACGTCAAGAGAGCTTACCTTTTCTCATCCCATTTCCTATAATTGCTTCCCGAGAGTAAATCCTTCATAATCAAAAAAGTTAAAATCAACCTTCCTTCCAGTGGTGATAGCTTTCCCAGCCAAGAGGTCAATTTGGGGTAAAGGTGGAGTGGGAATCAAGCTAGGAGTCGAGGAAGAAGATGTAGAAGATGAGCTCGGAGATGGTTGCCTTGTCGGACGTCGAGCGGTTCTTCTTCCGGTGGTGACATGACTCCAATGGCGAATGCACGACACTTGGGAGCCATTTGATGTCAAGAGAGGATGGATTCGAAAGATTTTGGGGTTTGGGATAGGTAGAGAGAGATTTGGAGTGGATTGGAGTCGATGGAAACAAGAAGGTTGTAGGGAGAAATAATCTCTAAGGCATGCATATTTTAAAATTTGATAACAATTATCAATGCGAAAGCTTAAAGATTAAATATTAATCTATCTAACATGCATTAAGATCATATCTTTGCCTTATACTATAGGATCGTTTGATCTAAATTATGCATATAAATAAAATCATCAAGATCATATCTTGATCTTCAAGATAAAAGTCATACTACTTGTCTTGAAGTCTGCCTTAAGATATAGGGATCATATCACTTACCTTAAGAACAATTGGTAAATCCTTTGTGCTCTGCAGCCGTTCAATCGTCCGGCTTCTAGTATCGTCTACGCGAAGTCCCCGAATGATCAGATTCCCAGGAGTGCTAGCTTGCGGAAAAACAACTTTGCCGATCTTGAATCCTCCCACTTGAATCTTCTTTCAGGATCCACTAAACTTTTGCTAACACCAGAATTATACCAGGATTTTCTGTTCTAACTCTTTAGAATTTCAATCCATAACATATCATTGTTGTTTATCTGGTGAAGAATGTCCTCTAATTCCAACGTTGACGTTTGGTGAAAACCTATGAATTCTAACACTTAGAATTCCAACATTTTGTTAATTCCATATGAATTCTAACACTTAGAATTCCAATAAAAACCATTTGGAGAAGATTAAGTTAATACATTAAATTCTGCATGATAATTTAATCTCTTATGAGATGAGATTTTAGTTATCTCATCATTTGAGATCCTTATGCGAGAAAATTGTTTTCACACATGGGGTTTACGTTTGGGTTTTGGTTTAAACTAATTTGAATTTATTAGATTGAACCTACATAGATCATGGTCCTAGCCCAAATCAAATTTGGCTAGTCCTGAATCTATTTAAATCCAAATCAAGTCTAATTTCAAATCAATATTTGAAATTGATTAGTCTTTCTAATAGACTTAAACCTAATTGAATCTTATTCAATTATACTTAACCTAATTGAGATAATTCAATCAATCAAATTGATTAATTAAATCATATACAATTCTAAATCGTTGATAAGCAAATAGGTCATCCTAGGAAACTTCTATGCGTGTGACTCGCTAGGTTCGAACCTAAGCCGGTAGCATAGGAACAACTTTTTATACTAATCGATGTGCCTATCTAGCAATGGAACCCGACGTCCGGATAGATTGAAGAGTTGCCGAGCAAACTCAAAGAACCCTAAGAAATAGTTACCGTATAATTTATCCTTTTGACCACAAATGTTAAGGATGGCTTAAGAGCCTGTCAACTCTAAACAATAAATCCATAAAGTGATTTCAACTTTAGTGATCATGTGACCTTCATATGAAGTGCCTTGGCCAAGGTCTTGCTAAATTGAAACACAAGCATTTCTCCTTTTAACGGGATAGGTCAAATTCCATCTTGATCTACAACTGACTATCACAAGTACTTAACTGCACCCAGTAACCTTTCATAACTGGATTAAAAATTCAGGTGGTTCGGCACCTAAGTACAATAAGTTGCTTGCAAGTCACTGGTTGTGATCTTCGGGTCTGAAGGATACTTATACCCATATCTTCTCGTATTAACTCTTGATAGCATAATGTTTGAAAATAAGTCATATTCGGTGAAATGTACTCCTACACTTTTACCTGTATGTCATACAAGTGTCTCTACACTCCTTAGTTAAGAGGACAACCAACAAATATGATATACAACATCCTATCATTGATAGTACTATGGCCCTGTCATAGTATATCATTTGGTCGCGAACTCTTTTGAGGACCTTCAAAGATAGATCCTCCTTTATTGTAAAAGAAGATCCTCAGGGCTTCATTACTATTAGGAGTTTTAAGAAGATGTTCTTGTAATGAATAAACTGTCAAATAACTTTTATTAATATATCAATTTATATGCTATTTACATTAGCACAATCATGAAATGATTGGCTTTAGGATATAATTCCCAACAAACTCCCACTTAGCCTAAAGCCACTCATTACAGTATCTAATACACATCTTCAACTTATAGTCGTCAAACTCCTTGATGCTGAGTGCTTTAGTAAATGGGTTGCCTAGGTTTTCCTTTCCGTCAATCTTATGAAGATTTATGTCACCTCGTTCTATAATCTCTCGAATAAGATAAAATCAGTGCAATATGTGCTTGGTGCGCTGATGTGCTCGTGGTTCCTTTGCTTGAGCTATGGCACCAGTGCTGTCACTATACAAAAGGATTGATCCATCTATGGAAGGTGTCATTCCAAGCTCGGAGATGAACTTTCGCAGCCACACAGCTTCTTTCACGGTATCTAATGCAGTGATGTACTCTGCCTCGCATATTGAATCTGCCACTGTATGTTGCTTGAAACTTTTTCAGCAAACAGCTTCATCATTTAGGATAAACACGAAACCCGACACACTTTTGTTGTCATCATGATCTGATTGAAAACTGGAATTAGTATATCCCATAAGTTTCAAATCAGACTCTCCATAGACTAACCACTGGTCCTTAGTATTTCTTAAATACTTAAGAATTGTCTTAACACTTGCCAGTATTTTTCTTCTGGATTAGATTGGTATCTACTCACTACTCCTAGTGAGTATGCTACATCTGGTCTTGTACATGTCATGGTGTACATAATCGATCCTACTGCCGAAGCATATGGAATTCGACTCATACGTTCTCTTTCATTAGGAGTTGTCGGACAATCCTTATTAGAAAGATGAATTCCATGGCCTATCGGAAGATAGCCTTTATTGAAATTCTCCATGCTAAACCTCTTTAGCACTGTGTCAATGTATGTAGATTAGGATAGACAAAACATCCTCTTAGATCTATCTCTATAGATCTTCATCCCTAGGATGTAGGATGCTTCTTCCAGATCTTTCTTAGAGAATTGTGATGCTAACCATGTCTTTATTCCTTGTAATGCAGAGATATCATTCTCGATTAAGAGAATGTCATCCATATATAATAAAGAAATATAATAACAGAATTGTTAGCCCATTTATAGATGCAAGGTTCTTTTTTATTCTTAATGAAGCCATAAGATTTGATCACATTATCAAATTGTATGTTCCAACTCCTAGATGCTTGCTTAAGTCCATAAATGGACTTCTATAGCCTGCACACTTTAATTTCGTCTTCAGATATAAAACCTTCAGGCTAATCATATACACCTGTTCTTCTAAATTACCATTTAGAAAAGCAGTTTTAACATCCATCTGTCAAATCTCATAATCTAAGTGTGCTGCTATAGCTAGTATAATCCGAATGGATTTCAGCATTACCATAGGAGAAAACGTTTCATCATAGTCAATACCATAACGTTGACGATACCCCTTGGCAACCAGACGTGCTTTGTAGGTCTCTACCTTTCCGTCTGCATCTCTTTTCTTCTTGAAAATCCACTTATACCCTATGGGTGTTATCCCTTCGGGTGGGTCAATTAATGTTCATACATTATTATCTTTCATGGAATCAAGTTCAGATTTTATGGCATCAAGCCATTTATCAGAGTTAGTCCTTCGCATAGCATCCATATAGGTGATCGGATCCTCGTTGTTCTCATCGAGCTCAATAGGATCCTCATTCTGGACTAAGAAACCTAAGTATCTGTCCGATTGATGTGGTACTCTATCAGATCGCCTTAATGGTGCATCTAAAATGGGTCTTGAGTTTAATCTAATCAACTCAGATTCTAAGGGTTCAATGGTTTGTGTTGTTCCTTCTACTTGATGAACTTCCTTAAGTTCAACATTATAGCCATTTGTTCCTTCCCTAAGGAACTCCATTTCAAGAAAAATCGCTCTATTACTAATGAACAACTTTTGTTCTTCAGTATTGTAGAAGTAATATCCTTTGGTTTCTTTTGGATAGCCGATAAAAAAAATATTTGTCAGATTTGGGTTCAAGTTTGTCTGATTTTGCATGTTTCATATAGCCGGACACTCCCAGACTCTCAAATAGGTGATAACCGGTTTATGTCCATACCACATCTCATGTGGAGTTTTAGAAACAGACTTACTTGGAACCTTATTGAGAATATGATAAGCTGATTCTAATGCATATCCCCAAAATGATATTGGCAAGCTTGCAAAACCCATCATGGACCGAACCATGTCTAATAGGGTTCGATTTCTTCTTTTTGACACACCGTTATGTTGCGGTGTTCCTAGAGGAGTCCATTGGGAGAGAATCTCATTCTCCCTTAGATATGTCACAAAGTCATTTAAAAGGTATTCTCCTCCTCGATCTGATCGAAGGGTCTTAATACATTTTCCTGTTTGTTTTTCTACTTCTTTATGATATAGTTTGAATATTTCAAACGACTCTGATTTATGTCTCATAAGATAGACATAACCGAACATAGAAAGGTCGTTTGTAAAAGTAATGAAGTAGCAATATCCACCTTTGGCACAAGTGCTCATTGGTCCACATACATCAGTATGTACTAGACCCAATAGCTCTTTGGCTCTTTCACCTTTTCCAGTAAAAGATGACTTCGTCATTTTACCAAGAAGACATGATTTATAGGTAGTTAATGATTCACAATCATCAACTCAAAGGATGCCCTCATGGGTTAACCTGTTTAATCTATTCTTATTGATATGACCCAGCCGATAGTGCCAAAGATAAATATCTATGACATTAGTTATTCTAGGGCACTTTGTTGACCCAATTATTGATTTTGATGATTAATAAAAGATATGAGTATATTTACTATATTTTTGATAGATTTAATAAGTGTTTCAGGGATTAAAATGTTTAATCAATCAAAAGGAATAAAGAAATAAGTTTTGAATCGAATTTTAAAAGAATTTTTCAAAGTTCAGAATTTGGAGTCGACACCCAACTAGTTAGGAGCCGACCCCAAGGCGTATCAGAAGATTTATGGATTTTTTGGCATGATCTGGAGTCGACACCCAGAGTTTCGGAGCCGACTCCAACCTGAGATACAGAGAAGTGTATTCTGTCTCAGTTTCTGGAGCCAACACCTAAAATTTGGGAGCCGACACTTGAGTTTCTGGAGCCGACTCTAACCTGAGAACAGAGAGCATGTTTTTATGGACATTTCTGGAGCCGACACTTTTGGATTGTGGAGCCGACTCCCAAAAGCGACGCGCCGATACTTAACTTTCCCGAAGCCGACTCCTCAACAACTTTTTATTTACTATTTTTGGATACCCGATTTGGAGCCGACACCTAAAAAGTTGAAGCCGACTCCAACCTGTCAGGAATGGATTTTCATTTGTCAGAACGGACTCCAATGGTAAGATTTCTTTTTACCTAACCTCTAACGGCTATTTTTCTTTGTGTGTAGGAGTATCCAAGCATCACAATGGCTAAATTTTTCACCTAAACTTGGATTAAAAGATATATAAAAAGGGGGGAAACCATCCGTTTAAAGAAGAAGGGAAAAAAAAGAAAAAATAGACTGAAAAATCCAAAAAATCTTGAGGAAGAAATCAAAGAGGAAAGACTCAAAGCTCAAATCCATCAACTCCAGAAAGCTCAAAGAGAGATCCACAAGCTTCTCAAGTTCAAATCAAGGAGATTTCTATCATTAGAAGAAAGAAAGCAAAAGCTCCAAATCCTCAACTTCTCATCTACAAATTTCAGTGAAGAATCTGAGCTGAGGCCCTGATTCAATTTTTCAAAGAAGAAGAGGAAAAGAAGAAAAGCTACATTCAAAGAGCTTCAAACAGGCTTTTCTTATCCTTATTTATTTTATTGTTTATTTGCTCATTTGAGGAGCTACTATATATTCAAAACTCTATTTTTCATTATTATTTGCTAGTTCAATCGGGGGATTGAATTAGTGGATGTTGTATACCTCGGTACAAGCTAAGGATAGCTTGTGGTTGGGTTGTGTGCTGTTAAGCCGAAAAACTAGCTGGGTTCATTGTGATCCCGGAGGAAACAACAAGTTTTAAGTTGTGAGCTTGAAAAATAACTCGATTGTAATCAAGTGGATTATAGTGTGGACCCAAGTGATACTTGGGAGTGGACGTAGGTGTTAGATACACCGAACCACTATAAAATCTTTGTGTTTGTCATACCTTGACTTTCTATCTTTCTCTATCTCTTTATTTGTGCTTTGCATTTATCTTGCACTCAATCTCATTTGTTTCACAGCACATAGTTTTAAAGAGTCAAATTTTTTTAAAGAACCCAATTCACCCCCCCTCTTGGGTTGCCATCTGGGCCAACACGCTTACTTGATTTGTACACTACATTTACAGGCTGTGATAATATATAAATGCCATTAGATAAATGCCCAGTCATTACAGTGACTCCATTCATAATGATATTCAAAGTAACATCCTTTATTGAAATTTCATAATGACTTTTGGCCAGAAGGCCTACAGAAATTACGTTCCACACGAACATTGGGCAAAAATGACAATCATTTAGTACGATGACATTTCTATTGAAAACTATTTCAAGAACTCCTAATGCCAGAACCGGAACTAATCTTCCATCACCGACATTAAGGAATCTTTCATTGTCTTCAATTCTTCTAGTGACCTATAGTCCCTGCAATGAATTGCAAATGTTAAAAGGACTCTGGTATCTAATACCCAGGTCTGATTATCATATACAGAAAAATTACAAGGTGTTATCATATAAATACCTTGTTGAGCAGCATCTTGCTCCTTTTTCTTCTTTGGCCTGTTTAGATCAAGCATGGCAATGTAAAGAGGACAGTTCCTCTTCCAGTGCCCTTACATCTTGCAATGAAAGCATTCAGCCTGACTTTTATCAACTTTCTTCTTCTGCATCTGACTCCTTATAGATGTCCTAGCATGTTACACCTTTTTTCTTATTCTTTTTCTTTTTCCTTTCCCAAAGGGTTGACGCCCTACCTTAAATCCTTTAACCACATTAACCAAACCCTTAGAGAGCTGATTGTCCTTCTCAAAGTTCTGTAACAACCCCAACAAACTGTGGTAGTTGACTGCAGGCTTTGTCATTCGATAATGAGTAAGGAAAGGTCGGAAGGATGAAGGCAAGGAATTCAGAATCACATCTTTTCCTAACTATTCATATAGGGGAAAGCCAAGCTTGCTAAGGAGTTCTATCTTCTCGATCATGTATAATACATGATCAGTGATAGGAGATCCATCCTCATTTGAGCATTAAAAATATCACATTAATTTGATAGCAGAGTGTCCAAAAATGAGTCACGTTCGGTGAAATGTACTCCTATACTTTTACCTGTATATCATATCAGTGTCTCTACACTCCTTGGTTAAGAGGACAACCACCAAATATGATATACAAATCCTATAATTGATAGTACTATAGCCCTGTCATAGTATATCATTTGGTCGCGAACTCTTTTGAGGACCTTCAAAGATAAATCCTCCTTTATTGTAAAAGAAGATTCTAAGGGCTTCATTACGATTAGGAGTTTTAAAAAGATGTTCTTGTAATGAATAAACTGCCAAATAACTTTTATGAATATATCAATTTATATGCTATTTACATTAGCACAATTATCAAATGATTGGTTTTAGCACTACAAGAGAAATAAAATATTGCGACGCCCAAATGCGTCGCATTGCGTCGCTAAACATGATATTGCGATGCAATAGCGACGCAATGACGGCGTCGCTCAACTGTCCGTCGCAATACTCATTTGTCGTAATTGCATCGCAATATTGCGACTCTCTGCGACGCAACTGCAACGCATGCAAATGCGTCGCTAAATTTAAAATTATTTTTTTAAAAAAAAATTATTATTAAATATTGCGTCGCAATATTGCGACACATCCAGCTGCATCGCAATATTAATAATAATACTTTTGGTATAATAGCGATGCAATTTGAGTCGCTAATGCATCGCAAATAAAAATTATTTTAAAATATTGCGACGCAGGGTCATTGCGTCGCAATATTTATTAAAAATTTTTAAGATAAAATAGCAACTCAATTTTAGTCGCTAATGCATCGCTATTAAATTATTTTTAAATTATTGCGATGCCAGGTCATTGTGTCATAATATTTAATAATAATTTTAAAAATATTAGCGATGCAATTTCAGTCGCTAATGCGTCGCAAATTTTATTTTTAAAAAAATATAAAAGATTAAAATTAAAACGGTTAATACAATTTCGCTAAATCTAAATATTGATACAAACATTTTTCACTCAATCCAAACAATAATAAATTTCAAAAATAATTTATATATTAAAATTTTGAAGTTTTTACAACATAAAAAAAGAAAAGAAAAATACATCAAGAATCTGAATGAATCACGTGGAGGCTGTGGAGGCTGAAGACTCTGCGACAAGCGTCTAACCATATCCCGCAAATAATGCATCTCATCTCGCATGTCTGCAACCTCCTGATCCCGGCCTCGCATACGATCCTCAAAATCCTGCTCGACCTCCTGGCGAAGCTCCTCTGCAATAGATCTGCGAAGCTCCTGTAAACGCTCGGGAGGAAGATCACCAGGAACTCGCGAGCTGGAGGCCTGATGGGGAAAAAATGTAGAAGCTCTAGTGCCCATACCATAGACCCTGCGGTCTCGTGGCTGGGCACCAACAGCCTCCAAAAACACACGTCGACTCTCCTCTGCTGAGAGTTCGACGGGCGTCTCCCCATCAGTAGAGTCGACCTGCGATGCCTGGGAGCGAAGCTCCTCGACTCGTGCTTGAAATTATGAAATCAATAATAAATGAGTTAATAAATTTCTAGAAATAAAATTTTAGAAATTAAACAGATACTACATAAATCTAATTTCTTACCGCAACCTCCCGTGATCGCGTGTCGACCCAGGAACCGTCCCTCCTGGTGTGTGTCGCCCTGAATAGACGAAACTCACCAGGATCTCCGCCCTCCTGCTCAGACTATAACAATAAAAAAAATGATATTAATACAAATATTTGTAAATAACTAAAATAGTAATTAAAATATTTATGTTTTCTTACCATACGCCGTCTGTGCTCCTGAATCGAAATGGAGCCCGAAGTATGACGGAGAGACCCGTGCCAGGACCGCCCTTCTCAGATCGGCGGTTCGTGCTGGCTGATGCGGACCTCCTGCGCCAGCCATCGGACTCCCAGGCCTGCTGCCACTCGTGCCAAATACCCTCTGGCACGTGCGCAGGACGCTGACCCGATGACCTCCAACGATGAAGCATGTCGGAGTATCGGCGTCGCGTCAGAGCCTCCCATGCTGCCCTAATGGCATCATGGGTGGCAGGATCCCACGTAAACTTTTTCTGCATTAAAATAAACAGTTAGTTTCTGAATTTATTAAGTTTAAGAAATTTTATATCACTGATAAATTGTATTTAATAAGTTTACCTGAAACTCAAAAATAAAACTCCCTCGTGGCTGGAGATACGTGGCGCCAATCGTAGCCACTGGGATCTGCACGCCTCTGAAATACGGCGCTGATGTGGCTGGATACATGATGCTGCTCAATGAATCTGTTAAAAAAATGCAAGTTTATAAGTAATTGACTTAAAAACATAAAATATTTTTAATTAGTATATACTTACATCCCCTGAGCATCAAGTCGAAGTACGTGCGGCCGATGGTGGAAGAACTCTCGGAGGTCTGTGCCGATCGGCTGGATGGTAATACTGCTGCAGAGATCGAAGGCTGCGCCTCTGCTGGAGATCCAAACTCTCCATCTCCGACGCTCATGTGATCTGATGTCGCAGGGCTACGTCTCTGCTCACTCCGTCTGTCGTCGGTAGATCTACCTCTGCCCCTCATACTGAAAATACTAAAGATTCACACAATTAAATTACGATTAATGATTGACTATGTAAAATTTAACACTTATAAAAAAAAGTTAAATTTTAAAAAACCTTATGTTTAATCGGTGTCATTTGTTTCGTGAAATGTTGGTTCAACATCCGATGCCGTATCGGATTGCGAATCAGTTTCATTATCATCGGAAGGAAACCGAACATTTGCATCCGCAATTTCTTGGACATCACCATTTGGATCTCTAAGTGATGTTTCAGGAGCCCTTGTGTCGTCCTCAATTGCATGCATTTCCATCTCATCCTCTTGAAATGCAGGGCACTCGGCTGATTGACTTGATGAACTCTCCTCTAATACGATTGTTGAACGTGGGACGATTTTAGAAACGGCCCACCAATCTCGCTTGTCGTTGCGCAAACTTGGATATCCGCAGTAAAAGACTTGCTGAGCTTGGGATGCAAGGATGAATGGGTCATATTTCTGCAATCTTCGTCGATGGTTCACTTCAACCAAATTATAGTCGTTATGAACCCTTTTGCCCACAGGAACTATCGGATCGAACCAATCACAACGAAACAATACGGTTCGTTTCATAGGCCAACCGGGATATTCAACTTCAACCACCTCTACTAACTTTCCATAATAATCCTGCATATTTGCTCCAACACTTTCTCCTTTACACACACGCCCCAGTTCTGCGTGCCTCTTGAAGCTGCTAATCGTTCAATCTGAAATTTGTACCCATTTACAAAATAGCCAGTAGAGGTTGTTACGGTCTTCAATGGCCATTGCGATAGACATTTAATGAAAATATTGTCGGTTGTGGACCATGGACCGTTGACCTATAAATTAATAAGCTATTCACATCCAATTCAAAAAATAAAAGCCATTATCGAAATTGATTGAGTGATACTACTCACAAATTCATAAAACCAGTAAGCAAACTCCGTTTCTAATTTCTGCCCAATTGCAACTTGACTGATGTCGGGATTCATCTGTCGTTGTCTATCACAAAACATCCTTATGGGATGAAAAGGATGAAAACTAATGTTAGAAATTAAATATTGGTATATTGTAATTTAAATTTAAATTTTCAATTAGCATTGAAGTATACACTTACTCAATATATGGATCGACTTCTCTACAGTTCATTAGGATGTAATATGTGCTGCATTATACTCCATATCGCTAAGATTTCTTGACTTCTGCCCACCAAATGAACGGCCGATACTTTAAAAATTGATATTCTACCGTCATTAGGTTCTCCTTCGTCCACACATACGTCATCGTTACGACCAAGATTTCGGCTCCTCGTGTGGACGTGACCCTCAAAGTAATGCGAGGCAAAAGCTGAAACTTCTTCGACCAAGTGTGCATTGCATATAGAACCTTCAACCCTTGCCTTATTACGCACATTATTTTTTAACTTCTTAAGATACCTATATGTAAAGTTGAACAAAAAATTAACGAATTTTTCAAGCAATGAAATAATATTTGAAATGTCAACATATCTTAATGATGTATATATTTACCTCTCGAAAGGATACATCCAGCGATACTGCACGGGACCAGCTATGCTCGCTTCGTATGGCAAGTGAACCGGTAAATGCTCCATTGAGTCAAAAAAACTGGGAGGAAATATTCGCTCAAGCTTGCATAAAATAATTGGAATTTCCTCCTCAAGCCTTGCCATGGATGCAGAAGTAATGACTGCGGCAGATAACTCCTTGAAGAATAAGCTGAGCTCCGTAATTGCCTTCCAGACATGTTGCGGAAGCAACTCACGAAAAGCTATAGGTAATAACCGTTGCATGAAAACATGGCAGTCGTGACTCTTCATGCCGAACAACTTGAGCTTATGCATGTCCACACACCTACCGATATTTGAGGCATAACCATCTGGAAATTTTAACCCTCTAAGCCAGTTACATAAAACTTCTCGTGAATTTCTGTCAAGAGTGTAACAGCTTTAGGATAGGTCCCATCGGCACTCCTTCTCAAATCACCTCTTCTGCAGTACTGATTAAGTTCTTCTCTTGACTTTGCAGTATCTTTTGTTTTTCCCGGGATGTTTAGCACCGTGTTAAATATGTTATCAAAGAAATTTTTCTCGATATGCATAACATCCAAGTTGTGCCGGATGAGATTTGTGCTCCAATAAGGCAAATCCCAAAATATACTTCGCTTCTTCCAGTTATGTTCTTTACATATACGGCCATTTATTCTATCTGCATCTGGTTCCCATGCATACATCAACCCCAAATGCTCTATAGAATCAAATAGATCCGTGCCGGACCTAACCGGTTCGGCAAATTTTGTGACTGCTTTGTTCTTCCGGAAGGCGATCAAGTTACGCCTGTAAGGATGATTTGGGGGCAAGAACTTCCTATGGTTATCAAACCATGACTGCTTACCACTCTTCTGCAATGTAAATGCATCCGAATCATACATGCAATGAGGGCATGCCAGACGTCCAGCAGTGCTCCAACCAGACAACATTGCATATGCCGGAAAATCACTTATTGTCCACATCAAAGCAGCTCTCATTAAGAAATTTGTTTCATAGAAATGTCGTAGGCTACGACTCCTGTTTCCCACAACATTTTCAATTCGGCCACCAACGGTTGCAGAAAGACATCAATCTTTTCCTTTGGATTTGATGGTCCTGGAACCAAAACGGTTAAAAACATTGCAGTATCTTTCATGCACTTCCACGGAGGAAGGTTATATACAGTCAGTATCACAGGCCAACATGAATACTGTTGCCCCGCTTGACCAAATGGTTGGAAGCCATCGGTACAAAGACCTAATCTCACATTCCTTATATCTTCAGCGAAATCAGGATGATTTTCATTGAAATGCTTCCAAGCCTTTGAATCTGATGGATGCCGCATTTCATCCTCTTTAGATTCATGTTCGGCATGCCATCTCATATCAGCAGCTGTTGCCTCAGATCTGTATAATCTCTGCAGGCGTGGGGTAAGAGGAAAGTAATGCATCCTCTTGTAAGGCACACTTTTCCTCCTACTTGTACCGGCTCCTCCTTCGGTGTTTTTGTACCTCGATTGCCCACAAATCTTACACCATCTCAGCTCTGAGTCTTCACCCCAAAATATCATACAATTGTTCAAGCAACAATCGATCTTATTAACTGGGAGCCCAAGCCCACGCAACAACTTCTTTGTTGCGTAAAAACTGTCTGCGGCAACATTATCATTTGGCAAAATTTCTTTGATTAACCCAGCTACAGAATTGAACGCCTTTTCTGATAATCGATGTTCTGCCTTAATATTCAACATTCGAGCAGCTGTAGAGAACTGGGAATGACCCTCACAACCAGGATACAATTCTTGATTTGCAGCACGCAACATATCATAAAATTGTTGTGCATCTGGATTTGGTTCTTCCATAAATGTATTCTGATTGAATTCATTACCCGATGCATTCATCACCATTTGTTCATATGTGTTTAAATTCACAAATGGTTCATCTACGGGAATTGACTCTTGTTGGCCTATAACAGCTGCTGGAATATCCTCTGGT
This sequence comes from Calamus simplicifolius, assembly GCA_900491605.1. Classification (NCBI taxonomy): domain Eukaryota; kingdom Viridiplantae; phylum Streptophyta; class Magnoliopsida; order Arecales; family Arecaceae; genus Calamus; species Calamus simplicifolius. The sequence continues at coordinate 1,181,891 of UESW01003936.1, read as the reverse complement.
TCACCATGACAGTACCAAACATAGTAATCAGGAACAAACCCCTTCTTACACAAATGCACCTTAACAGTTTCCACATCTCTGTAGGCTTTATTCTGACACCTGTGGAAGTTGCATGGGCACCTAATCCTAGGCCCATCCATCCATTCAGGTTGGCTACATGCAAATGCGATAAATTCTTCCAATCCATTCAGAAAATCTGGATTAGCAAGCCATCCTTTTATCCTT